>CM031235.1:429695084-430265559 GCA_018340775.1 Taxus wallichiana var. yunnanensis | reverse complement strand
TTAAGCATGCAGCACCACAGAGTAACGCGCTCCACCTTCCCCGCTTTCAAACATTTTCAACGCGCCACCGCCTTTTCTACTTCTTCCGGGGCTTCCTCTTCGTTGTTAATTACAATCTCTCGCAACTCATCGTCCCCTACATCTTCCCCCACGAAATTCAGAGCAGTCTTCAGCTCCACCCACGATATTTTACCATCTCCACAAGATCGCTGATCCAAGTCACTTAAAAATAAGTGAAAATCTCCTGCCTCACCACGCACTCAGCCGGGCTTCCGCTTCTTCCAAAACAACAATAACTACTGATCAACGTTAGCTGTCATTTTTCAGAGGCGTCTGGTTAGAGAAAGGATGGGATTGATGAATATAATTGACACTTAAATACATCGATAAATATATAAGTACAAACAAGAGTCGATACAAATATATAAATACCGTTTCGATACTTACGAAGGGTAGATAAATAGGTGTCGATTTTAGGTTTCCTTATGAATGGCGAATACCTAATTTATGTCCAAACAGACCTAGCGACAGATTGGGAAGCTCTTCACGTAGGTCTATCATGCTTCGGCTACTTCACAAGTGACAGGTCGAAGCTTCACACAAGTGTTTGCAATCGGAAAAGGATTAAAGCTTAATGCTTCACTTCAGCTACAGTTTGGATTTGGCTCACTATATTTATGGTTCGAGATGAAATTCAGATCGTTAAATACCAATTACAAGCCCTAACTCGTAGATGCGTATTTAAAGAAAAATCAACATGCAAAAAAAACCAATCGAAAAAAAAGGAAATATTCTATAAAACGGTAGATCTATCCTAATATTCAGTGAAAGATAGGGTTTTCGAGAGCAGATCTATCCTAATATTCAATGGAAGATGGGAGAACTCGAATCTGCAAAAGATAAAATTGGCATAATTCTCAAACACCCGAAGCTTTGCAAAATTCATCCGGTGATTCATCTGCCACTATCCTTCACTGACTCCAATGAAGGCCTCTTTCCTATTTATTTATGTTCGTGAAATTTTAGGTTTTAAATCCTTCACCATGGATTAATGCCTTGAATGGCGGAAATTTAAGTTTTCACTTTTTTATTGGCATGGATTGAGTTCACGGATCAATAGTTCAACCGTCAGATTATTCCTTATCAACGGAGCATAATGTATGTACGGTTATTTTTAGGATATCCTTTTTAGTTATAAATATTTAATGACAACTATTATTATAAGATTAAAACAATGACATTTGTTACCAAAGAAATTAATATAATAATTCTAATTCCACAAAAAGTTATATGCACAAAAAGTGTTCTCGCTAATATGTCTAAAACTAGCAATCTGCATGTGTACAATGCAATATGAACGCCGAACGGTATATGTTATTTGTTTTAGAGGGATAGTTATTATTTTTGTAGTTGATGTTGGTAAGGGGTGTGATTGATTTTATAAGTCTAGAAATATAGATGAACTATTTAATTTAAAGGTTCTATCTCTACATTTCAGATTTGTTACAAATTTGTACAAATATATTTGCAAATCTTATATCATGAGTGGTAGTGTTTTTCGAGTAGTTTTTTTGAAATAAACATTTATACATGAAGACTTCTGTATATTTGCAGGGTTTGTGTCAATTTTCGTTGGCAGATGGCATATATTTGACATATTCGGCCACTCTTGCTTGACTGTTGCATATTAACTAAACATTGCAACCATTAATATGCAAATGTTTTATGTAATTTGTGGAACACCAAAGAAATCATAAGGTGAAGAATGCTCTGTTGAAGAATGGGTTGCTCGACTAAACATAATCTATGTGAGTTTGAGTCAAATCCCACATAAGAGGATGGCAAAAAAAGATATTAGACGATACAATATCGAAGGATAAAGAACAATTTGTAGCATGCGAGGCTAATAGAAGAACCATTGCAAGTGATGGAGTGTTTTCTACTTGTCAAAGTGTTGATACAATATCGAACGATAAAAAATTCTTCGTGGCATGTGAGGCCAATAGAGGAACCATTGCAAGTGATGGAGTGTTTTCTACTTGTCAATGTGACCACCAAAGAGTATAGAATGTGCCTTCTTCAATAGGAATTAATGGTAATCATGAGGCATACATAGCTTATACAAACCTTCCTTTATGTGAAGATCCTGAAAATGTACCAAATTAAAAGAGGTTATCTTGCTCAATTTATTGACATGAGTGGAATTTTTGTTTAATGGATTTCCCTACTTTCTCAAAACTATGAAATAAACAAATAATGGGAGATAATGAATAGGAAGAAAATGATGGATTATAGCTTTATGGATTTCCCTACCTTTGTCTACTCTTTTTCCACTCCACAATGAGAATTTCTCTTGGGAATAAGTGGACATAGATCTTGCAAATCAAGATAAATTCCCTCTGAGGTCATATAAAATAAAATGAAATCTTAGACAATCAGAGTTTGGAAAAATTATTTAAAATGAACATCAGATTGAACTTGATCATCTAAACAAGTAGATATAATTTTATATTCTTACATACCAATTTGGCATAAACAATATGAAAAATCATCTCATTTTATCTCTGCATGTGTTGGGTATGTCCAAATATAGCTTACAATGGTTGATTTTTGGAATGAAAAATATAAATCTTATCCCTCATAAATAGAATTACAGTTGGTGTCCTGCAATCTTCACCTGCAGTAAACTGAGGGGTGGATGAAGATGTAATAGAGAATGGCCCGACTATCATTGCTCAGTGCTTTTCCTGTGAGTTCAGTGTCAGAGCTTGCATGACCTCTATAGAGGAACTGCTCCAAGAACGTGAAAGAAATTCCATTGGTTCAAAAGGAGTTTCAGGCATTGGATTGAATGGCATGTTGTTGGGACTGCACAAATCCATTGCAGGCAGACTCTCTTCTATGTTGCTCGGTGTCTGTACAAAATTTCCCTTCTAATAAATATCTGACATAATACCTTCCTACAACAAAAACAATAACAAATGTGGTCACTTGATCAGAGTTATAAAAATTCAAATGATCAGTGGTTAAAAACTTGAAGATGCACCACTTCTAAGCCACACACTCCATGAAAAATGAAGGTCAATAACTAACTCTGAGATGCCCTGTTTACCGTAGCTTGTGCTCCAAGTTTAAGATAACTAAAAAAACTTCTCCTGTGCAACTGCTGACAACTAAAAACATCAACAAACCAGGGACACTATGACAGAATTCTTGGATCATGGGGCTTCATCAAAGCAATTCAACGTCACTTCATTAAATAGTTTCTAAAAAAACATTATTGGCCGAGACTCTGAGTTGACAGGAAAGCAGATGTAACGGCTATGAAAATATGGTGATGGTATCATGGTATGCCAAATCATGTCAGTTTTCTAACAAATAACACCCACCAACCCGTTGGGAAGAAACAATTGAGCCTCTTGGTAATTGAAAAACACCTTATCTGTCCTTGATTCAGAATTATAGATCACTTCTTAGCTTTTTAACAATTGGAAGAATGTTCCCTGGACCGATTTATACACGTCTAATGCCTTGAGGCATTATTATATCACTCAACAAAATTGTTTTCTATTCCTTGGATTTCACTATAATTATTAGGACTGATAATCACATTACATGATCATTAACTCTGAAAACATAAAACTGCATATATCCTAACATGTTGAAAACAAAATATGATTAAGACAACAAGTGCAAAGTCACCAACTAATGCACGAATAAAAAACTGATTAAAAAATAGGGGATAGTGGGATGGAATAGTAATCAGACATCAAAATTTATTTAATCTGAATATTTGACAAGTTGGTATGAATAGAGAAGGCCTGCAATCTAAATATGTAGAAGCACCGATGGAGAAAAATAGTCCCAACTCTACACAATTACATTAGATCTCAATTGAGAAGGGTCTTCCTTGATTAAGAAGGGGTGGTTTAGAACTTTTAGCATATCATCAGATATTCACTTCCTATCTTTTGGTCATGTTTGATTTATCAGCAAATAAAACAATGTTATATTGGCTATGTCAACAAAGCATTACATCAGGCTTCGCTAATCCTTATCACCTGTCACCCAAGCGTTATGGTGTGAAGAAAGCATTTGGGATTCATCCAAGACAAATGTGTATAATATGACGCCACATGCTTTATAAAATTTAGTATGCAATACCACACTAAGAGAGATGATGAATAATGTTCCGTTATTGGACATCTCTGGGACTTCCTAGCAGAATGCTACATCCATTAGAGGTGATTCTGCATGATGAACCAGTTATCTACAAATTATGCAGAATGTCATGTATGTTCCAATTATTGTGTATGTCGAAATCTTGTTTCCCCAACATGTCAAGACTGTCTAGACCCATGTTGTTTCCCAGGAAAAGTTGTGCGAAGACCTACCATTCTTACAATGGTTCGTGTTAAATATTTTTATGGGCTCTGAGTCGAACTAACATCCGTAATGGCTCCCATGTGCTCGTGGTAGTGTAAAACATGCCATGATCTAAAGTTGTGCTTGAACATGTCCCAAGTGTTGTTGATGTCATGTGGGGTTGAGCCAAATTTGGATACAATATTTCAAAGGCTTGTATAAAAGGGAACCTTGCATATAATAAATCAATAAATTACAGAAGATAATAAAACACAAGAGATATGGGGGCCAAGATGCCCTAATATGCAATATATTCAAAATAATACCCTTAAGGTAGGGCAACACCATACAATGCTCCTTAAGGAAGGAGTAACTCCACAATCTCCCAAGATGGGAATCCACTTCGAGGGGGACACCTCCAATATACCTCTACCAAGTAGAAGACTCAACTCATACATCCATGACCTCCTCATAATGATACTCACATCCTTTAAATAGGATGGGTAACACCTAATCCCAATGTAGGGACCCATTACCCAATATAATTAATTCCTATGTGAGCCCATATAACTAAGGGGATGTGTGCCACATGTCGGCATCTCCATCAACCCATATACATTATAATATCATATCCCATGTGAACCCATACATATAACTAAGGGGATGTGTGCCACATGTCAGCATCTCCATCAACCCATATATATTATATTATCATATCCCAAGGTACATAGCATTGCCTCCCTCTTTGACATGTTTTGTCCCCGAAACATAAGAAGAAGCCATATAATGAGTGTGCTTTAAATTATTGCACACTTGTCGCCATGCTCGATCATCCAACCACCCATATGAAATCCTAGTGGGTGATGCTGCTCCAAACCTGATTCCATATTCCATTGTGCTCATATGATTCCATCGTGGTCCATATGTGTTCCTCCTCGGCATCCATGCATATCCATAATGATTATTCCTGTGATTCCATGTCATACAATTATTGTTCCATTGATTCCATGTATAGCCAAAATTATTACTCCTCCAATTCCTTGTATATCCATATAGATTGCTGACCTCATGTGTCCTAGTATGTCTCCATGATTGTTTCCTCTCATGATGATGGGGGTGTCTATATGGATCAGCCTTAATATGCTCAACCTTATCAATCTTTTCCTCTTTTTCCTCTTCCAACTTGTTTGTTATTTCTTTTTTCTCTTGAGTAGAGAAATTATTTTTGAATTTTTCATCATGTTTTTCATCCTCTCCTTCTGATTCATCCTTATTCCCTTCGTCACCATCTTCAAATTCATCTTCATGATCTAATTTTACATTACTTTTTTCTTTGTTAAGTGTGATATCTTGCAATGTAATTTTCTTTCTCTTGTACCATAATTTCATGAATTTCTTTTGCACATTAAGATTAATTGTTCCCAATCTCTCTAACCAAGGATATCCAAGAACAATATCCATACCATCCATATCTAAAGCATAAAAATCTGAATGTAAAACATATTTATCCATAGAGAGCTTTAAATCTTCAAAAACTTGAATATGCTTACCATCCACTTGAGCTTCCTTAATATGTTTTGCTTGTACATGTAGATTTTGAGCTACATCCATATTGATGAAGTTATATTTTCTGCTAGGGTTTATGGAAACAATTACCTTTTTCCTTTGAATACACCCTTCAAACTGAAATATTGAAGCTTCCTTCCTTGGAGATGCACTATCCTGTGTAACAACTTTATCATCAACATCTTCTTCTTCTTCTTCTTCTTCTTCTTCTTCTTCTTTTGATGTTGCTTCTGCTTCTTTTCTTCTTCTTTTCTTCTTCTTCTTCTTCTTCTTCTTCTTCTTCTTCTTCTTCTTCTTCTTCTTCTTCTTCTTCTTCTTCTTCATCTTCTTCTTCTTTTGTTGCCCATCTGTCCATGAAAACTTGTTCCAGTTCCTCCAAAGACCAATTAGACTTTTCCTTTTCTAACTCAGAAAACCAAATCTGTGCAGGGCCACTAATCCACAACTTGAATAACCAAATATCTGATGGTTTAGAGAATTTATCCCTAAATTTGTTCCACCATTCTCTAGCATCAATCCTGCCATCTCCAAAAAAAGCTACCATCCCCATGATCCACAAAACTAGGGTTTTAGGAATAGACCCTTTTGATCAAAACTTATTCTAACCCTTTCGGCTAAATTTCAGCCAAAAATCAGAAATCACAGAACACAAACCCCAATTTAATTTTTGAGAGGTTTCTGAAAATGTAAGAAATTTAGGAAAATTCCTCAAATTGCGGCCTGTGGAGCAAAATAGTGAAAAAAAATAAAAATGAAATAACTCTGACAAAATAGATCCAAAAATTCTGAAATTTCATTGGTATCACCTTTGAATATATTACCATCAACCCAAAAACATTTATTTCCTAATTCGTCATTATTCAGAAGATATAGATGAAACCGTAGAATTAGGGTTTCAACCCTAAAACGGACACAACTTTTGCAAAACAGCTCCAAAAAATATGAAATTTTGAGGGAAGATCACTTGAACTATGTATCCACTCCCCAAAAAAATATAAAAATTCTAATTCAATCTACAGATATAGATGAATCACCAACATTAGGGTTTCATCCCACAAATTGCCCAGAATCACTGCTCTGATACCACTTGATAAGAACCTTGCATATAATAAATCAATAAATTACAGAAGATAATAAAACACAAGAGATATGGGGGCCAAGATGCCCTAATATGCAATATATTCAGAATAATACCCTTAAGGTAGGGCAACACCATACAATGCTCCTTAAGGAAGGAGTAACTCCACAATCTCCCAAGATGGGAATCCACTTCGAGGGGGACACCTCCAATATACCTCTACCAAGTAAAAGACTCAACTCATACATCCATGACCTCCTCATAATTATACTCACATCCTTTAAATAGGATGGGTAACACCTAATCCCAATGTAGGCCGACCCATTACCCAATATAATTAATTCCTATGTGAGCCCATATAACTAAGGGGATGTGTGCCACATGTCGGCATCTCCATCAACCCATATACATTATAATATCATATCCCATGTGAACCCATACATATAACTAAGGGATGTGTGCCACATGTCGGCATCTCCATCAACCCATATATATTATATTATCATATCCTAAGGTACATAGTAAGCAGTTGTTCCATGGTTTTTGGATGAACTTTATATGCATCCACGAAAGTGGTTGTTTATTGTGCATCGGTGTCACTTTTAACGACACGTCTTCGAATTTTTTTCCAACATTTAATGATACAAATGGATGACTGCACATAACAAGTGGCAATTTTTGCAGCATGTGGCATGTTTCTTGTGTGCTTATGTCATGTTCAACAACACTTTCCTTGTGTAAAGGTTATGGAGGAGTTGCACTATTTTCCACTTTCTTTGAACTGAGGATGACACATTTCAATCTATTGTTTCCGCAATATGTCTCTTTTTTCAGTGAAAGTGTGAAGCAAAGATTCGTTTCTCATGACATTACTTATAATTTCACTAGTCACATCTTCATCTATAAACAATATAGAGGTTGCTAATCAACACACCATGATTAACTCAAGTGTCTCATCAAAAGCAGAATCGATTGAAGTTCTCTGTTGGGTCTTTTAGATCGATCCTCAGTGCATATCTATAATCATAGTTTTGAACTTGTCTGTTGTAACTCGAACATAACCATGAAGCATTACCATTCTCTCTCACCTTTTTCCTGCATTTTTTTCACCTTTTTTTGAAGAGGACGTGCCTTGTAAAAAAAAATTGTCCATACTTATATTCATGATTTCTGCAAATAACCATGGCCCATTCATTTCTCCCAAGTGTTCCCCATAATTAGTACCTCTCGAAATTTTTGTTACAGAGGTCGATTTTCAGAGGTCCCATAAATTGGCTTGTGATAGAGGGCACTTTGGAAGTTAGTAGTCATAGGAATCTACCCACTTTGAAGTGTATTGGTTTCTAAAATGGCCTAATTAAAACTTCATCAATGATAAAAGAAGAAAGCTAAGTGATCATGGTTTTAAAAGATCCAAATCCATAAAGAGAGTTTAATACAACCCACCTTGAAAAAAAAATGACATCTATAATATGGGAAAAGAGAAGACCAATATCTCTATGTAATTTAAGTCTTCTATTAACATACAAAAAGCATGCCATAGGCAATTTAGCATACAAAGAAGTTTCGATTCCAAATCCAAAATTTATGTGACAATTACCTCGAGATACTTCCCTTGAATTGGTGGACATGGGCATCGGCCTTCTTGAAGTCAGTTGGATGTTGATCTCTACATAAGAAAGAGTAATAATCATAACACAATCATTTTCCCCTGAAGTGATTAACATCTCGAAGACCCAAAATAATTGGAGATTAATTTGACTGACCCAAATCCTTACAAACTTCAGAACTGGAGGAATCCAAAAATAAATTTATAAAAATACAAAAACCACAAAAAAATCGATAGAAAAAATTGATTAGCATCTCTATAGACCCAAAAAACTTAATTAATTTTACCAACAAAAACAAACAAGACCCAACAGGCTTGGACATAAATTCGACTGACACAAATCCTTGAAAATGGAAACAACAAACCAAACAAAAAATGTTGGATAGAAAATATACAGTGTTTTGGACAAATGATTGATGATTTTTTCTACATCCTCAAAGAAGAGAGAAACCACCACAACAAAAACTCGGATTTCTCTCATCTAACAATTGTTTTAGGCGTGTGAATTGTTTTTCCGATATCCCTTCCAGCCATAAATAAATAAAAATCCAATCTTTGCATCTCAGTGTTACATAAAAATATCAAATCTCCGAATTGAGACCAAGTTAGACTAAAATTAAACCACAAAATATCCCTTGAAAATACCCCATACTTTTTCTGACCAACCCTGAAAATATCCCCTGAAATTTCATATGCTTCGTCTTCTCCTCCAATCAGTAGTAAAAGTCGAACCCAAGAGTTAAGAAGAGGAAAAGAAAAATAAATGCCCGCGTTCATCAGATTTATTCCCAATCGGTAAGAGAATGTCTCTATATTTCACACCAATGGAAAATTCCATTTATTGTCATTGTTTTCTCTAATTCGATTCAATATAAAAATAGACATTCAGATTCCCCTCTTATTTGTTCCTCGAGCTCTTGCAGTTATATTGCTAATCGAACTACCACTACAATGTTCTTTCTACAAGTTTGTTATCCATGGACTTTTTGTTTACAAAGCCTTGTTTGTTCGGTCACATCATTACTAGATTGGAAGATTCTTAATCATTTCTTGTTCAATTCTCTATATCCAACTCTTAGCAACATCAAATGTTATGCTAATATTTTACTATCCAAAACATTTCCTTTATATTGGGGGCTTGGTCCAAGTTTTTCTATAATGTTCTATGCTCATCAATAATTGTGGATATATTTTGTAACCCCAGGCTTTACAAGAAGTTCATGCAATCTAATACCCTCATCATTGGAATAGCCAACAGTCGGTGTGTTCATTGTTGACTATTAGAACATACCAAATGTTTAACACTTTTGCGTGTGATTGATATAAATCACTGTGCGTTCAACCTAACACACTAGTCGTTTACATGAGAGTCTCATCATTAGTGGGAGCGTTATATTTCTAACACCCAAACTCTTTTCTAATTGGTTTGACAAAGACTTCCGAGACCATCTCTTCCAACCCAAACGAAGCAATAAAGTGGGTGAATGACAATATTGTAGCCTACCCTGCCACCAATATCAAATACATCGCTGTGGGAAACGAAGTCTTGGGAAAGACGGATATGGGCCGATTTTTGGTTGGCGCAATGAACAACATATAGATGGCACTTCAGAAATTTTAATCTGTAGAATAAAATCAAGGTCTCCACAGCCCACACGGGCACGGACATTATTGGACCATTTGCTGAGAAGGTGAAGAACGATATGAGTTATGTTCTCGAATTCCTTGCTGCTCAGGGCTCTCCCTTCATGGCCAATCTCTATCCAAATATTACCTACGACAGCAATAGGCATTCCTACGACTTAGATCACGCCTTGTTCAAATCCACAGCCTAGCCTATTATCGACTTTAACTCGATCTACAAAAAGAACTTGTTATACATAAGTCTCATGCACTACAAAAACCTAACCAAGATGGCTTAAAAACATCCAGACGGCTTGCACGACCATATAATCGTCAAATTTAACATTGTTGCAGTAAACGTCCTGAGGTCCTTTACATAAGGGAACACCTTCTTGCGTAAAATGGCCGGAAACATAATGTAAAATGGGTTATTTTGATTATAATACTCATTAAACAACATTTTATTCTTTAATGCTTGCATGAAATAATATTGTGGATATCACACAATATTTTCAAAATATATATATTTTTAATACAATTTAGTTATATGGTCTTATTTGTATAAGGAATTATATATAGACATTGAGGTGAGTTTAGGTTCTAATTATTAAATATAAAATATTAATTATTATTTTCGGATAGTGTGGATAATCCACAATTATTAATAGGGAATGTAAAGCTTGCACTAATAATTATTACTAATATTAATATAAATTTTCTATAATTTGAATGGTTTTGAGACATGGATATAAAAAAATTATAATTTAATTCTTTAGTAAAATATTAAAAAATATATTGTAGATTACCCACAATTAAGTATTACTTTACTTTGTTAGTGTAAATTATTAACATTTTAAATTTTTAGATAATATATTACTAATAAGTAGTGTAGAATTTTTATAAATTCTATTAGAACTTTAAAAAATTCCACAATGTAGGTATTTTATATTTTTTTGATAATACAAAATGAATGTTTTAGTGGTGTAGATTTTTTTTTGAGTTTTGTTTGTATCAAAGAGTAGTGAAGTGAATTAGATTCACCGTACATTATTTTGTATTTAAAGAATCGATAAATCTTTGTTCAAAAATCTTTTTTTCAAACCACAATGAAAAAATGTGAATTATCCATGATAAAAACTTGAATATAAACAATTCACAAGTATAAGTTTACTATTATGAAATTGTGGAATATATGTATTGTATTTATAAATAAAATGTATTTTGTTGATAATTCATGTTATTTCTAGAATATTTTGTGTTTTATGAATAACATTATGGATAAGTAAACCTACCTCAAGTAATATTTATTATTAAAATTAAAATTTAGTTGTTTATAATATTCACAACTAGAATTTAGTCTATGTTTTATTATTACTAAATATATAATTTACAATTTTTTCAAAAATATACAACTAATAAAATTTAAGTGTAGAATTTTCACAATTTTTATTTATAAGTGTTACTATGGATATTTTCACAAATTTTGAAAAGTCATGATATTTATTTGGGTTGTGGTAGATCTATATTTTTCAAAATAAGAGAAGAAATTATAATTTATTCAAAACAAAATTTGAATCATGTGGATATTTCACAATTTTAAATCTCACTTTTATGAAGTAGTGGAAATATTTTTCAAAACATGAGAAAATGTGATTTTTCCACAATGAAAGTTCAATAATGTGGATATTTTTTTAAAATTGTGTAAAACCTACATTTTAATTTTATGATCCATTTAATGTTGAGAATTCACATTTTATTTTCTACAAAAAGATTTAAAACCTTTGAAGGATTTACATAAAATTTGTGGGTCAATTAATTTTGACATGGGATGTTTGGGTCTTTTTTGGGTTTGTGGTATACACACACGTGTGTATACCACAAACCACAAAAATACATGGGATTCGAACCCATGACCTCTTGGTTGCAAGCACACATGCCTACCAGTCCACCTACAACCTGTTGCATGTCAAACATCCTTTTCATTCACATATAATGTGTATACCACAAAAATTCGACAACTCAGCAGTGGCGGGTCCCACCCCACAAATGAGTGGCATGTATAGTATGCGGGACATCATGGGGGCATGCGATTTTGTTGCCAGCTTAGTCACGCGAATTTTATGGTATAGGCAAATATTATTTTCGTAGCACGTACAACACACTTCTCATCGTTGACCTAATAGTTACCATACAAATAGTGGACTGAATAGAGTTCTTTTAGAATAAACCTCTGGTAGCATAAACATACAACGACAAATTTCATTTTGTCTCGCCCATCTTTAAAACAAAACATTCACCCCACACACACACAAAAAAAAAAAAAAAAACTCATTAACAACTTCACAATGGCATGTTGATAGGCCAACGATGTGTGTTGGGCAAACACAAGTTTTTGTTTTGTGGCGGAACATCTATACACCAATAATCTGTTTTCATCATTTCATATGCAAAGGTTTCAAACAAAGGTAAATATTAGTTATTAGTATGCCTATAGGTGTTTATTTACAGTCGGGATCTGCCTGCACTGTTTCAATCAATGGTGAAGAAATAAACTGGGACGAAATCATTGGAGTGATGAGAACCATCGATATGGATACAGTGAATTTGGTAATCAAAAGAATGCTTCGTAAATGCAGGTCGTGCTTCGTAACTTTCTCCTGGAAGTGCTGGATCAGGTGTGTAAGTCTTGTAATAACAATGCTCTAAATGTAGTAGCACTTTGTAAAGGATATTTTCTTTAAATTTTAATATCAATAGATGGTTACTTAGAGTGGGTTTAGATTAATTATTTCATGGATTCTCTTCCGCATTTTCTAGAAATCCAAATGAAGATCGTTGAGGAAGACTATAATGAGTGTCACCTTGTTAACATCTTACAAAGTAGTAAACTTTACTCTTTCACGTAGAATTCGTGGCGGGCCTAGCAAACACTGTAAATAGAAAAAGTTTCCAAAGTTTCAAACAAAATGCGTTAAAGTGCACTGTCTGATTCACACATTATGCCAAATAGTTTGATGCTATCCACGAATAGAGGGCTTGTCCAAAAATGTTTGAAGCTCCTAAGTCGTGCTTTTCTAGCAGGTTTCTTCTCGAAAATGCACATCTCCCTGCGTAGAACTAATACGTAGAGAATTTTTTTATTTTTCCGTGCTTGTGTAAGCTTTTTTCTCAAATATTTGGTGTTTTGTAGAAAATAGCAAACACGTGGTGTTTTGCTTTGTCATTCTGGACATTTTGTCAAACAGTTGGTCGCTAGATGGTTGTATTTGTTGGTTGCCATACACCAAAAAAAATGGGTTGAATGAAAGTCTATATTGTTAAACGTGCTTTGTGATTTATTTTGCACATTGTAAGATATATGATATCCTTTGTTGTTGTCATGAATTCATGGGATGAAGCTAAGCGACAACCTAGAAATAAACTTTATTGTAAGGAAGATAACATACGCGTGGATCTATACAATTTTAGTGTTTACAGCGCATTTGACCATGAATTTTTTTATTTGCCAGATCTTATGTCTAATTTGATGTCCATGGAGTGGATTTGTGACAGAATGAAAATCCTTCTCTTCCCCTTAAAACAAATTGTTTATAATATGTAATTTTAAAGTATGCTTAGTATTTGCAAAGTGGAGCCTAACCATCACGCAAGTTAGCGTGTATTGAACTCGCGACCTCCAAAAACATATGCGTCATGCCCAACCACTGCGCTGCAATACGTTTTTATAATTATTTTGGCAAAATATCAATATGATGTCAGCGGCGAACATGCGTGTGAGTGTATTTGCAGATATGTCCTTAGTGGTTAGTCGATTCCTACAATTAAGCTTTGTTATGATGCTCATAGTACCGTTTACTTTTCTGACCAAGATTACCAAGAATGATTGATGTAATGTGGAGAGGATCAATGACATGTATTAGATTATCTAGCATAAGGTTTAGGAATAGTATATCTATATGTGTAGTGCCCATCCTTTTGCTTACCATAGTTTCTTGTTGACTCATTAATTCTAGTAGATTTTGGACATGGTTTATAGATCTATCTGGATATTATGTGATTTCATTTGGATATTTTGATGACTCATGTGATGGTTAGGGCGCGATGCGCCAATTTAGTAGTGATTATTATCATAGTTTTATTTCAGCACATGATTTGGTTTCCAACAGTACATGATACAGTTGATCCTATTTGACCTATGATGGATTTGTGTTATCATTCATATTTTGATAGCATTGGTGTATTTTGGCTATAGCATATTATCATGATCATTGTAGTTGGAGCTCATATCTTGTTTAATTATGGATGCACGTTGATAGTATATGATCATCATGGGTTGATATTTATTATTGCGTTGTTAGCATGCTAACCATGATTATTTATTGTCATTATTTATTGGATTTATATTTATATTGGGCAAGTATGTTTAATGTTTGCAATGAGTGTGTAGATTACAAGGCACATGAGAACGTGGATTTCGTGGCGGCAAAGAACTCAAAATGCACAAGCAACTCGATTGGGAAGAGTCCTAACTATGTTTGTTATATGTAGCATTAATTGGTTGTTGCATGTTGTATAGGGGCACCATGGGTGACTCCAAAATTTGTAATTGTGTTTTATTAGTCTTTTGTAAACTAGTTTGGGGGACTTAATGGTCCCCACTTGTATTAAAAGTTTATTAGATTAATTAATTTTGTTTTGGGAGGTTGGGGTCACATGAACACCCTTGGGTGGGCCCCACAACCTCCATTCTTGTGTCAAACCCGAAATTGGGCTAAAAGGGCAATTTTTGGGACCCCTTTCATCTTTGGGGTTCTCTTTTCATGTAAAAGAGCCCTTGGACCCTACCTATAGGTAGGGGGCTTCATTTCTTGGTCAAATGGGAGTTTTCCCTCCCATTTGACCTCTCATAAGTCACCATTCTTGTAAGAATGGTTGGGTGGTGTGTTTCTAAAAAGTTGGATGGTGTTTGACTTATTAGCATTTATGGGAATTTGGGGGTTTTGTTCTTAAAATAATTTTGTTTTACTCTCTTTTGAATTTTTAGAATCTTGGGTTGGGAAAAGAGAGGGTGACACATGTCACCCTCTCATTTGAGAGGATATTTCTTTGCTTCTCTTCATATACATCCTCATGGAGGAGGAAAAGGGATTTTGGGACTTATCATTTCTACATTCTTGGATTTGGGAGTTAAGCTTGGAGCTTTGGCTTTGGAGTGGATTTGATAGCTTAGAGACTTGGAGAGCATTTTGAGGTAGGATTCTTGTAACTCCTTTTGTTTTATCAAGATGAATTTGAAGAATAAAATAGAGGTTGTATGTAACTATGTGTTTTGAGTGTTGTTGTATGGTTATGACTTTGTTTGTTTATTTGTTTTTCTCCATCCATCATATGGTTTGGTGGATTTTGGAGTAGTGTGGGGGAAGAGGGAGGGAATTTCCCTCTTACCACATGGCTTGATGGAAAAGCCATGTTGGCATTCTTTATATTTGTCCCCTCATATGGTTTGAGGTGGGGAAGGTTGTTCATATAGTTTGAACCTAGCTTTCCCTGTCCTTGGAAAAGAAACTCAATGAGGTTTGAAAATCCTCCCAAAGAGGAATTTTGGTGCTTGGGAGGAGAAATAAGGAGGGTGTGTTTGCATGGAGGGATAAGGAGGGTTTATGGAGTATTTTTGTGTGTTTCCTATGGTTGGATCACACCTTTGGCATACTTAGATTTCTCATCCACTCTTCCCCATTGGTGGGAAAACATGGAGTTTTCTCCCTTATGTTTAGTGGTTTATTTTTTTGGTGTTTTGTGTGTTAAAAGTTAATTTTTGTGTTATGGTTGCTTGTTCATCTTCCTACCTACTTGGCATACCCAAGGATTGCTTGCTCTCTCTCCCATGGACTTGGAGGGAGGCTATCATGTCCTTCAAACTTTGGAGATGGCATGTGATGATGTCAATAGGTTGGTTGGAAACAAGGCCTATCTCCTTGTGTTTTGAAGACCCCATGGAATGGAAAGAATGTGAATTTGAACTTGAAGATTGTTGGAGAAGATCAAGAATTTGTTATGTTGTTCCCAAATTTTGGGAGGTTTCTTCACTTGAAATTTATTTGGCTTTGTAAATGATGTAATGTCCATTGTAAAGAGTTCTTTTCCTTGGGATAAAACTATGTATATTTTTGTGTTTCAGAGGGTTGTGTTGAGTCATCTTCTTGTGAAGGAATGTTGGTATTTTGTAAGTTGAATTTTACTTGATATAATGTCTCCTATTCTTGATATGGAGCTTGTTGTTGAAACTTGTTTTTAAAAAAAAAAGTTGTGGGAATACTCATGTTTATTGGAAGAGTTAGTGATGTTTGAATCTCTTCTTGAGAGGAAAGTCAGGTTGTTTTGAAAATCTTGGTTCCTCCATATTGGAGTAGATTGGTATTCTTGTTGTAAGGGAACATAGTTATATTAAATCTTCATTGTTGAGAAGACAAAGTATGATACTTAGCAAAAGGCACACAGAAGGTTCACATGTGGAAATAGGGCATGTTCAAAGGCACTAAGAATATCAAAGGAAACGCTGCAAAAGACAATGAAAATTCTGGACTTAACCATTTTCAGGATTACGAGCTATTTTTGGAGATAGTGTGCAGAGCACAAAACCAGATAAAGACTTGCACGACACGCATAGGCTATTTTTGGAAGAGCATCTACTAAGTGCTTTGTATGGGTTCCGAGTTAATAATAGAATTATTACCGTCCGCTAACCAAAAGAGATCTATTATTAGCGCACTCGCATGTGTGTTTATTATTGTAAAGGCACATGGCTATTTTTAGCATACATGTGACTATTTTTAAATTATGTAAGTGTGAAGGGAAATTCCCCACCCTTATAAATATGTAGTGATGTACATAGTATGGAGAGGATCAATATGAGCTATTGTGAAGTTATGATGGCAGATCCGATGCGCACACAAACTTATGGTACTACTTATTGTAAGGAGCTTCTGTGTATTTACTATGTTTAGTATAATGGAGTGTATTGATTGATTCAAGGTGTTAAACATGATCTTGCATGGTTGAATTCATTATGGCTATTGTTTGAATCCATTACTCTTTAGATTTAGATCTGAATATGCTCTATAGAATGTTATACTATTTATGAATCTAAATGCATCAACTCTTCATCTTGCTAACATCCTACACAAGCAACCCTAAAGAGGGGCCTGGTACCTTTGCGCTTTGGTGAATGTTCACCCTAGGGCCGAGTGATGTGTCAACACTTTTGGGTTATTTCGGTAAATTTTAGGTCCGCATCATCGGGTTCCGTTGTCGAGACCTTTTTTTCAGCTTGTTTTTGGATGGTTCACAATGAAGACATATCGGTTAACCCTAACAAGTGTTGAGGAGTGGATACAAGATCTAGAAGAAGAGTACACACGGAGGTTCAACACCGGATCTGAGTTTAACGCACACGCATGGGTGGAATAGAATCAGATGACAATTTTTGTATGAGATCTTTTCACTATTTTTTTATTTAACTATACAAGTGGCTAGTTGCTTATGCGTCTAAAAGGGATTGGAGGTATCGCACCGTTGTCCTGGACACGAAGATTTTCAGACCTTTTATGATGCTAATCTAATTTGTACACACACTATGGATACTTGGTTTCATGGTGTTTTAACAATTATATTCTGGGTACTCAATTTCCACTTATTCTTGCCCGCAGGTAGTGGAATTCCATTTTTTACGATATCCCAAGGAACTTACTTGCAAGGCATTCCACCGGTGATCAAAATCTTAATGGTGACCCCGAACTTGGAAAAAAACCTATGGCTAACTAAACCCCACCACGCCAAAGGGGGGAGCATGTTTGGTGAAAGATGGCAGACTCCAATGCGTAAAGGAAGAGAGAAGAAAGGTGGCTTGAGTATAATGAGGCGTGTGAGAGGGAGATAGAGAAGCAAATGGGATGTTGTAGAGCGAATGGCATTGAGAAGAGATATGGCTCGCAAAGGATTTAGAGCTCACACAAACATAGATGGAGCTAGAGCATCAAGAACTCCCCATTTGGGAAAGCATGACAGGAAACCCCCTCGGCCTCACATGGAAGTGCGCTAGTAGAGACAACCTAGGCCGCGGCACGCATCTCAATCTATCGGCAACCTAACCCTTACACTTGGTTTTCTAAGATCTAAGTACGATAAGTAAATCACAAGCTAATTTAGGCAAAGGGGAGACAAGAGTAAGTCACATGCAAGTACATCGATGGCGGGGAAAATGTCTTCGTTGTTGTTTAGCAGGTACTTTTCAGTGTGCATCATCTACATAGAATTCAAGCACAAAAATTTTGGACTCACATCTAGGGAGTGGTAACACTTCACACATAGTGTAGGGGTTTAGTTCAAGACTATTGGGACACATGGAAGTACATCCACTTGTCCGCTTCTCGCCACAAAGTGGAGGATCGAAGGTATAGGTGGTTCTAGTTCTAGTGGATCTAGTGGTTCTTGAGGCAGAGGAAACACAGGAGGTTCTAGATCAGGTGGGCAAGGTCTGCACCAACCCTAGAATATTTACATGGAGATGTCTCTTTGTCTACCAAAATATAGGGGCATAGAAGATGTTGTTGAACATGTGCACATGTGTGAAATACTATGGCGTGCAAAAGGTATCATGACTTCTGAGCGTAGAGCAAGTCAATTTGTCACTACGCTTACAAGGATGCGCACACACCGGTACAATAAGTTTGACCCTGATCAAACTTACATAGACTATGCAGCATTAAAATATGTTTTCCTTAAAGAGTTTCACATCCCTAAGTTTGAGCAAAAGAGTATAAGCACGCTCAAGGATATTAATCAAGGTACTACTAAGAGTGTCAGGGAGTATGATGTCCATTTCAAAACCCTTTATCTAAGCTTTCTTATGATATTCACGCAAACCAACATGCACAATGGTTTGTTGGAGGTCTGATCACACCTTTTAGAAGGGATTTGTCACATAAGACATACACTGATTCGTGTAAAGCACTTGAAGAAGCTTTGCTCACCGACGTAATGAGCATGACACTGGGCGAGCCCATTTTTGGAAGCACAAATTGTAGATATGGTGAAGTAGTTGGAGAAACTATCGATGAATTCAAAGACATGAGATGGCACGGGATTTGGTGTACAAATTGTGAAGTGGAAGGCCACACCAAGGACAGTTATCCCTATAAATCTATGTGTTTAGTACTACCGCTAGACTATGAGATATGTCATTTGAACCATGATGTTAGCCATTTCCCATCATTGCAACGCGCAATAATGAAGAACATCTCTTCGCTATTGTAAAATTTGCATGTCCACGACTCACGATACACAAGATTTTCAGCTAATTGGTCAAATCCATGATGTTATAGATATCGGTGTACGATGACAGACAGAGTATCGATAAATCTAAGGGTAAGGGTGAGCATCAGGATCGGGATCACAATCAAGTACATTATGATCAGAATGAAAGACATTTTCAAGGAGGTATTGGCAGAGGTCAAGGCTATCGTGGTGGATTCGAGGCCGAGGCCATGGTGGTGGATGAGGCAAGTTCCTCATTGGAACATGTTAAACATGTGAATCTCCTAACACTACAGTGTGAATGTCCTCATAATATTACATGTCCTTATGTGGAAAGAATCATAGTTATGAGGAATTCCTGGACCTATATGATCATCTTAGTAAGTAGCATAAACAAGAAAACAAAGGCACAAGGATGGTTAGGATACAACACGTTGTGGAAAATCAATGGATGCCCAAGTTGGAACCAAAATCTAAGGTATTTCCCTATAAAGTTCACTACACCGTGCATTGAAGCAGCACAGGCGCTAAAGAAGCGTTGCAGCAGAAGCCTACCATCACTAAGGAGGAGGTTCTACATGCATGGTACCTAGATCTTGTCCATCAAAAGGAGGTTTATTAGAAACCATGGAGGTACTCAAAAATCTTCAGGGTGAAATACAGTGTTTAAAGGAGCAATCATGGAAGATGGAGCAAAAGAAAGCAACAGAGATGGTCCAATCTGATATTGATGACTTGAAGGAGGTGTGCAAAATGTTGCACCAGGAGAATATCATTCCATTGTTAGGGAATTGGCTAAAGGGAAACACTCTGCGTGTAAGTATTGAAACCGACAATGATTCTACATGAAAATCTTACCCCACCCCACAAACTTAGACTATGACAAGGAAATCACTCTGAATGTTGTTGTGGATGGATGGCTTTTGAGCAATATATTGATTGATACATGCACGGAAGTCAATGTACTTACTTTAGATGCATGGGTACATATGGGGAGACCCCCATTACAGCCATCTTCTAATGTGTTGTTTATGGCTAATCAAACCAAGGCCACCCCTATTGAGTTTTAAAGATGCATCCATTACTATACAAGGGGCCAAGTTCACATGGGACTTTGAGGTTTTGGCACTTGCAGGTAGCACAACTTCCCAGCTCTACTTGGGCACCCTTGGTGTTATGCAAATAATGTTGATCTTTGGTTCAACAAGGGTTATATCAGTTTTGAGAACAAGGAGGAAAGGGTTATTATCCCTTTAATAGATGGAAAATTTGTGCCCTATGTTGAGCCTTTGAGTGAGGAAGATCTGAATAGGATTTATGTATGTGCAATCCAGGACCCAAAAGTGCTTGAGCCATCTAAATAAGGAATCCTTTAGTGGGAAGATTTATAGTCTATTAAAGCGATACTACAAGTATTACTTGTGATAATTGGGCTCATGGTACTTATGAGTTGGTAGGCGTGAAGTAAGAAGCACATTTACGCGGAATAGTAGACCTTTTTATATCGAAGAGAATAGGTAACAACTCGACCTCGATACATCGGAGAAGGAGATCCTGCAATATTTTTGTGCGCCATGAAGGAATAGTGGATAGACCAGACTTGGAGAGACGAAATATGCTATCATATACCTTACGCGGATAAGAACGCGTCATGGGGTGGTTCACATGGATAATCTTGTACGATGGAATGAAATCAAGATTACTCTTTCTACTCGGTTTTATAAGAGCAATGCACCTATTCAAATCTGCACTTATCATGGTAATCAACATGTTCAACACCACGTTCAAATAGTGTAAGAGACTCTGGACAGAGGGGGGAAGCTTTACCACCTTCACTCTGGGTGCACAAATTTTATTCCACTTTACAAGGTTGTGCACATGCTTGGTATGTATATGTGGAACTCCATAGAGAGGCTAGAAATTGGCAGGATTTGATTACAGGAATGATCCATACTTTTGACTATTTCTCTACTAAACCTCCAATAGAAGAGGCATTAAGGGTTATAAAGCACTTAACTATGAGAGATAGTGCAAAGGTGGAAGAACTCATTCAAGAGTTATTTGATGGAAATAACTCAGAGTGCGCTTTTGCAAAGAAACCCTTGAGAAATGGGAAAGTTTGGCCTATATTGTGGATGCCTTTTGTCCGAAAAATGCACATGTTGTATTGTTGTGCATAGTTTTCTAAACATTCAAGGATTTTATTCATAACTTCTTGCAAGTTTATTTAGATGACTAGATTTGTGTATGGACTTGTTAAGGATCATCATGACAATTTATGCTTAATGTTTGAAAGATGTCGACAAGCTTAAGATCTCTTTGAACATCAAGAAATGTGTATTTGCTACACCTTTTGGCACATTGTTAGGGGCACATCATCTCGCAAGGAAGGTTTTTGGCTGATCTAACTAAGGTTGCGGTGAATTATCGGCCTGTAAATAGCCTACCACCAAAGTGAGGTGCGTGGATTCTTAGGTCACACTGGTATTATAGAAAATTTATTAAAGGGTATGCTAAGGTTTCCGCACCCTTTGAGGAGTTACTAAAAGGAAAAGGGGCATTCTACTAGGGGGAACAAAGATCAATGGTGCACATTCGAGACATCAAGGAGAAACTTACTACAACACCTATTCTACGCTTTCCTCGTGGGACCAATCATTCCATGTACATGTGGACACTTCCGTACTACCATCATGCGCGGTGTTGGCTCAACCTAGAGAAGGTATTATAGATCATCCTATATGTTTTGATAGTAGAAAGTTGACTCATACAAAGCAGAATTATACAACTACAGAGCATGAAGCTTTTCCATTATCTATGTACTACATAAATTCGTAGATAGTACCTGCTAAGAACACCATTTTTATTCTATACTAATCAAATGACATTGAAGTATTTGGTAAACAAGCCCATTTTATATAGGTGCATATGCCGATGGGTACTCTTATTCCAAGAATTTGATTTTACAATTGTGGTAAAACCAGAGAAAAGTAATTTCGGACCGGACCACTATCTATCTAGAATACAATTTTAAAGACACGTAGGAAATTGAAGATACCGTGCCCAATGCACAATTATACCGGTGATACAATGTGCGCCATCGTAGTTAGAGGACATTGTTGTCTTTCAACGCATGCTATGGTGTCGAAGGAATGGAATCATTAGAGAAGAAACAACTTGCCATTCGTACAACATCTTTTATGTTGATTAACGGTGACCTTACAAGTTAGGCCAAGATGAAGTATCAGCATCGATGTGTACTAGAACATGAGCGCACATATATCACTAAGAGGCTCATGGTGGTATCAAGGTGGGCACTATACAGTGATGCCATTGCGCCAAGATTCTACTCATTGAATTATGGTGGGAGACGTTGTATAAGGATCAGTAAGGCATATGCAAGGCCTACGATCACCGCCGGTGCCTTGGCAACCAGGACAAAGAGATGAAATGCCTTTACAACCTATTCCTAGTGCATAACCTCAAGCTTGAGAAATGGGCTATATTTTTGTGGGTCCTATTTCACCACCGTGCGTAGGGACTCGATCATGCTATATCATCACTTACATAGTTTATCTAACAAGGTGGGACAAAAGCACCTACAAAGGATTTTATAATAGCTGCAATAGCCAAAAGTTTCCTATGGGAAAATATTATTACAAGGTATGGATGCCCGTTGAGTTTAACAAGTGATAGGGGCACACATTTTTGAATGAGAAAATCAAGATATTATTGATGAGTTCATGATTGCACACCATAAGACTACATCATACCATCCTCAAATAATTGGGACTATTGAGACTTTCAACAAGATTTTAGGCCGACATTTACAAAAATTTTGATGTTGGAAGAAAATATTGGAATGATAAATTTTATATCATGCTTTGGGCATATAGAATAACATATAAGAGGTTGAACAAGGCCACACCCTTTCATTTAGTGTTTGGCACGTGGCATTTCTTCCTATGGAATTCATGTTACCCTCTTTGCGTATCGTACGTGGCCGAGGTCTAAATTGATGAACAAGTATTAGAAAAAGGAATTGAAATGTTGATTAAGTTAGATGAGTGATGAGCAATAGCACGCTTGGAGTCAGAAGCAAGAAAAAGCCAAGCAAAAAGCATGGCATGACAGGCACATTAGGGACAAAAAGCTTAAGATAGGATAGATGGTGCTTCTTTATGATTCTAAGTTTCTACGCCATCTAGGAAAACTTAAAGTACATTGGTTAGGACCATATGTTATCACTCACATACTTGAAATAGAAGCTTGTCACGCTAGAAGCACTTGATGGAATATGGTTACCCTAAGCTTTCAATGGGAGTAGGCTAAAACCCTACTATAAACAAGTCTTCTTGGTGTTTGTAATAAGGAAGTGTTGCCATTTAGATTAGGTTTTCAATTATGTATTCATTTAATGCATTCCCTTCTTGTCGTTATGTTTTGTCAATTTAGTTGGTGTTTTTGTGAAATAAGTGTGTTTGCATGCCGTAAGCTAATTACCATTTGTAGTATTTTTATGTGCAGTAAGACTGCACATACCATTTGGTGGGGTGGTTATTGAAAAATGGGTACACATAAAGGAACAAACTGCTATGTGTTATTCAAGTTTTTAGAGTTGGTAGAAAGAAGATTGCTTCCAAATAAGGACCATAGATGGAGATAAATGAACGAACAATATAATGTGAGGTAAAAAATGGTCGTGGATACTACCAAGAGAAGGCATGGTGACGAGATACTCAGCACATGGAACAATGCTAAAGAGAAGTCTCAGAGCCATAAGGTAGGAAGGCGCACTAGAAGGTTATAGCTAAGGTGCGTAAGATGTACCGCATACGTAAATTGTGAAAATGGTCAATTAATGAGAGGATTGTTGGTACAAGAAGGAGCAATAAATGCAGCAAATTTTTGAAAATCTATATAAGGGCATGATGCGAGTTCATTTTTACCAGATCACAATAATTGGAACAAGCTAAGTGTGAATGAGTTAAGCAAAGAGTATTGAGGTGCGTGAGAGTGTGAAACCAGACGTGGAGAGCAGATTTGTGTGTAGAAGAAGCTTGCATCCCCATTTGTGAAGGGTTTGAGTGAAGCGGAGCATTGCAAAAGAGCTAGGGCATGTGGTTTCAATTAGGGCATGGGATTCAAGCTAGGGTTTGGACTTTCTCGCTATAGAGGATAGAAGGAGACACATTTACACACCATGAGGATAGAAAGGTGAGATTTTCAAATGACACCAAAGAAAGCACCTACTGTAGGAGCCAAAGGAAAGAAGAAAGTGGAGGCAGAAGTTGAAATTGCTCCCAAGAGTAGTTTCTCATAGAGGCGACACAAGGATTGGGACCATAGTAGAAGACAATGAAGTCTTCAAGGCCGTGAAGGATGAAAATTTGGGGCTCTTGAACGATCGGGCACCGGTAAAGAAAAAAAGTGTGAGGCCTCGCAGAGCTCAAGACCCCATAAAGAAAGGCTAGATGAAATTGAAAGCTTATAGCCCGTAATATGGATCTTCCTCGGAAGGAAGGGTGGCTGCAATGTCCAAAGATTATTATCATATTACGTAACGAGAAGGAATATATTGCGCAAGAAGAGTTAGACTTTATTGCATCGATATTCCGTAAAGGTAGGTAAACCACTGAGTGATCGGCAAGCTTTAGAAGTCAAATCAAAGAAGAATAACCGAGTTGATTCTTCTAGTTGAAACAGAGGACGTCACAGGTGAAAGTTCATTCTTTTGACAAAGGATTATTTTGTTTCCTTTAATTCACATTCTTTATTCTTTAAAATTATCAAGAGGCAATCAATGTCAGTGGCAACAATGCATTTTTTTGGGGTAATGTTGAGCGTAAAAGTATGATACTTAGCAGTATGAACACGCGTATGGTTCGTGCGTGGAAATAGGGCACGTTCAAAGGCACAAAAGAATAGGAAAGGAAACGCATGCGAAAGAAAAGGATAGATTCGAGACTTGGCCATTTTCAGATTACATGCTATTTTTGAAGATAGCGTGCAAAGCACACAAATCGGATAAAGACTTGTGCGACACGCATAGGCTATTTTTGGAAGAGTGTATACTAAGCGCTTTGTATGGGTTTGAGTTAATAATAGAATTATTACTGCTAGTTAACTAGAAGAGATATATTATTAGCGCACTTGCATATGTTTCTATTATTGTAAAGGCGCATGGCTATTTTTAGCACGCGACCTATTTCGAATTATGTATGCCATGAAGGGCAAGTCCCCACCCTTATAAATATGTAGTGATGTATGTAGTATAGAGAGGACTCGAATATGAGCTATTATGAAGTTATGTTGTCGATCTCGATGCGCGCATGAACTTACTTCGTGACTACTTATTGTAAGAAGCTTTTGTGTATTTATTGTGTTTAATATAATGGAGTGTATTGACTGATTCAAGGTGTTAAACATGATCTTGCATGGTAAAATTCATTATGGCTATTTCTTGAATCCATTACTCTTTAGATTTAGATCTAGAATATGCTATGTAGAATGTTATACTATTTATGAATTTGAATGCATCAACTCTTCATCTTGCTAACATCCCGCATGCTGACCATAAAGAGGGTCCCTGTACCTTTGTGGTGCTTTGGGTGAGCCCTCACTTAGGGTCCGAGTGATGTGTCAATGTGCCTAGGTTATTTCTGGTAAATTCTAGGTTGAATCATTCATCCTTCTATGTTGGAAGAAACTTTTATCCTTTCCCTTGTTTATGTTTTGTAAATATTGTATAGTGAAGTTATGTGTAGGCTTTATTCTTGTAATAACATATAAAAAAATTGAGTTATGGATGGAAAATTGCTTTATTATGTATAGTGAAAAGAAGTTTTGATGGATTTAAATGAATGATTGTGCTCACTTACTTTGTTAATATTATCTTGGTCTTCTTGTTGTGATAAGAGAAAGGAAGGCATCTCCATTAGTTTCACTTTGGGTTATTAAGAGTGAATTTTAGTTAAGGTTTCTTCCTTTTTGAAGGGTATTTTTAAATCTATATATTGGGAGAAAGAGTTTTGATGTGTCTCTCTTGGTGAAGGAATGGGGTTTAGAAGAAAATTAGTTACATCGAGTAATGGAATGCATTAGAAATTTATTTTGACATATTTCTTAGTTTCTTACTTTAAATGTTGAATTAAAATCTATTACATCGCTTCTAAACTTTAAAAGAATACATATACATTTCATTGATTTGAAAATCCCTCTTTTAAAATTTGAAGTGAATAATTGAAAACTACTCTCCAATTTGAAGCTATTGCACTTCATGCAATTTATGAGTTGGTTTTGTTTTAAAAAGGGAAGAATGTGTGTGTGTGTGTGTGTGTGTGTGTGTGTGTGTGTGTGTGTGTGTGTGTGTGTGTGTGTGTGTGTGTGTGTGTGTGGATGAAGAGTTAGATTTAATTCTAATATGTTATAGAGAAGTTCTTTCTTAATATGTTTGTTCAAAGTTGTGAATTAGATTTAATTAATACTATGCAAAAATAATATATTCTCAGAATTTGATTATTATGATCAAGAGTGTTTTAAGAATTTTATAAATATACATTTTAGTATATATCCTTATACTTATTTTCTTTAATTTTTAAAGAAATATATATCTCTCGTAATTTTTATTAGAATGAGATATCATTAGTAAGGGTGTATGTGTGTGTGTGTGTGTGTCTATATATATATATATATATATATATATATATATATATATATATAGTTCGATTTTATTTATATAAAAAAATGTTGTGTTTCATATCCAGCCACAGTGCGGCATCAGAGTAAAAAAAAATATTTATGAAAAAAGTATGTTCACCACTAAACCGCCCTTGCTTACATGTGTTGTAGCCGCCTTCCACAGCAGTCCATGATCTTTGAGCCCCTACAAACTTTGTTGAACTGTTCTTTCCTAATATATATATATATATATATATATATATATATATATATATATATATATATATATATATATATATATATATAGAACCCTAATGGAGCACATTAAATCTCAAATATAAATAATATAAAAAAGGAGACCCGTGAATGCATTTATGAAAACTCGCACACAAAGAAGAACAAAAAATACAAGATTCCATATGCCCCATGGCCTCTCCACAAACCCCGCACAAATCTTCCATGGCTCTCCTCATTCAACTCGCACAAATGAGAGGAAGAGAAAAAAAAATCAAAAGGGAGGCAAATAAAACAAAATGAACAAAATAAGGAATCAAAAAGATGAGGATTAGGTTTTTCGTAATCCCTAAGATCTAGGGCCAAGATTTAAAATATCTAAGGGCTCCTATTAATCCCTACAACATGACATGGGTGGGATAAGTAATTAATTAACTTATGGGGGTGAAAGATGGGTTAGGTGTTTAGGGAAATTAAAATATGGGTGTGGGAAAAATTTATTTAAATGGGGATAAATAAATTGGTGGGTGACCATAGGAGAGATTTTTTTAAATAAAGTAGCTTAGTTAAATTATGTGGGTATTTTATTTCTTTTGGGGTATTTAAATAAAATAACATAAGGTTATAAATTAAATGGGTGCCTTAAATCACTTTAGGGTTAATTTAAATAAAGTACCCCCTTTTATTTTAAGGGAATGAATAAATATCATTCATGTAAGAGTGTGATTTATTATTGCATTGGGCTATAATAAGTTAGTTAAAAAATAATAATTAGACCAACTTTTAGTAGTTTTAAAAGGGTATTTTTTTAATATCATAAAATGGGACATTACAATATGATACTCATTAATTTACAAGTTATTCGTACAATGGAATATCCCCGTGTTTGGGTTTCATTCCACATAAATATGCATACTCGCCCCCACTCTCTCACTCACATACTATGTGTGTGTTGTAAATAATCCCAAACGGATAACAATTCTAAGAAAATTGTGAGAAAAACGTTCTTAACAAAGCATTATCTACACTAAAATCTTTCCCAAATTTAGAAGTAGGATTTGGGGTGCAAATCTCTTAGGTTGAGATGCTAAGATACCCCTCTCCATTATTAACATAAATTGACGATTTCAAAGCCATGTCTTATCGCTTCTCGCAAGTGGTGTTATCTATGTGATGTGTATTACTTTGTAAGCTATTCATATGATGTCATATCTCCACGAAGTGATTTTGTCCGCGTTTATAATTCTCACATTGTGTATATTGGGTGCGTGTGTTATAACATAACAATTGTGGTGTACAAAATCACACACTTGGGTACATTTCTAGGTCCTAAAAGCATACTAGTATTTACATGATTCCTAAGAAAGAAAACTAGTGATTGACAAACTATCTTAGGCATATTTATTTGTTTCTTGTTTTCTATTTGGTCTTACAATCCCTACATCCCACTCATAATTTTATTGATTTATCTTCAAACACTAAGTGCCCATCTAGGATAGAAGCACCCAGTGCCCATGTCCCCTCTGGGTGCCCCTAACCCTTTCTCACCTTACTTATTGTTTTGGGTCTCTTTTATCTTTTGGGCATATTTTTCACTTAAGGGTCAGACTTTTAGTTTTCAATTATGAAATTCAAACAAGGGAATCATATAAATACATAATTATGTGTTCAAAATCAAGGACCAAGCATTAAGCAATATTATCATCACCTAAGCTTGATCTAAGGAACCTAAAGCACTCAAAAACATCCATTCAAGGGAAGTTCATTCTATTCCATTCACAAATTCTACTACATTACTACATTTTAGCTACAGAAATTTCCCGCTATCAAGTGTAACTTGCACAAGGGAATCCTAGTGCATAATTTCTACACACACAAGAACTACATGGATTATGAGATGTAGTGCAATACTCGGTCGTAAGTTCACTCTTGGTGACCCGTCAGGTCATTCCGACTCCCATTTTGCATCTTTATTACTAGGTTTGATGTGGTTTGTGGACTTGTGTAGGTGAACTCTTCTTTTCCAAGTTACATATACCTTCGGCATTCAAGGAATGAATCTCATGTGATCAACAAGAAGAAACAATGATGATCTTGTGACACATTAAAAACTAGATTCCGACCATTTACGTAGTCATAAGCGTCAGAAGTAGTCTTCGCGCCTGTGTGTCCCTATCCTACATGGGCGCCCTGTCCGGCCTCATTCCTAAATTTCAAAATTTATATTAAGAATTTACTTACACTCTTCTCAAAGATGTTCAACACTTTTCCTCTCCGATCAGTTCCTGGATCAAGTGCAAATCAGCTAAGTCCTCTCTTCTTCTTCTCTTAGGGTTTCAAATATCACATCTTAGCTTGCTTGTGTCATTTCTATATTTCAGCATTTATACATCATTTGGTTCAATAATGACTCTGTAATATTAGATTTAATTCAAATTAAATTAAATCATTTGGTGAACCCCATAATTCAAACCCTACCTTTTGAGAATGTATCAAAATATTTCTCCTTCTTCTAAATTCATGGATCAATCTTCATATCCTTATTTAACTCTAACCAAGGTTTCTGGCATAGCTACTAGTGCTACTGATTTTATGCAAGTTCATATTCAACATCCTCCTCGCTTCTTTAATCTAATGTATGATCCATCCATCAATGTCACCGCCACCCGCCACACTCGACCTCCTACAACTCCACATGTCTCTATCCCACCACCTATTACTTCTTCAGGTTCCTCCCACCACCTCTAAGGGTTATGACATCATTGAGAAGCTCAAGAATACACCAGCAAAAATATCTTTAAGATCTCTTATGTAGTGCACCATATGTTTGTCATGAATTAGAACTTTCCTTCATTCCATCCACATTGAAAGCAATAATTCACCTGTTTTTTTTTATTACTTTCGCCTCATTCAATCACTTAAAAATCTACCACATGTTATATATTTTAGTGATGAGGATATCCCTCCCTCTACTACTTACGATCCATTTGCACCTTTTCTTATCACTACTACTATTGGTGCCATCTGTATTAAGCGTGTACTCATTGAAAATGTATCTTTATAAAATCTATGTGCTCTCCCTACTCAGAAAATAGGCATTACTAACAATCTAATTAATAAATCCTCTCAAGTCATTCATGGCTATGATTCCACTACTCGTGCATACATGGGCACTTTCACCCTACCTCTATAATTTGGGCCTAAGATTGTTCCTACTGTATTCTTTATTATTGATGTTACATTCCAATTCAATTTCTTACTTGGAAAACATTAGATTCATGTAATGCATGTTGTTCCCATCTACAATCCACTATTTTGTAAAATTCCTACATGATGGCTATGAATATACTATTGTTGTGGATCCCGACTCCATTCAAGTTTTTCTCGTGATGACTCCCATCACTCACATGCATATTCCTCTATCACAAACTATTCCATGTCATAATATTGGTGATTTAAAAAATCTGTATATTTCATTAAAATTTGAATGCAAATATCTATTATAATTGATATACAATGAAATACAAGTGCTCGGAAATTTATTTGATCTTTATATGAAAGAAAATGCAAGAGATAGGGCACATACCTTAATTTCTCTTATCCTAAATTGATCCTGGTCGTAATAATGTGATGGAACAAGAGCACACATCATCACAATCAGGCTCAGAAAAATGCAAAGATGCTTGTAATTCCCGGACACATGCGCTGGGCAAGGATAGGGTATTCGTGGTGCCCAAGACCTCTGTGGGGTGTTGGAGTCCGTGAGAAAGGTCATAAATTGGTTCCAATATTATCATTAGGGTTTCACACTTAATTTCCTTTGTCTCTTATATGTCGCACTTGAATCCCTCAAATACCTGTAAACTCCGCACACAAATATCCTCCTGAAAACCCTCAAAAGACATCAAATCCTAACAATAAAGATACAAAATGAGGGTTCAGATTGTCCTCAACTAGCACAATGATGAACTTACGACGATCGTCACACACATCTCAAACCCAATGTAGTTCTATGTGCTTGTGTGCAATAGTGATCTTAATCACCCCAAAGCCAATAACGCCAAGATAGTGAAGTGGTAGCTAGATAAAATACAAATGTGTGGATGAAATAGAATGAACTCCCCTTCCTATGTAGTGTGTATGAAGATTAATAATCCCAAATAGAATCCTTTTGATATGTAGATAGAAATCCTTGTTAGAAACTTCCCACCATTATAATGGTATGTATGTTGTGTTTATATATGGATATCTTGCTTGAATTTCAACACTAATGACCCAAAATTCCATCTATTACCTTGGGATATGAGTGGGGAAAAACTAAAACGACTAACCTCAAGTGTCAAAAATAAGATCAAACATAAAGAGAACATGGGCACCTAGGATGGAAAAAGTTCATGGGCGCTAATGTCTAGTCCCGGAGTGCTAGTTTCGGAGATAAATGACGAAAAATGAGTGGAGAATGACCGACAGGATCCTCCGTGATCTGACCAAAACTAGGTATATGAGTGACAAGTGTGAAAGATAAAACAATATAAACAAAGCTAAAACAAACAGATGACTAGATAATAAGCTATCAATGAATACTTTTCTTACAAAAGATCCATATATAAAACAACATACTTGGCAGTTTATTAAATAGTAGTAAGTGTGTGATTTTGTGTCTACATTTTGCCCCCTTTATTCTATTTGAATGAAATTCAAGTAGTGTAAAGGAAGTAAGGAACATATATGAAAGAATTCCAGAGAAGCCCGTGTTGTGGAATATGTATGTGCATAATGAGAACATATAACGTGATGAACCATGGATAAGTGTCAATCCAATCCATGTGCGTAACGAGACGTGGAAACATTATGAGGAGCATTAAATGTGATGTTGATGATTTTGATATTGACTTATTGGAGATTTCAAAAAAATTGATGGAGATGTGTTGGGATAAGGAGTGATCAGTTCCTCCCAACCCTAATTTGTGTGTGTGAAAAATGAGGATTTGGGCATCCCGCCGCCAAAAAAGAGTGTAAGGAGAGAGGTTTAGTTTTACCCTCCAACTTTAACTACATCCTTAAAAGGTCTAGCCACTATGAGACGGAAAAAGACTTGATTTTGTTCATTTGGTTCCATTTTGATTTATTCCAATCAAACATGAATAACCCATATAGGAGTAGTATAGGAAAGGTAGTGACGTCTCATTACCCCACTTCAAGGGTGTCATTTATAGTGTGTATGAGATAGATTCCATGTTAGGTTATCTTGAAGTAGTATAAAATGGAGAATAACTTCCCATGTTAGGTCATCTGGGAAAGTAGCGAAATAAATCCCAAGTTAGGTCATCTGGGAGGATAAATATGTTGTGTTGTGTCCATCGATCAATGTGATTTCAAATAGTAAAATATTTGTGTTGTCGAGATTCGAATGTATGTGATTGATTGATTGATTTCTCATAGAGATATTTTTTTCTTGGTGCCCCCAGATAAGGTCATTGAGGGGAATTGCTAAAAAGTGGTGTGAAATATCACGAATGTGTGAGCAACTTTTTCAATAATAAGAGAGTTAGAAATGTATAATGATCGCATAATGGTGTGAGGGGATTATAGGATGCCTCAATTGTATGCCCCCTTGCATTGGCGAAAGGGAAAGTGATGATGAAAATTAACACTAAATCAAAAGTAAGCATCTAAATTATGTGATAGTGAATGTATGATAGTATCATGAAAGTATGCGTATATCAAGTTGAAAATGTCAAGGAGGAATATAGTGTTTTTGGAATGTGTACGATACAATAGTAGTTGGAATTATGAATAGAATGACGCAAATAAGATAGGAATCGAGTAGTAGGTTTCTTCGATATGATTGAAACCATGCGATGTTGATTAGTTTGGAGGATAGGTGTAAATAATGATGATAGTGTGGTAAGTAATCAAAAGTTACTATAAATAGTAACATGAAAAAGTGAATAGGTAACTCATTTAATTATCACACGAGTGTGATTTTTGAGCTCTATGTGTGAATATGCCTCAAGTGAGAGCATTGTAATTGAGTCAATTTGAGATGGTGGCGCGAAATATGGCTTCAAGTATGACAACTAAACTAGTAAGTGTGAATTTTTCAAAATTGTGTTGAAATTAGTCGTTTTGATATTTTTGTGAATTTTGTTTTTCTAAGTTTCTCATTGTTTTTGACTTCTGAAAGAATGTCAAGGCACTAATGAAATTGGACAGATGACGCCTGCATGGGCACTAATGTCTCTCTGCCCGGCCCCAAATCATGTTCTTAGGTGATGGTGACCTAGAACACTTGGTTGAGCCCATAGTGTTGTAAATGTGAAAATTGATGTCTCTCGTTGTTGTTGGTAGTTATATGCGTGTATTTTCATATTTATGAGATGTTAATGTGTTGTTTGTTGTCATTTTCCTGTGGTGTGCAAGGCATATTCATTCACAAGATTTATGTGGTGGCTATCATTTGAGCACATTGTTAGGATTGGGTTTGTCTAATGATGAGTGGGATGTATTGGACCATGTCATCCTACGACACATAGTGAGGATGGGGATGTGCCCCATAATATGCCGATGATCACCGCATTATGCGAGAGATGGTGTGAAGATACTTGCACATTTTGGTTTCCTACGAGAAAGATGACCGTGAATTTGGAGGACGTGTATCGCATATTGTGCTTACTTATTATTAGTGAGAGGGTTCATGTGATGGCTATAGATGATTCTCGAGACGATGAGGGCCACTAGGTGGTATTTTATGGGGACCTGAGTTCATACCGAGGTCCACATTAGTCTAGATATGTATACCGAGGTCAACGGTTCAAGATTGTGGAAGTTCATTACTCATTTTGTGATTGTTTCGTCGTTGAATCTGAGGGTGGTGGTGTAGGCATCTTGTATAAGATGCATGACATTTTCTCATCATATAGAGGAGGATGGGACGAGATATGCTTGGGCATGATGTGTATTGGACCATTTATACGAGATCTATACATGTTTATGAAGAAAGAGAATGGGGTGGGATTAGAGCTACCAAATTGTTACATGTGTGGTCCTATGAGCATATTGCGAATTGGAGTTGATTGGTGGACCACGTGCGAGTGGGCGAGGCCATATATATTATCCGGGAGATGGGTAAGTGTTCATACTAGGAAGGTGGATACATATACCTATAAAGCAATGTTAGATCAGTATGGGGTCATATTCCCTAATATGGAGGCCATACTTGAGACTACAGAGGATGCATTACGGCAGCTACAATGTATTCGGAAGAATATGTGACTAGAGGATCGGTTCCAAGGGTGAATGAGATATTCCAAGTAGAGCTTGTTTCACGATAGTTTGGTATGGCCCAAGATGTGCCCAGAGCCATATATATGGGTGAGGACCATAGGTCACCGAGGAGGGACGGAGCTATACTGGGCCCACATGAGCACAACTAGTACCCCTGGGAATACAAGGAAGATGTCATGATAGAGCCGATAGATGTGGATGATGTGGGGTGTACGAAGGCATAATTTACATGGTGGGCATCACATTGGTGGTTATTTTTGTTTCCATTCTTTTGGATATGGTGGAGCACCACCGTGGGAGGAGCAGAAGGGAAAGGACATGCCCCGATAAGTGTGGCAAAGAGTGATAATGAGCGTGAGTATTTGTTATAGTGATACTTGTGATTTGTTATTTGGTTGATTTATTTTTTTAGTTTTCAAATGTGTTGATCTATGGATGCAAGGGATGCATATTGTTCGTTGATTGTGGACACATCTATCTACACATTGATGCGGATTGTCTCCACCAATGTACTCATATATGGATATATGGTAGTATTCTAGAGCGGTGGATTCCATTATGGGTGAGCATGCTCATCTATTCGATCCAGTGGCACTTAGCAAAGTGGTGACATGCATCGTGTCACCGAGTGAGAGGTATGAGGCATGAGAGGAGACATTAAGAGCTGTAGAAGATGTGGGTGGAATTCCCATAGCAAAAGGATGTATTTGTGAGGTTAGTGGAGCTACACGGTCAATTTACTGAGCGAGCAATTGACTGAGGTAACATTATTGTGTCGCCATGTAGAGATATATAGGGGTTGTGATCATGGTGTCGATTGAGCGGTGAAGTTTCTAGTTTTAGATCTCCCATAGTTGTAGATAGTGATAAGTGATGACGAGATATGATATATAATGGTGTAGTGATCTATGGGGAGCTTCCCCAAATTATACTATGTAACTATGATGTTTTGGTGATATATAGAGATGGATGATTATCGCTATTATTGTATTGTGTTGACTTTTTGTATTGATATGTGATGTGTTGTATTTGATGGTTTAATTTTCATTACAAATGTTGACCTGATGGATAATGATGTGTAGATTGATTATAAATAGATACGTGATGGAGATAATGTATGTGATAATAGGTAGTGCATGGAATGTATAATGTGATCGCATCAATCGATAATGCAAAATTATAGTATATGCATGAAATGTATAGTGTAATGATGCAAAATTACATTGTGTGTTTGAATAGTGGATGTGATGAATGATACGGTATGGTGATGTAGAGGAGTATGTGAATGAGAGGGTCATAGAATTGTACTTAAGCACATGTTATTATGATGGAGAGGGGGAAGGATAATAGTGATGCCCCTAGTGTGTAGATGATGTGGTTCATTTATATATGACCCCTCAACATCAAGAATAAACCATAAAGCAAGAGTACATCATCGGGAAGTGATTCATAGTGTACGCTATATAGATAGATCAATGAAGCATGTAGTGTAAGATATGGTGTTAGGTTCTATCTTTTAAGATATCCCCAATAGTCATGTAAGAACTATGAGTATAGGCATGCGTCATCGAGTGGTGAGGTGACCTAATCACCTACTAAACACCAAGCGGGCGTGGAGTGGTAGAAGCATGTGGATCAGTAAGCAGCATGAGTATATAAACCGAACTAAATGCCGATGAGATGGTGTCGATGATGGGTGATGCAAAGAGGAAGTGTAGATGTCGAAGGCTTAGGCATCCAATGTGTAGTGGGAACATGGCGTAGCGAGATGAGATGGTGCCACGCTGGATAAAAAAAGACCTTATAACTAGATGAAGGAGATAAATCAATTGGAGTAATAGAACACTTGCATGGAAGTGGAGACATAGACCGCTCATGAGAGAGAGATCCAAAGGAAATGACACCCTTATCTTCTAATTGTTGTAATCTATCATGAAGGGCACAAATAATATCATTGGTAAGGGCCATTTATATGATGATAGTTACAATAAGGTCTATCATGATGTTGTTACAAGTGATGAGGTGGATGATGTTGATTATAAGGTAAGCAAATCAAATGCTTTTTAAGCAAGGTACGCAACACATCATGAGGTCTAGTGTGATGAGAAAGTGTAATGACTCCCATGAAGGAGATGTAGAAGTTTGAGGTGGAGCATGATGTGGTGGAGGAGATGAAGAATTCTTATGCAATGGATAAGATTGAGCTTGCTTTCAATGTGGAGGAGGAGACCTAGGAGGATGCTCAAAATATGGAAGAGGATAAGAGATAGATGGTGGAGTAGGAGGAGAACTAGGAGGAGGATCTATAACATGTGCAGCAATGAGATATTGTTCTAGATCAATGACCTTATATCATAAGAGTGTTAATGATTCACATGTGTCATATTGCAAGCATTTTTTTAAAGCAGGAATCAAGCCACAAAAAAATGAATTGCTTTTCTAATTCAATGGGCTGAAAAACTAGCTGATGTATGCAAGCATGAAAACGTAAAATGTAATCAATAATGGGCTATGTCTTTCCTTGATGTAAGCTAGGTCAACAATCATATGTGACTCTAGGGCCGTTCTTAAGTTTAAAGCATTACAGAAGGCATCTTCCATGTCACAATAGGTACTAATAGATCCAAAGGGTAAATGTGTGTACCATCGAGAGTGTCATCAAGAAGACTATGTCGAAAATCTTTGAGAAATAATCGATCATTAGAATAAGAAGCCATAGCTAGACGATAATTTTTGAGGTGTAAATATGGATTTCCAGTACCATTAAAGCATGAAAATGTAGGCATAATGAAATCCTTAGGGAATGCTAAATTGTAAATATTTTTCATAATAGGGTTTCCATGTAAAGAATTGTTATCGATATAAGCATAATAGTCTTTGCTTTCAAGCATGAGAAATTGAACCCGAGATTGTAATTGGTCAAAACATGCATGAGTGATAAGATGTCATGTGAATGATGTATGGAGTGATCGAAGCTTTCCCGATGAGTGATCATAGGGATGTCAAGAGAAGAAGCAAAAGATATAGGTGTTGAAGAAGTAATGGATGGTGAAGAACACAAAGTGTCATGAGAAGTAGTAGGACTAGTATCAAAAGCATTATTAGGAGATGAAGTAATAGAAGGAGATGAATCATGTATGCTACTATAGATAATCTCAAAATATGATGAAAGTGAAGTAGAAAATTCACATTCAGGAAGATGCAAAGAAGTAGAATCATTACTAATATGTGTATCATCAATACCAACCAAAGATTCAAATGCCAAGATTTCATTAAGCGTATCATAAACATATAATGAAGGCAGAGGAGAACTAGTATGGAATTCATTATTAGAAATATGTTTATAAATACAAGGAGTATGAAATGCAGCTATAAAATCGTCCCGACTAGTATGAGAAACAACATCATGTACATGTTTATTTTCATCTTTTTTTTAGCTAAATCACTATCATCAAGATTCAAGATAAAATTGATAATAACATCATCTAAAGTATTAGTAGAAATAGAAGAAGGTGGAGTGCAAAATTGACTAAATAAGAAGGTCTATAACCGAAAAGCTTGCCGAATCATAAAAATGCTAATTGTAGAATGATCAAAGATAGTAGGCACATTACATTCATTCGCTAAAAATTTCCTTTGAGTATTATATGGAATAATAGTGTTGCGATATAGAGCGCTAATTTCAATTATGGTTTCTTCATCATAAATAGGATTAATTCTCACATGAAGCATGATTGTCCTAGGAGGAGAAGAGTTATCCTTATCCATTAGGGTATTAGTGGATCCTAAAGCAAGTGGTTCTAAGCTACGGGTTCACCAAAATGATTTAATAAAATCCATATATTTTATTAAAAATATGAATGCAAATATATTCTCTAATTGATATATAATGAAATATAAGTGCTAGAAATTTATTTGATCTTTATATGAAAGAAAATGCAAGAGATAGGAAATTACCTTAATTTCACTTATCCCAAAGTGATTCTAGATCGATAATGTGATGGAATAGGATAATAGACCATCGCAATTGGGCTCTAAAAATGCAAATATGCTTGCAATGCCTCAACACGGGCACTGGAAAGGATAAGGGCGCCCGTACCCAAGACCTTTGTGGGGGCATTAGAGTCTCGAAAAGGTCGAACCCGATTCCTATCATCACTAGGGTTTCACACTTGTTCGCATTTGCTTACCTATTGCTCTCGCACTTGTATCGCTAAGGTACCTATAAACCTGCACACAAATATCCTCCTGTAAAACCTTTAAAAAGAAATCAAATCCTAAAAAATAAAGATGCAAAATAAGGGGTCGAATCGTCTCAACTGTCACAATGGTGAACTTATGACTAATTGTTGGTTGAGAGATCATGTGGTAAGTGCATAGGTGAGATGCTTACAAAAACATGCAACATATCGAGCGATCACAAGAGGAGGCTCAAGTTCGTAAGAGTGAGTTACGCATTAGAGCTCGACCCTCAGCTTGAAATCGAATCGTATAAGCGAGCTCTTCGATTCCGAAAGGGACTTGTAGTGCAAATGTGAGACTCTTGAATTATCCAAGTGTATGGGTATCGGGTCGACACTAAAACTACCTCGGTCGGTGGAGGTAGAACATGAAAGGCTCAAACTCGGCGTTTGAAATGGCTTGCAGGTAGAGCGAAGTCATCGATGTATTTTGGAGTTAGAGGGTTCGTTTGCTAACGTTCCTAAAGCCCTGGGCTTGATTTCTGCGATGACATGACGAGCTTGAATATGACTTCGCAAGCTCCCACCGAGTGAGCCATCTAGTCATGCTCATCACCTAGCTCCCACGAACACTAATCTCCTCTTGAGCTATTCAAACCTGCTATGTTGACATTACGTGCCATTCGTGTTTACTCTCGATGTGATTGCCAAGCCATTATTTGTTTATCCCCGTGGCTGAGTTTGATATCCCTTTCCAAGCTTGATGAGCCATGTTCCAAGCTTGAGAACCTACATAGCACTCACTCACTCGAGTACCTTACAAACCGACTCATGTGAGACCACTGACAAAATCATCTCGCCATGGCTAGACAATTGAGTTTTTTTCTTCCACTCACCACTTACAACCATTTCCAAGCTCATTTGGATCTTGTTTCTTTCATTGGCCAAGCCACATGAGCTCATTATGTTATCTTTCCATTGCTCATGACTTGGGCCACTTTTCGCAAATGGCTTGTCCTTGATTCATGATGGATAGGCCGAGCTTACACTGTGATGTTCAACCATATACATGGCTCACCGAGCCATGAAAAACCAGGTCAACATTGCTTGATGTTCTAAGTACCTTCTCCCTTTTGCATGGCTCAAGCTTTGATTCCTCCGAGCATAGCTCGGCCAAGTGACATCCCACCAAGCTCTTCCCCACAACTCAACAACTCGAGCCAAGATTGCTCGTGAGCTCAACTTTTTGTTACTTATTCCCAATCGAACACTTCAAAATGGCTCACCAAGTCATGAAAGACTCGACCCTCTAAATGCAAACCGAGTCACACCATACACTTATGTGAGCTCACGAGAATCTCGATGAGCTTTTGAACTCGATACCCTTTGTGAGTCATTTTTTCATTCTTTCAACCTTATTCCTTAACCTTTGGATTTTTTTGAATTAAGAAGGCCATAGAGACCGAGTAGTGTGCTTTAGAGGTCATACCCGACTTTTCTATTTTCACTTTTTTGACGAATGTGGGCTCGCGGAGGCAATTTTCTCATTTCTAACAAACCATAAGCCTCCAAAACCCAAAAAAGAAAATAAAAGTTCAAGATGATCCCAAACTCCTTGAATATCGTAAATGTTCCATAAACACAAAATTTTACCTAAAATTTCCCGAATGTTTCATGAAGACTTTTTCGGTCCCAATTAGTGGTAATGGCTCCCGTTGTCCAATTTGACCTCAAGGGACAAAATTGGATAACATTTTTGGTGACCTCTTGGGGATGCTCGTTTTCTAAGCACTATTCCGACCTTACATATCCATTGGGCATGGAATAATTTTTGGTATCCCGAAATTGATTTGATTCTCCATGATGGATCCCAAAATCCCCTCAATCATTGTTGATCCCGCACCTTCTTGTAATGTTAAGTAGGATGTACACTGAATCTTATAATTGTTTGGCATACATAACGCACTACAAAATTTGGAGTAAAGCACTTGCTATTTTTGGACATCATGGACTTGAATATTTCCTTCTTCTGAACACTTCACCTTTGACACATTATGCAAGAGCAAAGGTGAAACACAACACACACAAAAACTAAAAACTATACATGCTCAAAATGAAACATGTAGAGTGTGTCAAGTACTTATTCTACTGAAAAGAAACCTAATCCTACTCTATGCTAACTAGAGGCACAAGTGAGCTAAACGAACCCTGCAACTAGTTGTGTAAAATAGCTTCCTTTCCTCACAATGGGCGGTCATGCAAATGACTTGATAATGGACATGGTTGAGACGGGGAGTGAAAAATTGAAACAAACCCAATTCTCCACTTGGTTCACCAAGGCATCAATTGAAAAGATAAATTGTGCCTCTTTTAGTTGCCGCTTTTGTTTGTAGAGACATTATGAATCGATCCTTGGGGCTTTGAAACTCATCCTCGCATTCCGAAGTGAATCTAACTCGCTGGTTGTGGCTTCTCTTACGGCTTCAATGAAGCCAAATACCTTATGGGACATAGTTGAACCCTTTTAATATTCATGCTACTCGAGATTCAACTTTAACAAGAAAGTATACTTGAAGACATCCTTGAAAAGATGGTTATCCATGATTTGATTTCCCTCTTGTTTCCCATTTACAAACAATTGATCTTCCACCTAAATGAATGGTATTAAAGTGATGCCCTATTCATTCCATTTTTCACCCTTAACAACAAGGAGTTCCTTCGCATCATGTAGCTCCTCCGGGCTTATTGCAATCTCTAATGAAAGTACTCGAAATTGTCATGCGAAGTGTCCGAAATGTGTTGCTCACCTAGGATTTTTTTTTGCTTCCCAATTGAAGACAAAACCGATCTGCATTTTTAATCTCCTTGTCTAACATGGAACATGCAAATTCAAAATCCTTCATTTGTTGCTTTTGAGAACTATTAGGGCAATAATATCTCCAAGAATACTTTCCTCTATCATAGGTTCATTAACCAAACTAGGTTCCATAATTGAAAGCGAGAAGCTCTCCATGATACTATATTTGTTCAAAGCTTTTGAATATATCCTAGCTTCTCTTATGTGTTCATTTTCTCTTCGCTCAATGAGTCATATGGAAGATTCAATTCCTCCAATCTTGGCGTAAGAATATGGCTATGAGAAATATGTTGCTCTCCAATATTTTCCTCCAAAGCAACAGGGCCTTTGTATTGGAAAAGAGGTGATGGAATAGCAAAATAAGAGAAGAAATTATAATTTATTCAAAACAAAATTTGAATCATGTGGATATTTCACAATTTTAATTCTTACTTTTTTGAAGTAGTGGAAATATTTTTCAAAACGTGAGAAATGTGATTTTTCCACAACGAAAGTTCAATAATGTGGATATTTAACAAATAAAAATGTGAATTTTTTGAAATTGTGTAAAACCTACATTTTAATTTTTAGAAGTGATCCATTTAATGTTGACATGGGATTTGTGGGTCAATTAATTTTTGGATGTCTTGGAATTTTTTTGGGTTTGTGGTATACACACATATTTGTGGTGTGTGTATACCACAAACCACAAAAATACATGGGGTTTGAACCCATAGAGGGCTTGTCCAAAAAAAGTTTGAAGCTCCTAAGTCGTGCTTTTCTAGCAGGTTTCTTCTCGAAAATGCACATCTCCCTGCGTAGAACTAATATGTTTGGGGTATCAACTTCTACCGTTTAGTTTGCAAACTACGACTCCGTGTGCGTTTTTTATGCAAAACGTTTAATCTAGAGAATTTTTTTATTTTTCCGTGCTTGTGTAAGCTTTTTTCTCAATTATTTGGTGTTTTGTAGAAAATAGCAAACACGCGGTGTTTTGCTTTGTCATTCTGGACATTTTGTCAAACAGTTGGTCGCTAATGGTTGTATTTGTTGGTTGCCATACACCAAAAAAAATGGGTTGAATGAAAGTCTATATTGTTAAACGTTCCTTGTGATTTATTTTGCACATTGTAAGATATATGATATCATGGATTCATGGGATGAAGCTAAGCGACAAACTAGAAATAAACTTTATTGTAAAGAAGATAACATACGCGTGGATCTATACAACTTTAGTGTTTACAGCGCATTTGACCATGAATTTTTTTATTTGCCAGATCTTATGTCTAATTTGATGTCCATGGAGTGGATTTGTGACAGAATGAAAATCCCTCTCTTCCCCTTAAAACAAGTTGATTATAATATGTAATTTTAAAGTATGCTTAGTATTTGCAGATATGTCCTTAGTGGTTAGTCGATTCCTACAATTAAGCTTTTTATGATGCTCAGAGTACCGTTTACTTTTCTGACCAAGATTACCAAGAATGATTGATGTAATGTGGAGAGGATCAATGACATGTATTAGATTATCTAGCATAAGGTTTAGGAATAGTATATCTATATGTGTAGTGCCCACCCTTTTTGCTTACCATAGTTTCTAGTGACTCACTACTTCTAGTAGATTTTGGACATGGTTTATAGTTCTATCCGATATTATGTGATTTCATTTGGATATTTTGATGACTCATGTGATGGTTAGGGCGCGATGTGCCAATTTAGTAGTGATGATTACCATAGTTTTATTTCAGCACATGATTTGGTTTTCAGCAAGTACATGATAAAGTTGATCTTATTTGACCTATAATGGATTTGTGTCATCATTCATATTTTGATAGCATTGGTGTATTTTGGCTATAGCATATTATCGTGATCATTGTAGTTGGAGCTCACATCTTGTTAATTATGGATGCACGTTGATAATATATGATCATCATGGGTTGATATTTATTATTGCGTTAATTGCAAGCTAACCATGAGTATTTATTGTCATTATTTATCGGATTTATATTTATATTGGGCAAGTATGTTTAATGTTTGCAATGAGTGTGCAGATTATAAGGCACATGAGAACGTGGGTTTCAGGCGGGTAAGCATGAACTCAAAATGCACAAGCGGCCGATTGGGAAGATTCCTCACTTGTGTTTATTGTATGTAGCATTAATTGCTTGTTGCATGTTGTATAGGGCACCATGGGTGACTCCAAAATTTGTAATTGTGTTTTATTAGTCTTTTGTAAACTAGTTTGGGGGACCTAATGGTCCCCACTTGTATTAGAAGTGTATTAGATTAATTAATTTTGTTTTAGGAGGTTGGGGTCACCTACACACCACTTGGGTGGGCCCCAACCTTCATTCTTGTGTCAAACCCGAAATTGGGCTAAAAGGGCAATTTTGGGATCCCTTTCATCTTTGGGGGTTCTCTTTTCATGTAAAAGAGCCCTTGGACCCTACCTATAGGTAGGGGCTTCATTCTTGGTCAAATGGGAGTTTTCTCTCTCATTTGACCTCTCATAAGTCAATATTCTTGTAAGAATGGTTGGCTAGTGTGTTTCTAAAAAGTTGGATGTTGTTTGACTTATTAGCAATTATGGGAATTTGGGGGTTTTGTTCTTAAAATATTTTTGTTTTACTCTCTTTTGAATTTTTAGAATCTTGGGTTGGGAAAAGAGAGGGGTGACACATGTCACCCTCTCATTTGAGAGGATATTTATTTGCTTCTCATCTTATACATCCTTATGTAGGGAGGAAAAGGAATTTTGGGACTTGTCATTTATACATTCTTGGATTTGGGAGTTGAGCTTGGAGCTTTGGCTTTGGAGTGGATTGGATAGCTTAGAGACTTGGAGAGCATTTTGAGGTAGGATTCTTGTGCCTCCTTTTGTTTTATTGCATGAATTTGAAGAATAAAATGGATGTTGTATGTGACTATGTGTTTTGAGTGTTGTTGTATGGTTATGACTTTGTTTGTTTATTTGATTTTCTCCATCCATCATGTGGATTGGTGGATTTTGGAGTAGGGGAAGAGGGAGGGAATTTCCCTCTTACCACATGGCTTGATGGAAAAGCCATGTTGGCATTCTTTATATTTTTCCCCTCATATGGTTTGAGGTGGGGAAGGTTGTTCATATGGTTTGAACCTCCTTCCCCATCCTTGGAAAGGAAACCCAATGAGGTTTGAAAATCCTCCCAAGGAGGAATTTTGGTGCTTGGGAGGAGAAATAAGGAGGGTGTGTTTGCATGGAGGGATAAGGAGGGTTTATGGAGTATTTTTGTGTTTTTCTATGGTTGGATCACACCTTTGGCATACTTAGATTTCTCATCCACTCTTCCCCATTGGTGGGAAAACATGGAGTTTTCTCCCCTTGTGTTTAGTGGTTCTTTTTGGTGTTTTGTGTGTTAAAAGTTGTTTTTTGTTTATGGTTGCTTGTTCATCTTCCTACCTATTTGTGCATACCCAAGGATTGTTTGCTCTCTCTCCCATGGACTTGGAGGAGGCTATCATGTCCTCCAAACTTTGGAGATGGCATGTGATGATGTCAATAGGTTGGTTGGAAACTGGCCTATCTCCTTGTGTTTTGAAGACCCCATGGAATGGAAAGCATGTGAATTTGAACTTGAAGATTGTTGGAGAAGATTGAAGACTTTGTTATGTTATTCCCAATTTTTGGGAGGTTTCTTCACTTGGAATTTATTTGGCTTTGTAAATGATGTAATGTCCATTGTAAAGAGTTCATATTCTTGGGATAAAACTATGTATATTTTTGTATTTGTAGGGATTGTGTTGAGTCATCTTCTTGTGAAGGAATGTTGGTATTTTGTAAGTTGGAAGTCTACTTGATATAATGTCTCCTATTCTTGATATGGAGCTTGTTGTTGAAACTTTTTTTTTTTTTAAAAAAAAAAGTTGTGGGAATACTCATGTTTATTGGAAGAGTTAGTGATGTTTGAATCTCTTCTTGAGAGGAAAGTTGGTTGTTTTGAAAATCTTGGTTCCTCCATATTGGAGTAGATTGGTATTCTTGTTGTAAGGGAACATAGTTATATTAAATATTCATTGTTGAGAAGACAAAGTATGATACTTAGCAAAAGGCACACATAAGTTTCACATGTGGAAATAAGGCACATTCAAAGACACGGAAGAATAGGAAAGGAAACGCATCAAAAGACAATGAAAAATTTGGGACTTAGCCATTTTCAGGATTACGGGCTATTTTGGAGATAACAGAGCACACAAACTAAATAAAGACTTGCACGACAAGCATAGGCTATTTTTGGAAGAGCGTCTACTAAGCGCTTTGTATGGGTTCAAGTTAATAATAAAATTATTACTGTCGCTTAACTAAAAGAGATCTATTATTAGCACACTTGCATGTGTGTCTATTATTGTAAAGGTGCACATGACTATTTTTAGCATGCAGGCTATTTTGAAATTATGTAAGCGGTGAAGGGCAAGTCCCCACCCTTATAAATATCTAGTGATGTACATAGTATAGAGAGGACTTGAATATGAGCTATTGTGAAGTTATGATGGCAGATTTGATGCGCACACAAACTTATGGTACTACGTATTGTAAGGAGCTTCGTGGTATTTATTGTGTTTAATATAATGGAGTGTATTGACTGATTCAAGGTGTTAAACATGATCTTACATGGTTGAATTCATTATGGTTATTATTTGAATCCATTACTCTTTAGATTTAGATTTGGAATATGCTTTGTAGAATGTTATACTATTTATGAATCTAAATGCATTAACTCTTCATCTTGCTAACATCCCCGCACAAAGTAACCCTAAAGAGGGTCCTGTACCTTTGCGGCTCGGTGAGTGTTCACCCTAGGCCGAGTGATGTGTGTCAAAGACTTACGGATTATTTCTGGTAAATTTTAGGCTACATCATTGGTTCCGTTGTCGGGACCTCTTTTTCAGTTGTTTTCAGGATGGTTCGCAATGAAGACATATCGGTTGACCCTAGCAAGTGTTGAGGAGTGGATACAAGATCTAGAGAAGATTACGCACGAAGGTTCAAAGACCGGATCTAAGTTTAATGCACGTGCACATGGGTGGAATAGAATATGTATGACAATTTGTATGAGAGCTTCTTCACTATTTTTTTGATTAAACTATACGAGTGGCTAGTTGCTTATGCATCTAAAAGGGATTGGAGGTATCACATCATTGTCTCTGGACGGGAAGAATTTTAGACCTTTATGATGCTAATCTGATTTGGACACGCACTATGGATACTTGGTTTCATGGTGTTCTAAACAATTATATTATAGAGTACTCAATTTCCACTTATTCTTGCCCAGAGGTAGCGGAATTCCATTTTTATGATATCCCAGGGGAACTTACTTGCAAGGCATTCCACTAGTGATCAAAATCTTGATGGTGACCCTGAACTTGGAAAAAAACCTATGGCTAACTAAACCCCACCACGCGCGGGCGGTGAGGCGGGGTTTGGTGAAAGATGGCAAACCTAGCGATAGAAAGGTAGAGAGAAGAAAGGTGGCTTAAGTATAATGAGGCGTGTGAGAGGGAGATAGAGAAGTAAGCAGGGATGTTGTAATGAATGGCGTTGAGGAGAGATATGGCTCGCGAAGGATAGAGCTCACGTAGAGATGCGTGGAGCTAGAGCATCGAACTCCCCATTTGGGAAAGCATGACAAGGAACCTCCCTCGGCCTCACGTGTGGAAGCATTGCTGAAAGAGACAACCTCTCGACTACGGGCGCGCATCAATCTACCAGAAACCCTAGCCCTTGCTTGGTTTTCTAGTATCTAGTATGATAAGTAGTCAGCAAGCTAATTTAGGCAGTGGGAGAGCAAGAGTAAGTCACATAAAGCAAGTACATCGATGGCAGGGAAAATGTCTTTGTTTGTTGTTTAGAGGTACCTTTTTAGGTGCATCATCTACATAGAATTCAAGCGCAAAAAATTTTGGACTCACATCTGGAGTGGTAACACTTCACATAGTGTAGGGGTTCAGTTTAGTACTATTGTTGGGACACATGGAAGTACATCCACTAGTCCGTTTCTAGCTACAGGTGGAGGATCAAGGTATAGGTGGTTCTAGTTCCGGTGGATCTGGTGGTTCTGGAGGTAGAGGAAACACATGAGGTTCTAGATCAGGTGGGCAAGGTCCGCACCAACCCTAGAATATTTACATGGAGATGTCTCTTCATCTACCAAAATATAGGGCATAGAAGATGTTGTTGAACATGTGCACATGTGTGAAATACTATGGTGTGCAAAAGGGATCATGACTTCTGAGCGCATGGCAAGTCAATTTGCCACTACGTTACAAGGATGCACACACAAACTGGTACAAAGTAAGTTTAACCACGATCGAGACTTGCGTAGACTATGCAGCATTAAAAGATGTTTTCCTTAAAGAGTTTCACATCCTTGAGTTTAAGTAGAAGAGTATAAGCACGCTCAAGGATATTAAGTAAGGTACTACTGAGAGTGTCAGGGAGTATGATGTCAATTTCAAAACCCTTTATCTAAGCTTTCTTATGATATTCATGCAAGCCAAAGATGCATGGTTTGTTGGAGGTCCGATCACACCTTTTAAAAGGGTTTTGTCACATAAGACATACATACTCGATCCACGCAAAGCACTTGAAGAAGCTTTGCTCGCTTGAGGTAGTCGGGAGCATGACACCGGGGTGAGCCCATTTTTGGAAGCACAGATTGTGGTTATGGCGAAGCAGTTGGAGAAATTATCGGTGAATTCAGTACATGAGATGCGCACGGGGATTTGGTGTACAGATTGTGAAGTGGAAGGCCACACCAAGGACAGTTGTCCCTATAGATCTATGTGTTCACTACTGCTAGACTGTGAGATATGTCATTTGAACCATGATGTTAGCCATTTCCCATTATTGCAATGCGCAATAATGAAGAACGTCTCCTGCTATTGTAAAATTTGCATGTCCATGACTCACGATACAGAAGACTATCAGCTGATTGGTCAAATCCATGATGTTATAGATATTGGTGTACGATAGGCGAGTATCAGATAAATCTAAGGGTAAGGGTGAGCATCAGGATCGGGATCACAATCAAGAGCGTTATGATCAAAATGAAGGACATTTTAAAGGAGGTCGTGGCAGAGGTCGAGGATACTGTGGTGGATTCGGAGGCCGAGGCCATGGTGGTGGATGAGGTGAGTTCCCATGCGAACATGTTAAACATGTGAATCTCCTAACCACTACAGCATAAATGTCCTCATAATATTACATGTTCCTTATGTGGAAAGAATCATAGTTATCGGGAATGCTCGAACCTATATGATCATCTTAGTTAGCAACATAAACAAGAAAACAAAGGCCCAAGGATGGTTAGGATACAACGCGACTTGTGGAAAATCAGTGGATGCCCAAGTTGGAACCAAATCTGAGTATTTCCTATAAAGTTCACTACCCGCTGAAGTAAGCGCGTGCGCAAAGAAGTGTTGCAGCAGAAGCCTACCATCACTAAGGAGGAGGTTCTACATGCATGGTACCCAGATCCTATCCATCAAAAGGAGGTTTATTAGGAAACCATGGAGGTACTCAAAAATCTTCAAGGTGAAATACAAGTGTTTAAAGGAGCAATCACGGAAGATGGAGTAAAATAAAGCAGCAGAGAGATGGTTCAATATGATATTAATGACTTGAAGAAGGTGTGCAAAATTTTGCACCAAGAGAATATCATTCCATTGTTAGGGAATTGGCTAAAGGGAAACACTCGCACACAAGTATTGAGACTAGATGACAGATCCTGCATGTAAATCTTCCCCTCCCCCCCATAGCTTAGACTATGACAAGGAAATCACTTTGAATGTTGTTGTGGATGGATGGCTTTTGAGTAATATATTGATTGATACATGCACGGAAGTCAATGTACTTACTTTAGATGCATGGGTACAAATGGGGAGACCCCCATTACAACCATCTTCTAATGTGTTGTTTATGGCTAATCGAACCAAGGCCACCCCTATTGGAGTTTTAAAATATGCATCCATTACTATACAAGGGGCCAAGTTCACAGGGGACTTTGAGGTTTTGGCACTTGCAAAAGCAGACTTCCCAGCTCTACTTGGGCACCCTTGGTGTTATGCAAATAATGTTGATCTTTAGTTCAACAAGGGTTATATCAGTTTTGAGAACAAGGAGGAAAGGGTTATTATCCCTTTAATAGATGGAAAATCTACGCCCTATGTTGAGCCTTTGAGTGAGGAAGATTTGAATAGGATTTATGTATGCGCAATCTAGGACCCAGAAGTGCTCGAGCCATCTAAAGAAGGAATCCTTCAATGGGAAGATGCATAGTCTATTAGCGATACTACAAGTATTTCTTGTGATAATTGGGCTCATGGTACTTATGAGTTGGTAGGGCGCGAAGTAAGAAGCACATTTACGCGAGAATAGTAGACCTCGTTATATCAAGAGAATAGGTAACAACTCGGTACCTCGATACACTGGAGAAGGAGATCCTATAGTATTTTTGCGCGCCATGGAGGAATAGTGGATAGACTAGTTGGAGAGATGGAATATGCTAGCATATACCTTGCGTGGGACAAAGCAACACGCTGGTGGGTGGTTCACAGGGATAATCTTGTAGGATGGAATGAAATCAGGATTACTCTTTCTACTCGGTTTTCTAAGAGCAATGCACCTACTCAAATCTACACTTATCATGGTAATCAACATGTTTAGCACCACATTCAACAATGTGAGAGACTCTGGAGGGTAGAAGCTTTATCACCTTCACTCTGGGTGCAAAATTTTATTCCACTTTACAAGGTTGTGCGCGTGCTTGGTATGTATATGTGGAACTCCATAGAGAGGAAATTGGTAGGATTTGATTGCAGGAATGATCTAGACTTTTGACTACTTCTCTACTAAACCTCCAATAGAAGAGGCATTAAGGGTTATAAAGCGCTTAACTATGGGAGACAGTGTAAAGGTGGAAGAACTCATTTAAGAGTTATTTGATGGAAATGACTCAGAGTGCGTTTTGTTGAAGAAACAGAGATAGATGCCACACTACTTAAGCACGCTTTCCTTGAGAAAGCACAAGGAAAGATGGTCTACTTAGTGGATGATGAAGAAGTAGAAAATTTGGATGTAGATCATTCAACAGGTTGGCGTGAGGTTTTGGACAGTACAGATAAGACCACACGCACCTATCATGAACCTATGAAAACAAAGAAAGTGAATATTGGATCGGATGTTGAGCCTAAGAGGACATAATTAGGGATTATTGGTTTGACTCTAAAGTGGCAAAAATCATTGAGTTACTACTGAGATTATCAAGACTTATTTCCTAGGGGATACCATGAACTAAAAGGCGTGCATGAATCATTAGGAGAAATGAAGATAAAGCTTAAGGAAGGTGCACGCCCTGGTCAGAAGAGACCCTACAGGATGAACCCCAACTTGCGCGAAAAGGTTAAAGAAGAAATTGACAAAATGTTGAAGTCTGAATCATCAAGCCCTGGACAAGTCAAAATGGGTTAGCCCAATGGTGATCAATATAAAGAAAGATGGTCATATTAGGATCTATGTGGACTATAGGGAGTTGAATGTTGCATGTGTGACTGATCCCTTCCCTACGCCATTCACAGAGGAAATATTAGAAGGTGTTGCAGGGCGCGAGATCTATTCCTTTACAGATGGATTCTTTGGGTATCATCAGGTTAGGATTGCACAGGAGGATCAGGAAAAGACTACTTTTACCACTAAATGGGGAAGTTTTGCCTATATTGTGATGCCTTTTGGTCTAAAAACACACATGTTGTGTTCTTGTGCATAGTTGTCTAAACATTCAAGGATTTTATTCATAACTTATTGCGCAGTTTATTTAGATGACTAGATGATGTATGGACTTGTTAAGGATCATTATGACAATTTACGCTTAATGTTTGAAAGATGTCAACAATTAAGCATCTCTTTGAACATCAAGAAATGTGTATTTTCTACACCATTTGGCACATTGTTAGGGCACATCATCTACAAGGAAGGTTTGTTGGTTGATCCAACTAAGGTTGCAATCATTATCGGCCTGGAAGAGCCTACCACAAAGTGAGGTGCATGGATTCTTAGGTCACACTTTGGGTATTATAGAAAATTTATTAAAGGGTATGCTAAGGTTTCCACACCCTTGGAGGAGTTACTAAAAGGAAAAGGGGCATTCTACTGGGGAGAACCATAGCAGACACACATTCGAGACATTGAAGGAGAAACTTACTACAACGCCTATTCTGTGCTTTCCCTCGTGGGACCAACCGTTTCATGTACATGTGGACACTTCTGGCACGACCATTGGCGTAGTGTTGGCTCAACCTAGAGAAGGTATTATAGATCATCCTATATGTTTTGCTAGTAGAAATTTGACTCATACAGAGTAGAATTATACAACTACAGAGCGCGAAGCTTTGTCAATGATCTATGCGCTACATAAATTCAAACAATACTTGCTAGCAACACCATTTGTATTCTATACCGATCACATGGCATTGAAGTATTTGGTAAACAAGCCCATTTTATAGGGGTGCATATGCCGATGGGTACTCTTATTCCAAGAATTTGATTTTACAGTTGTGGTAAAACCAGGGAAAAGTAATTTTGGACCAAACCATTATCCGTATACACTTGGGAGAAGACACGCAAGAAATTAAAGATACCATGCCCGATGCACAATTATACCATTATAACGCGCGCCATCGGAGTTAGAGGACATTGTTTTTTCAACGTATACAAGTATGGCGCTAGAAGCAAAGGAATCATTAGAGAAGAAACAACTTTGCCATTCGTGCGGCACCATTTATGTTGATTAACGATGACCTTGTATGTTAGGCCAAGATGAAGTATTAGATCGATGTGTACTTTGAACATGAGCGCACGAGATATCATGGAAGAGGCTCATGGTGGTATTACGGTGGGCACTATACGAGTGCCATTGTGCACAAGATTCTACTCATTGAATTATGGTGGGAGACGTTGTATAAGGATTATAAGGCATATTGCAAGGCCTACGATCATTGTCGGCCACTTGGCAAACCAAGACAAAGAGATGAAATGACTTTACAACCTATTCCTAGTGCAGAACTATTTGAGAAATGGGCTATAGATTTTGTGGGTCCTATTTCACCAGCCATTCATAGGATCGGATCATGCTAGATCATCACTTGAACTGATTATCCGATAAGGTGGGCGTAAAAACACCTACAAAGGATTTTATAGCAGCTACAATAGCCAAGTTCCTATGGGAAAATATTATTACAAGGTATGGATGCCGTTGAGTTTAACAAGTGATAGGGGCACACATTTTTTTGAATGAGACAATCAAGATATTATTGGATGAGTTCATGATTGCACACCATAAGACTACACCATACCATCCTTAGGCAAATGGGACTGTTGAGGCTTTCAACAAGATTTTGAGCCAAACATTGACAAAAATTTGTGATGTTGGAAGAAAAGATTGGGATGATAAAGTTTCTATTGTGCTTTGGGCATATAGAACAACATATAAGAGGTTAAACAAGGCCACACCCTTTCAATTAGTGTTTGGCGTGGACACAATTCTTCCTATGGAATTCATGTTACCCTCTTTGCATATTGTATGTGTTGGAGGTCTAGCTAATGAACAAGCATTAGAAGAATGAATTGAAATTGATTAAGTTGGATGATCGACGAGAATAACACGTTGTTGAGTCGAAAGTAAGTAAAAGCCAAGCGAAAAGCATGGCATGATAGGCACATTAGGGACAAAAATCTTGAGATAGGACAGATGGTGCTTCTTTATGATTCTAAGTTTCTACGCCATCTAGGAAAACTTAAAGTACATTGGTTAGGACCATATGTTATCACTCACATACTTGAAACAAGGCTTTCAGTTAGAAGCGCTTAATGGAATATGGTTACCCGGTTACTTCAATAGGAGTAGGTTGAAGCCCTATTATAAATAAGTCTTCTTGGTGTTTGTAATAAGGAAGTGTTGCCATTTAGATTAGGTTTTCAATTATGTATTCCTTTAATGTATTTCCTTCTTTGTCATTATGCTTTGTCAATTTAGTTGGTGTTTTGTGAAATAAGTGTGTTTGCACGTTAGAAGCTAATTACCATTTGTAGTATTTTTATGTGCGTAGAGAAAATTGCACATACCATTTTTGTGGGGTGGTTATTGAAAAATGGGTACACATAAAGGAACAAACTGCTACAGGTGTTATTCAAGTTTGGAGAGTTGGTAGAAAGAAGATTGCTTCCAAATAAGGACCATAGATGGAGATAAATGAGGGAACAATATAACGTGAGGTAAATAACGGTCGTGAATACTACCAAGAGAAGGCGCGGTGGTGAGATACTCAGGTGCATGGAAGCATGTTGAAGAGAAGTTTGTAGCTAGAAGGTAGGAAGGCACACTAGAAGGTTATAGCTAAGGTGCGAAGATGTACCGCATGGAAATTGTGAAAATGGTCAATTAATGAGAGGATTATTGGTAGGTGAAGGAGCAATAAATGCACCAACTTTTTGAAAATCTATATAAGGACGTGATGCGAGTTCATTTTTACCATTGTGATCGCAAGAATTTGAACAAGCTAAGTGTGAATGAGCTGAGCAAAGAGTATTGAGGTGTAGAGAGTGTGAAACCAGACGTGGAGAGTAGATTTGTGCATAGAAGAAGCTTGTGTCCCCATTTGTGAAGGGTTTAAGTGAAGCGAGCATTACGAAAGAGCTAGGGCACGTGATTTCAATAAGGGCATGCGGATTCAGCTAGGGTTTGGACTTGCTCACTATAGAGGATAGTAGGAGACACATTTATGCCACCACGGAGGATAGAAATGTGAGATCTTCAAATGACACCAAAGAAAGCACCTACTGCAGGAGCCAAAGGAAAGAAGAAAGTGGAGGCAGAAGTTGAAATTGCTCCCGAGTAGTTTCTCATAGAGGCGGCTGATAAGGACCGGGACCATAGTAGAAGACAATGAAGTCCCGGCCATGAAGGATGAAAATTTGGGGCGCGCATAACGATGATTGCACCGGTAAATAAAAAAATGTGAGGCCCTCGTAGTAGCTCAAGACCCCCATAAAGAAAGCTTGGATGAAATTGGAAAGCTTATAGCCCAAATATGATCTTCCTGGAAGGAAGGTGGGCTGCAATGTCCAAATTATTATCATATTGTAGAATGAGAAGGAATAGATTACGCAAGAAGAGTTAGACTTTATTGCATCAAATATTCCGGAAAAGGCAGAAGCCACATTGAGTGATTGGCAAGCTTTAGAGGCTGAAATCAAAGAAGAATATCCAGATTTGATTCTTCTAGTTGAAACAGAGGACGTTGCAGGGTGAAAGTTCATTCTTTGTATAGTAATTCTTTTATTTCCTTTAATTCCCATTCTTTATTCTTTAAAATTATCAAGAGGCAATCAATGTCGGGGCAACAATGCAGTTTTGTGTGGGGTAATGTTGAGTAGACAAAGTATGATACTTAGCAGAAGGCACATAGAAGGTTCATGCATGGAAATAGGGTGCATTCAAAGGCAAGAAGAATAGGAAAGGAAACGCACACAAAAGACAAGGATAGATTCAGGACTTAGCCATTTTCAGGATTACATGATATTTTTGGAGATAGCGTGCAGAGCACACAAACTAGATAAAGACTTGTGCGACACACATAGGCTATTTTTAGAAGAGCATCTACTAAGAGCTTTGCATGGGTTCGAGTTAATAATAGAATTATTATTGCTAGTTAACCAGAAGAGATATATTATTAGCGCACCTGCATATGTGTCTATTATTGTAAAGGCATGGCTATTTTTAGTATGCGATCTATTTCGAGAATTATGTATGCGATGAAGGGCAAGCCCCCACCCTTATAAATATATAGTGATGTACGTAGTATAGAGAGGACTAAATATGAGCTATTATGAAGTTATGTTGTCGAGATCGATGCGCGCATGAACTTATGGTAACTTATGGTAAGGAGCTTATGTGTATTTATCGTGTTTAATATAATGGAGTGTATTGACTAATTCAAGATGTTATACATGATCTTGCATGGTCGAATTCATTATGGCTTATTTTTTGAATCCATTACTCTTTAAATTTAGATTTGGAATATGTTATGTAGAATGTTATACTATTTATGAATTTGAATGTATCAACTCTTCATCTTGCTAACATCATGCACAAGAACCCTAAAGAGGATCCGATACCTTTGTGTGCTTTGGGTGAGCTCTCACCTTAGGTGAGTGATGTGTCAACGCGCTAGGTTATTTATGGTAAATTCTAGGTTGCATCATTCATCCTTCTATGTTGGAAGAAACTTTTATCCTTTCCCTTGTTTATGTTTTGTAAATATTGTATATTGAAGTTATGTGTAGGCTTTATTCTTGTAAGAACATATAAAAAAATTGAGTTATGGATGGAAAATTGCTTTATTATGTATAGTGAAAACAAGTTTTGATGGATTTAAATGAATGATTGTGCTCACTTACTTTATTACTATTATCTTGGTCTTCTTGTTGTGATAAGAGAAAGGAAGGCATCTCCATTAGTTTCACTTTAGGTTATTAAGAGTGAATTTTAGTTAAGTTTTCTTCCCTTTTTGAAGGGTATTTTTAAATCTATATATTGGGAGAAAGAGTTTTGATGTGTCTCTCTTGGTGAAGGAAAGGAGTTTAGAAAAAAATTAGTTACATCGAGCAATGGAATGCATTAGAAATTTATTTTGACATATTGCTTAGTTTCTTACTTAAAATGTTGAATTAAAATCTATTACATTGAGATTAAACTTTAAAAGAATACATATACATTTCATTGATTTGAAAATCCCTCTTTTAAAATTTGAAGTGAATAATTGCAAACTACTCTCGATTTGAAGCTATTGCACTTCATTACTGCAATGTATGAGTTGGTTTTGTTTTAAAAGGGATGTGTGTGTGTGTGTGTGTGTGTGTGTGTGTGTGTGTGTGTGTGTGTGTGTGTGTGTGTGTGGGATTTGAAAAGTTATTTTAAAATTTAATATGAATAATTGAAAACTACTCTCTTTGAAGCTATGCACTTCATTCAAAGTTGTATGAGTTAGTTTTAATTAATACTGTGAAGAACGTATGTATATACATATACATATGTTCTTTCTTAATATGTTTGTTCAAAGTTGTGAATTAGATTTGATTACTACTATGTGAAAAATAATATATTCTCGAATTTGATTGTTATGATATACATTTTATATTTATATATGTATATATCCTTATACTTATTTCTTTAATTTTTAAAGAAAATATATATCTGTAATGTTTATTAGGTGAGATATTGTAAGGGTGTGTGTGTGTGTATGTGTATATAAGTTCATTTTATTTATATAAAAAATGTTGTGTTTCATATCCGGCCGCAGCATCTCGGTATTGCATAATAGAAAAAAATATTTATAAAAAGTATGTTCACCACTAAATTGCACCTTGCTTACATGGGTTGTGGTCACCTTCCACAGAGCATGTCCATGATCTTTGAGCCCCTACAAACTTTGAACTGTTTTTCCTTATGTATATACTTTATCTATATATATATATATACTACTATAAATCAAAGGTTCATCTCTTAAATCTATAAACAAATTAGGAAAATAATAGAACCCTAATGGAGCACATTAAATCTCAAATATAAATAATATAAAAAAGGAGACCCGTGAATGCATATACATATGTAACTTGCACATATACAAAGAAGAACAAAAAAATACAAGATTCCATATGCCCTCATGGCCTCTCCACAAACCTATACAAATCTTCTATGGCTCTCCTCATTCAACTTGCACAAATGAGAGGAAGAGAAAAAATCAAAAGGGGGCAAATAAAACAAAATGAACGCAAAATAAGGAATCAAAAAGATGAGGATTAGGGTTTTGTATATCCATAAGATCTAGGGCCATGATTTAAAAGATCTAAGAGATCCTATCAATCCCTATACAATATGACATGGGTGGGATAAGTAATTAATTAACTTGTGGGGTGAAAGATGGGTTAGGTGTTTAGGGAATTAAAATATGGGTGTGGGAAAACTTTATTTAAATGGGGATAAATAAATTGGTGGGTACCATAGGGAGAGATTTTTAATATTAAATATAATAGTAGCTTAGTTAAATTAGGTGGGTATTTTATTTCTTTTGGGGTATTTAAATAAAATAACATAAGGTTATAAATTAAATGGGTGCCTTAAATCACTTTTACATAATTTAAATAAAGTACCCCTTTTATTTTAAGGAATGAATAAATATCATTCATGTAAGAGTGTGATTTATTATCATTGGGCTATAATAAGTTAGTTAAAAAATAATAATTAGACCAAATTTTAGTAGTTTTAAAAGGGTATTTTTTAATGTCGTAAATGGGGCATTATATATGATACTCATTAATTTATAAGTTATTCATACAATGGCATATCCATGTGATTGGGTTTCATTCCACATAAATATGCATACTATATTCCCACTCTCTCACTCACATACTATGTGTGTGTTGTAAATAATCCCAAATGGATAACAATTCTAAGAAAATTGTGAGAAAAACATTCTTAACAAAGCATTATCCACACTAAAATCTTTCCCAAATTTAGAAGTAGGATTTGGGGTGCAAATATCTTAGGTTGACATGTTAACATATATAATAGCCTCTCATTATTAACATAGCTATACGATTTCAATGCCATGTCTTATCATTTATATATACTTGTATATATGTTATCTATGTGATGTATTACTTTTAAGCTATTCATATGATGTCATATCTCCACGAAGTGATTTTTTCCGCATTTATAATTCTCACGTTGTGTATATATTAGGTGCGTGTGTTGTAACATAACAATTGTGTGTACAAAATCACACACTTGGGTACATTTCTAGGTCCTAAAAGCATACTAGTATTTACATGATTCCTAAGAAAGAAAACTAGTGATTGAAAACTATCTTTGGCATATTTTCTTTGTTTCTTGTTTTTTATTTGGTCTTACACACCCTACATCCCAAAGGGGGAATAATTTTATCGATTTATCTTGAGACACTAAGTGCCCATCTAGATAGAAGCACTCAGTGCCCGTGTCCCCTTTGGGTGCCCCCGACCCTTTCTCACCTTACTCATTGTTTTTGTAAATACTCAAGATCTAGTGGCCATTGGGTCTCTTTTATCTTTTGGGCATATTTTTCACTTAAGGTTCGGCCTTTCAGTTTTCAATTATGAAATTCAAACAAGGGAATCATATAAATACATAATTATGTGTTCAAATCAAGGAGCAAGCATTAATAATATTATCATCACCTAGGCTTACATCTAAGGAACCTAAAACACTCAAAAACATCCATTGGGAAGTTCATTCTATTCCATTCACACATTCTACTACATCACTACATTTTAAATTAAATGGGTGCCTTATAATCTATCAAGTGTAACTTGCATAAAGGCATCACATAATTTCTACACACACAAGAACTATCATGGATTATGAGATGTAGTGTTGTACTCATAAGTTCACTCTTGGGTGACCTTCGGGATCATTCTAACTCCCATTTTAGCATCTTTATTACTAGGTTTGATGTGGTTTGTGGACTTGTGTAGTTGAACTCTTATTTTCCAAGTTACATATACCTTGGCATTCAAGTGAACGAATATCATGTGATCAATTCCATAATAAGAAATAATGATGATCTTGTGACATAAGAAAACTAGATTCGACCATTTACGCAATACATCACCAAGTAATCTTCAACCTAGGTGTCCTTTTCCTACATGGAAGCCCCACTAAAATCTCATTCCTAAATTTTAAAATTTATATTAAGAATTTACAATACTCTTCTCAAAGATGTTCAACACTTTTAACGTTTTCCCCCGGTTCCATCATTAACATAGGTGGCGAAAATCAGCTAAGTCCTCTCTTCTTCTTCTTTTCTTAGGGGGTTCAAATATCACATCTTAGCTTGCTATGTGTCATTTCTACATTTCAACATTTATACATTATTTGATGTCATAATGACTCCACAATATTAGATTTAATTCAAAATAAATTAAATCATTTGTGAACCCTGCAATTCAAACCCTACCTTTTGAGAATGTATTAAAATATTTCTCCTTCTTCTAAATTCATGGATCAATTTTCCTATCCTTATTTTACTCTAACCAAGGTTTCGGCATAGCTACTTTAGTGCTACTTGATTTTATTGCAAGTTCATATTCAACATCCTCCTCATTCTTTAATCTAATGTATGATCCATCCATCAATCTTGCCACCACCCGCCACACTCGACCTCCTATAGCTCCACATGTCTATGTCCCACAACCTATTACTTCTACGGCTTCCTCCCACCACCTCTAAGGGTTATGACATCATTGAGAAGCTTTTGGGTCTCTTTTATCTTTTGGGCAAAAATCTCTTTAAGATCTCTTATGTAGTGCACTGATTTTTGTCATGAATTAGAAGTTTCCTTCATTCCATCCACATTGAAAGCAATAATTCACCTATTGCTTTTACTCACCTCATTCAATCCCTCAAAAATCTACCACATGTTATATATTTTAGTGATGAGGATACCCATCCTCTACTACTTACGATCCATTCAAGGGAAGCACCTTTTCTTATCACTACTACTACATTACCATCTTTTAAGCGTGTACTCATTGATAATGGATCTATTATAAATCTATGTGCTCTCTCCTCCTCAAAGAAAATAGGCATTATCGACAATCTAATTAATAAATCCTCTCAAGTCATTCATGGTTATGATTCCACTACTCGGTGACATACATGGGCATTATCACCCTACCTCATAATTTGGGCCTAAGATTGTTGGACTTGTATTCTTTATTATTGATGTTACATTCCAATTCAATTTCTTACTTGGAAAACATTAGATTCATTCAATGCATGTTGTTCCATCTACATCCACTATTTTGTAAAATTCTTACATGATGGGTATGAATATACTATTGTTGTGGATCCTAACCCATTCAAGTTTTTATGTATAGACCCCATCACTCTTCATGCATATTCCTCTATCACAACCTATTCCATATCATAATATTGGTGATTTAAAAAAATCCATAAATTTCATTAAAATTTGAATGCAAATATCTATTATAATTGATATACAATGAAATATAAGTGCTTGAAATTTATTTGATCTTTATATGAAAAGAAAATGTAAGAGATAGGGCACATACCTTAATTTCCTTATCCTAAATTGATCCCGATCTACATAATGTGATGGAACATGAGCACACATCATCACAATCAAAGTCGAGAAAAATGCAAAGATGCTTGCAATGCTTGGACACATGCGCACTTGGGCAAGGATAGGACTGGTATTATATTTAATTGCCCAAGACCTCCAAATTAAATCAGTCCGTGAAAAGGTCGAACTCGGTTTTGATATTATCATTAGGGTTTCACACTTAATTTCCTTTTGATCTCTCTTATATGTCGCACTTGGATCAACCAGGTTTCTGTAAACTACTAGCACACAAATATCCTATGGAAAACCCTCAAAAAGACATCAAATCCTAAACATAAAGATACAAAATGAGGGTTCATATTGTCCTCAATGTCACAATGGTGAACTTACGAATGAGCGTTGCACTACATCTCAAATCCACCTGTGGTCTATGTGCTTGTGTAAGTGCATAGTGATCTTAAGTCATCCAGAATCTTAATAACGCCAAGATAACAAGCGCAGTTAGATAAAATACAAATGTGTGGATGGAATAGAATGAACTCCCCTTCCTATGTAGTCTCAGTATGAAAATTAATAATCCCACGAAAAAATCCTTTTGATATGTAGATAGATAGCCCTTGTTAGAAACTTCCCACCATTATAATGGTATGTATGTTGTGTTTATATAGGTATATCTTGCTTGAATTTCAACACTAATGACCACATTCCATATATTACCTTGGGATGAGTGGGGAAAACTAAAACATCGACCTCAAGTGTCAAAAATAAGATCAAACATAAAGAGGACATGTGTGCCTAGGATGGATCTTCCTAAATCTATAGTGTCCAGTCCTCCTCAAGTGCTAGTTTCCGAGATAAATGACAAAAAATGAGTGTCATGACCGGCAAGGATCCTCATGATCTGGGCCAAAACTAGGTGTATGGGTGACAAGTGTGAAAGATAAAACAATATAAATGTTACAAGCAAATTCAAATTCTTACTGGACGGGAGATTAATGGCCATCAATGAATATTTTTCTTACAAAAGATCCATATATAAAACAACATACTTGGCAAAAGATAGAAAATAGTAGTAAGTGCGTGATTTTGTGTCTACATTTTCCCCTTTATTCTATTTGAATGAAATTCAAGTAGTGTAAAGGAAGTAAGGAACATATATTAAAATTCCGAGAAGCCCGTGTTGTAGAAGTGATGTGCAATGAGAACATATAAGGTGAACCATGGATATGTGTCAATCCATGCGGCGTAACGAGAGACGTGGGAACATTATGAGAGAAATATGGATATTTATGATTTAATTTCTATTATCCTAAATTGATTTGAAATTTTTGTTGATGGAGATGTGTTGGATAAGGATGATCGCCCAACCCATAATTTGTGTGTGTGAAAAATTGAGGATTTGGGCATCCAGCCGCTAAAGGAAGAGTGTAAGGAGAGGTTTAGTTTTACCCTCCAACTTTAACTACATCCTTAAAAGGTCTAGCCGTTGTAGACGGACAAAGACTAGATTTTGTTCATTTTGATCCATTTTGATTTATTTCGATCAAACGTGAATAACCCATATAGGAGTAATATAGGAAAGGTAATGACGTCTCATTACCCCATTCATGTCAAATCCTAAAAATATGAGATGGATTCCATGTTAGGTTATCTTGATTGTCAAAGATAAAAATGGAGAATAACTTTCCATGTTAGGTCATCTAAAGTAGTGAAATAACTCCCAAGTTAGGTCATGCTTGAGGATAAATATGTTGTGTTGTGTCACCCTCGATCAATGTGATTTCAAATAGTAAAATATTTGTGTTGTTGAGATTCAAATGTATGTGATTGATTGATTGATTTCTCATAGAGATTTTTTCTTAATGCCCCCATGAAATAAGGTCATTTGGGAATTTCTAAAAATGGTGTGAAATATCACGTAATGTGTGAGCAACTTTTCAATAATAAGAGAGTTAGAAATGTATAATGATCACATAATGGTGTGAGGGGAGTTATAGGATGCCTCGATTGTATGCCCCCTTTTGGTGAAATGGGGAGTGATGATGAAAATTAACACCGAGTCAAAAGTAAGCATGTAAACTATGTGTGATAGTGAATGTATGATAGGTATCATGAAAGTATGTGTATATCGAGTTGAAAAAATGTCAAGGAGGAATATAGTGTTTTTGGAATGTGTATGATACGATAGTAGTTGGAATTATGAAGAGAATGACACAAATAAGATAGGAATCGAGTAGGGATGCTCTGGATATGATTGAAAACATGCGATGTTGATTAGTTTAGAGGATAGGTGTAAATAATGATGATAGTGTGGTAGGTAGTAATCGAAATTACTATAAATAGTAACATGAAAAAGTGAATAGGTAACTCATTTAATTATCGCACAAGTGTGATTTTTGAGCTCTGTGTGTGAAGATGCCTCAAGTGAGAGCACCATGATTGAGTCAATTTGAGATGGTGGCGGCAATTGTGGCTTCAAGTATGACAACCGAACTAGTAAGTGTGGAATTTTTCAAAAATTGTATTGAAATTAGTCATTTTTCATATATATTTGTGAATTTTGTTTTTCTAATTTTCTTGGTGTTTTTGACTTAGGAAAGAATGTTGAAGGCACTAATGAAATTTGGGACAAGTATCACCCGGCATGGGCACTAGTGTCCTGCTACTCGAGCTCCCAAATCATGTTCCTAGGTGATGGTGACCTAGAACACTTGGGTTGAGCCCATAGTGTTGTAAATGTGAAAATTGATGTCTCTTATTGTTGTTGATGTTATATACAGAGTGTATTTTCATATATATGAGATGTTAATGTGTTGTTTGTTGTCATTTTGTGGTGTGCAGAGGTATATTCATTCATAAGATTTTTGCGGTGGTGGCTATCATTTGAGCACATTGTTAGGATTAGGTTTGTCTAATGATGAGTGGGATGTATTAGACCATGTCATCTTGCATGACACATAGTGAGGATGGGGATGTTCCCCATGATATGCCGATGATCACCGCATTATGTGAGAGATGGTGTGAACATACTTGCACATTTTGGTTTCCTACGAGAAAGATGACCATGAATTTGGAGGACGTATATCACATATTGTGCTTGCTTATTATTAGTGAGAGGGTTCAGGTGATGGCTATAGATGATGCTCAGAGACAGATGAGGGCTGCTAGGTGGTATTTTATGAGGACCGAGTTCATACTGAGGTCCACATTAGTCTAGATACTATACTGAGGTCAGGGGTTTCGTGATTACGGAAGTTCATTATTGTTGTGATTGCTTCATCGGTTGTAGTGGAGGGTGGTGGTGTAGGCATCTTGTATAAGATGCATGACATTTTCTATCATATAGAGGAGGATGGGATGAGATATGCTTGGGCATGATGTGTATTGGCCCATTTGTATAAAGATCTATACATATTTATGCAGGAGGAGCATGGGGGTGGGATTAGAGCTACCAAATTGTTATATGTATGGTCTTATGAGCATATTGTGATATTGAGGTTGATTGGTGGACCACGTGTAGAGTGGGTGAGGCCATATATATTTTCTGGGAGATGGGTAGGTATTCATACTAGGAAGGTGGATACATATACCTACAAAGTAATGTTAGATCGTATGGGGTTAAATGCCCTAATATGGAGGCCATACTAGACTACAAAGGATGTATTAGAGCTACAATGTATTCGGAAGAATATGTGACTAGAGGATCGGTTCCCAGGGTGAATGAGATATTCCAAGTAGAGCTTGTTTCACGATAGTTTGGTATGGCCCAAGATGTGCCCCTAGAGCCATATATATGGGTGAGGACCATTAGGGCACCGAGGAGGATGGAGCTATACCAGGGCCCACAAGAGCGTAGCTAGTACCCCGGGAAGATGAGGAGATGTGGTGATAAAGCCGGTAGATGTGGATGATGCGGGTGTACGGAGGCATAATTTACATGGTGGGCGTCACATTGGTGGTTATTTTTGTTTCTATTCTTTTTTATATGGTGGAGCACCACCGATGGGAGGAGCAAAGGGGAAAGGACATGCCCCCAATAGTGTGGCAATAGTGATAGCAGAGCGTGAGTATTTGTTATAGTGATACTTGTGATTTGTTATTTGGTTGATTTATTTTTGTTGTTTTCAAATGTGTTGATCTATGGATGCAAGGGATGTATATTGTTTGTTGATTATGGACACATCTATCCACACATTGATGTGGATTGTGCCCACCAATGTACTCATAGATGGATAGATGGAAGTATTCTAGAGCGGTGGATGCCATTATGGGTGAGCATGCTCATTTATTCGATCCAGTGGCACTAGCGGTGGTGACATGTACCGTGTTACTGAGTGAGAGGGATGAGGCGTGAGAGGAGACATTGAGAGCTAGAGAAGCTACGGGTGGAGGTCTCCTGTAGCAAAGGATGTATTTGCGAGGTTAGTGGAGCTACATGGTCATTTTGGAGCAGTTGACTAAGGTTACATTATTGTGTCGGCATGTAGAGAGATATAGGGGTTGCGATCAACGATGTCAATTGAGCGGTGAAGTTTCTAGTTTTAGATCTCCCGATTGTAGATAGTGATAGTGATGATGAGATATGATATATATTGGTGTATTGATGTATGTGGGGAGCTTCCCCAAGATTGTACTATGTAACTATGATGTTTTGGTGATATATAGAGATGGATGATTATCACTATTGTATTATGTTGACTTTTGTATTGATATGTGATGTGTTGTATTTGATGGTTTGATTTTCATTACAAATGTTGACTAATGGATAATGATGTGTAGATTGATTATAAATAGATAAGCGATGGAGATAGTGTATGTGATAATTGGTAGTGTATGGAATGTATAATGTGATTACATCATGTGATAATGCAAAATTATAGTATATGTATGAAATGTATAGTGTAATGATGCAAAATTACATTGTGTGTTTAAATAGGGATGTGATGAATGATACAGTATGGTGATGTAGAGTATGTGAAGGAGAGGGTCATAGAATTGTACTTAAGCACATGTTATTATGATGAGAGAGGGGGAGGGATAATAAAGAATGCCCCCTAGTGTGTAGATGATGTGGTTCATTTATATATGACCCCTCAATAGTCAAGAATGAACCATAAAGCAAGAGTGCATCATCGGGAAGTGATTGATAGTGTATGCTATATAGATAGATCAATGAAGCATGTAGTGTAAGATATGGTGTTAGGTTCTTATTGTAAGATATCCTCAATAGTCATGTAAGAACTATAAGTATACGAGTGCGTCATCGGGGGTGAGGTGAGATAATCACCTACCAAACACCAAGCGGGTGGAGCGGTAGAAGCATGTGGATCATAAGCAAAGATGAGTATATAAACTGAACTAAATGCCGATGAGATGGTGTTGATGATGGGTGATGTAGTAGTGGGAAGCGCAGATTTGAAGGCTTAGGCATCTAATGTAGTGGGAACATGGCGTAGCAAATGAGATGGTTCCACGGTGGATAAAAAATACCTTAGAACTAGATGAAGGAGATAAATCAATTAGAGTAACAAACACTTGCATGGAAGTGGAGACATAGAATGCTCATGAGAGCGAGAGCTAAAGAAAATGACACCCTTATCTTCTAATTGTTGTAATATATCATGAAGGGCACAACATAGTCATTGTTGTAAGGGCCATTGATATGATGATAGTTGCAATAAGGTCTATCACATGTTGTTACAAGTGATGAGGTGGATGATGTTGATTATAAGGTAAGCTAATCAAATGTTTTTTAAGCAAGGAACGTAGCACATCATGAGGTCTAGTGTGATGAGAAAAGTGTAATGGATCCCATGAAGGAGATGTAGAAGTCTGAGGTGGAGCCTAATGTGGTGGAGGAGATGAAGAATGCTTATGAAATGAATAAGATTGAGTTTGCTTTCAAGGGGAGGAGAAGGAGACACTAGGAGGATGCTCAAAATATGGAAGAGGAGAAGAGATAGATGGTGGAGTAGGAGGAGAACTAGGAGGAGGATCTATGACATGTGCAAAGAATGAGATATTTTATAGATCGATGACCTTATATCATAAGAGTGTTAATGATTCACATGTGGAATATATGCAAGCATTTTTTTAAAGCAAGAATCAAGCCATGAAAAAAAGATGAATTACTTTTCTAAGTCAATGGGATGAAAAACTAGCTGATGTATGCAAGCATGAAAACGTAAAATGTAATCAATAATGGGTTATGTCTTGCCTTGATGTAAGCTAGGTAAACAATCATATGTGACTCTAGGGCGTTGTTAAGTATAAAGCATTACAGAAGGCCTCTTCCATGTCACAATAGGTACTAATAGATCTAAAGGGTAAATGTGTGTACCATTGGAGAGCGTCATCATGATAAGACTATGTCAAAAATATTCGAGAAATAATCAATCATTAGAATAAGAAGCCATAGCTAGACAATAATGTTTGAGATGTAAATATGGATTTCCAATACCATTAAAGCATGAAAATGTAGGCATAATGAAATCCTTAGGGAATGTTGAATTGTAAATATTTTTCATAATAGGGTTGCCATGTAAATAATTGTTATCGATAAAAGCATAATAGTCTTTGCTTTCAAGCATGAGAGATTGAACCCGAGATTGTAATTGGTCAAAAACATGCATGAGTGATAAGATGTCATGTGAATGATGTATGGAGTGGTTGAAGTTTTGCCTTATGAGTGATCATAGGGATGTCAAGAGAAGAAGCAAAAGAATCGATGCTAAGGGAACACTAGATATAGGTGTTGAAGAAGTAATGGATGGTGAAGAACACATAGTGTCAGTAGAAGTAGTAGGACTAACATCAGAAGCATTATTAGGAGATGAAGTAATAGAAGGAGATGAATCATGCATGTTACTAGAGATAATCTCAGAAGATGATGAAAGTGAAGTAGAAAATTCACATTCAGCAGTATGCAAAGAAGTAGAATCATTACTAATATGTGTATCATCAATACCACCAAAGATTCGAGATGCCAAGATTTCATTAAGCATATCATAAACATATAATGAAGGCATAGGAGAACTAGTATGGAATTCATTATTAGAAATATGTTCATAAATGCAAGGAGGAGTATGAGATGCAGCTATAAAATCGTCCTGACTAGTATGAGAAACAACATCATGTACATGTTTATTTTCATCTTGTTTTTTAGCTAAATCACTATCATCAAGATTCAACATAAAATTAATAAAAGCATCATCTAAAGTCTTAGTAGAAATAGAAGAAGGTGGAGTGCGATTGACTTAATAACAAGGTCTATAACCGAGAAAATCTTGTTGAATCATAAAAATGCTAATTGTAGAATGATCAAAGATAGTAGGCACATTACATTCATTAGCTAAAAATTTCCTTTGAGTATAATATGGAATAATAGTGTTGTGATATAGAGCACTAATTTCAGCTATGGTTTCTTTATCATATATAGGATTAATTCTCACATGAGGCATGATTTCTTGTCCTAGGAGGAGAAGAGTTATCCTTATCCATTAGGGTATTAGTGGATCCTAGAGCAAGTGGTTCTAAGCTATGGGTTCACCAAAATGATTTAATAAAATCCATATATTTTATTAAAAATATGAATACAAATATATTCTCTAATTGATATATAATGAAATACAAGTGTTTGGAAATTTATTTGATCTTTATATGAAAGAAAATGCAAGAGATAGGGAACTTACCTTAATTTCACTTATCCCAAAGTGATTCTAGACTGGATAATGTGATGGAATAGGATAATAGACCATCGTAATCAGGCTCAGAAAAATGCGTAGATGCTCACAATGCCTCGACACGGGCACACAGGAAAGGATAGGGCGCCCGCATGTACCCAAGACCTCTATGGGGGCATTGGAGTCTGCAGAAAAAGTCGAACCCGGTTCCTATCTTGTTGCTAGGGTTTCAAACTTGTTCGCATTTGGTTACCTATTTTTCACACTTGGATCACCGAGGTACCTATAAACCTACACACAAATATCCTCCTATAAAACCTTTAAAAAGAAATCAAATCCTAAAAATAAAGATGCAAAAATAAGGGGTCGAACTATCCTCAACCTGTCACAATGGTGAACTTATGACTAATTGTTGGTTGAGAGATCATGTGGTAAGTGCATAGGTGAGATGCTTACAAAATCATGCAACATATCGAGCAGATCAAAGAGAGGCTCAAGCTCGTAAGAGTGAGTTATGCATTGGAGCTCGATCATTGCGGTTGGAAATTGAACCGGTATAAAAGCGAGCTCTCCGATTTTGAAAGATATTTATAGTTCAAATGTGAGATGCTTGAATTATCTAAGTTTATGGGTATTAGTGTTGACATTGAAGACTACCTCGGTCGGAAGAGGTAGAACATGAAAGGCTCAAACTTGGCATTTGAAAGGGCTTGCAGGAAAAGCGAAGTCATCGATGTATTTTTGAGTTCGGGGGGTTCGTTTGCTAACATTCCTATAACCTTGGCTTGATTTCTCCAATGACATGACGAGCTTCAATATGAATTTGCAAGTTCCCACCAACTAAGCCATCTAGTCATGTTCATCACCTAGATCCCATGAACACTAATCTCCTCATGAGCTATTCAAACCTTATGTTGACATTGCATCCATTCATGTTTACTCTCCAATGTGATTACCAATCCATTATTTGTTTTTCCCCATGGCGAGTCGATATCCCTTTCCAGGGCTTAATGAGCCATGTTCCAAGCTTGAGAACCTACATAGCACTCACTCACTCAGTACCTTACAAACCGACTCACGTGAGACCCCGACAAACTCATCTCACCATGGCTACATAATTGAGTTGTTTTCTTCCACTCGCCACTTACAACCATTTCCAAGCTCATTTGGATCTTGTTTCTTTCATTGGCCAATCCAAATGAGCTCATTATGTTATCTTTCCATTGCTCATGACTTGGGCCACTTTCGCAAATGGCTCATCCTTTATTCATGATGGATAGGCCGAGCTTACACTGTGATGTTCAACCATATACATGGCTCACCGAGCCATGAAAGAACTCGATCAACATTACTTGATGTTCTAATTACCTTCTCCCTTTGCATGGCTCAAGCTTTGATTCCTCAGAGCATAGCTCGGCCAAGTGACATCCCACCGAGCTCTTCCCCACAACTCAACAACTCGAGCCGGTCTTCGTTGCTCAGTTTAACTTTTTGTTACTTATTCCCAATCAAGAACACCTCAAAATGGCTCGCTGAGTCATGAAAGACTCATCCCTCTAAATGCAAACCAAGTCACACCATACACTTATATGAGCTTGCCGAGAATCTTGGCGATCTTTTTGAACTCGATACCCTTTGTGAGTCATTTTTCATTCTTTCAACCTTATTCCTTAACCTTTGGATTTTTTTTGAATTAAGAAGGCCATAGAGACCGAGTAGTGTGCTTTAGAGCTCATACCCTAAATTTTTCTATTTTCACTTTTTTGACAAATGTGGGCTCGCGGAGGCAATTTTCTCATTCCGAACAAACCATGAGCCTCCAAAACTCAAAAAAGAAAATAAAAGTTCAAGATGATCCCAAACCTACTCCGAATATCATAAATGTTCCATAAACACAAAATTTTACTTGAAATGCCCCTAAATGTTTCATGAAGAATTTTTACGGTCCCGAAAGGTACAATTGGCTCCCATTGTCCAATTTTGCCTCAAGGGACAAAATTGGATAACATTTTTGGTGACCTCTCAGGGATGTTCATCTGCTAAGCACTAGTCTAGTAGCCTTATATATCCATTGGGTATGGAGTAATTTTTGGTATCCTGAAATTGATCTAATTCTCCATGATGGATCCCAAAATCCCCTCAAGCATTGTTGATCCTAGACTTTCTTGTAATGTTAAGTAGGATGTACACCGAATCGATAATTGCTTGGCATACATAGCACACTACAAAATTTGGAGTAAAACACTTGTTGGTTTTGGACATCATGGAACTTGAATATTTCCTTCTTGAACACTTCACCTTTGAAACATTATGCGAGAGAAAAGGTGAAACACAACACACACAAAACTAAAATTATACATGCTTAAAATGAAACATGCAAAGTGTGTCGGCACTTATTCCACTGAAAATAAACCTAATCCTACTCTATACTAACTGGATGCACAGGTGAGGTAAATGAACCTCAAACCGGTTGTGTAAAATAGCTTCCTTTCCTCATAATGGGCTGTGTATGCAAATGACTTGATAATGGACGCGGCTGAGACGGAGAGTGAAAAATTGAAACAAACCCAATTCTCCACTTGGTTCACCAAGGCATCAATTGAAAAGATAAATTGTGCCTCTTTTAGTTACCCTGCATTTGTTTTGTAGAGGCATTGTAACTGATCCTTGGGGCTTTGAAACTCATCCTCACATTCCGAAGTGAATCGACTAGTGGTGGCTTCTCTTTTGGCTTCAATGAAGCCAAATACCTTATGGGACATGGTCTAACCCTTTGAATATTCCTGCTACTTGAGCTTCAACTTTAACAAGAAAGTCTACCTGAAGACATCCTTGAAAAAGATGGTTGTCCATGATTTGATTTCCCTCTTTTTTCCCATTTACAAACAATTGATCTTCCACTTGAATGAATGGTATTAAAGTGATGCCCTATTCATTCCATTTTTCTCCCTTAACAACAATGAGTTCCTTCACATCATGTAGCTCCTTTGGGCTTATTGCACTCTCTAATGAAAATACTAGAAAATTGTTGCAAGTGTCCTGAATGTGTTGCTCACCTAGGATTTTTTCGCTTCCCAATTGAAGACAAAATTGATCTACATTTTTAATCTCCTCGTCTAACATGGAACATGCAAATTCAAAATCCTTCATTTGTTGCTTTTGAGAAATATTAGGGGCAATAATATCTCCAAGAATACTTTCCTCCATCATAGGTTCATTAACCAAACTAGGTTCCATAATTGAAAACAGGAAGCTCTCCATGATACTATATCCGTTCAAAGCTTCTGAATATATCCTAGCTTCTCTCGTGTGTTCATTTTTCTCTTCATTCATGATTCATATGGAAGATTCAATTCCTCCAATCTTGGCAAGAAGAATATGGCTATGAGAAATAGGTTGCTCTCCAATATTTTCCTCCAAAGCAACAGGCCCTTTGTATTGGAAAAGAGGTGATGGAATAGCAAAATTGTCAAGTTCCAAAGCATCATATCCATCGAAACACTCCTCCAAATCTAACAGATAATCAGCTTCTTCATCACCCAATTGTGTCAAAAGTTTAACTTCTTCTCCCATGGTGTTCTCCAGATTGACAATTTGTTCATCATGACCTTCTTCATCTTCAAACATGAAATTAGAGAGCTCAAATTCATCTCCAAAATCAGAAATTTGAAAATATGAAGAAAAAGAAGGATTTGGAATTTCTTGCATTGCTTGTTTTGCACTTGAAACCTCTGAGTCCACCTTGATTTCCTCCATGGCAAGAATCTCCTTATGACCAGTTGCAACATTTGATGAGGGTACTAAAATTCGGTGCAACCTTCTAGGAATGTTGTAAGTTCTTGACATGTAGGGCAACTAGGATCACTTCATTCAATTAAAATACCTTGCACTTTGGAGATATTTTCTTCATTTACTTGCACATGCCTCTCTTCTTGTGGATTTGGGCCAACTCTTGCTCTTCTTTAGTGGACTTTTCAATATGTGATGAATCAACAATCTTCATAAACATAGTGCTAACATGTATGCATTGCATTTTGAACACATAGACTATTGGTCATCATCCTTCATCTTTGGCTTTGATTCTGTGTACAAAATATTTATTACCACATGTTCTTAAGCCTTAACTTCTTAAGAATGTTTTGTCAAGAGTGGAATTCACTTGATGTTAAGTTTTTCATCCCACTCCTTTATATTCTTTGCAAGCTTCTCTTTTCTAGTCTCCTTAACCATATCTTCCTCTTCTTCTATAATATTTAAGTCTAGTCCCCCAAAATGGATTCTGAATGTAGAAGGAAGGGTGGGTTGGAGTCAACTAGTTCCTTCATTGTTTGAGATGGTGGAAGAGGTGCACCTTTTTTCTTGATGGCCTTGGTAGAAATGAAGGACTTTTAGAAGAAAAGGAAGGATCGAAAATTCATGATGGGATGGAAGAATAGGAGATGAAGAAGTGGGATTCACAATATGGGTAGCGGTGAAAATCTTGGGAACTAAGGTTTAGGATGAAATCACATGGATGGAGGCATGGGAAGAGGGTTGTGAGGTGGTAATATAGGGATTTCCCATTGATAGGGTTGTCTAGCATTAGGTTCATAAGTATCTCTCTTCTTGATCCATTCTCTAACTTGAGTCATCATTTTGATTATGAATTGAAGCTTTTGTTGAGGATTAAACTCACCTGGTATAGAGCCAATCCAGGGGTATGGAATTTTGAAACCAATCTGGGCTGCCTTTTTCATTTCCTTAATCCTTATTTGCACCATGTTATACTCCAACTCTCAAACTTTTCTATGTAATAAATATTCTTTAGGTGTATGATAGCCTCCAGAATCTTCATACCATTGTTCTTCAACAACTCCAAAGTTTGGTGGATGACCAAATTGATATGTATCTTGCTCATGTGTACATGCATGCTCAAATTGATATTCATCATAAATTTATTTGGAGGTGGATTATAATAGCCTGAAGATGGAAAGCATTTTTATTGCTGTAAGTGAGAATTCCATTGTGGGAATGAAGCCATGATTACACAACTTCATGAATAGGAGAAAAATGGAAAGATGTGGAAGAAAAAGGATGGAAATGGGTGGGAAAAATAAATTTTGTAACTTAGAGAGTGGGTTACTTACTAGATCGAGTCACCAGGTTGTGCTTGGGTATACCTCCTAAGGTTGAAGTTTCACTAAGAGCACAACAACTTAATGAAATAAAGTGAACACAAATACACACACCTGTGAAAACTTTGACTCTTGTGGTCCCACTAGGCATTCCAAAAATTGTTATCACTAAATCACTACACCCCCTGAATGGCCTGAGTGTGAATGGGACATTTGGTGTGATTGGGTAACATGGGATCACCTCTCAAGCTGTGGGACTTGCGGGCTTGAGGTGAACCTCCGGAGAAGGCTGGCTTCCTCTTCCTAAACTAAGCACTACACTACTCCTAATGTAAGAAAAATAGCTAACTAGACCTATACTAACATTTCCAGGGATTAGGGAGAGATATTGCATGAAATAAAACCTATACTAGAAGTGGTGATGCACCAAGAAAGGGATTTGCTAGACAAATTTTTGGTCTTCCAATGAAGAAGGATGAACATGGGAAGGATGAACATGCATCACAAACCCAACTACATACAATACTTCATTCCCAAATAAGCACAACAACTCCCAAAACTTGCAATGGAAATCAAAGTTGCACAATGTATACTTGCAGACATGAGAGAGGAAAATGAAAGTAACCAAAATGATGCAAGGACAGATAATTAGCCACAAAACATAATTTGATTATTCCAAGCACTTGCACAATGCATCATTACAATAAGAAGAGGCAAAAGTTGCCATTACAACTTTCAAAAGGAAGGCTTGAAAGCCTCTAAATTCACAACAGCTCAGCTTGTGAAGAGAGGGGAAGCTTGGAAAAATTGTCTAACTTTTTTATTTTTCTTCCCTTTTACATCTTATAGCACTACTTAAGCTATGAGAGAGAAAGAAGGAAGAACTCCTAAAAAATAGAAAAATTGTGGCGTAGTATGGCCTCCATCCATGATTACATCATTATTGTACACGAGAAAAACTTCACCTTTTATGCTTCATAAATTCAAAATTTTGAATTTTTCTTTTTTAATTAAAATAATATTTTAAAATTCTCACGGGAAAACTATTGGTTGTGGACCTAATAGAAGACGGGGTTGTAAGGGATTTAACGGGTGGTTTTCATGTTTCCCAAAATGATAAAAAAACCTAATATCTTTAAAGGGTTGTTATGTATGAGGCTCATTGAATCGGTGGTGAATACTTGTGAGAGAGATTTTGGCTGGATTGAATAAAAGGATTGGTTGTTTACGTGGACGTAACCTATTTTGGGTGAACCACATTAAATATGTGTCTCTTTTTAATTGCATTTTTTCTCGCTTTACGTTTTGTATTATTGATTGATTACATGCTTGTTTATCTGCATAAATTATAATCCTAACAAATGGTATCAGAGCACGTTTGAGATTTATTTGTTGGTAGTATACTCACAGAAGGATTTATGTTCGAGTGGGAGAAGCAGCAATGGCAGAGGATAATAAGTTCAGAGTTGAGAAGTTTGACGGCTGAAATTACCAGCTATGGAAAATGCAGGTGGAAGATTACCTATATCAAAAGGATCTATACCTACCATTGGGAGGTGAAGAAGTGAAACCCTCAATCATGTCTGATGAGGAGTGGAAGGTTCTAGAACAGGAAGGCTCTCGGTGTGATTTGATTGAGTCTGGCATCGTCTGTAGCTTCAAATATCTCACAGGCAAAGAGTACAGTAGAGTTGATGAAAACCCTAGCTAATTTATATGAAACACCTAGTGCATCCAATAAATTTTATTTGATGAAAATATTTTTAATATACAAATGCAAGAAGGTGGATCTAGTATCTAACCATCTTAATGATTTCCACACTATTGTAAATCAATTAGAGCCAGTTAATATCCCATTTGATGAGGAGGTTAGAGCATTATTATTCCTATGTTCTTTGCCAAAAATTGGGACAACTTAGTAATGGTAGTTAGTAATACATCATCTACTTCTCTTATATTTGAAGATGTAGTCGGTGTCATTTTAAATGAGGAAATGCATAAGAAAAGTATAGGAGAAAATTCTTCTTGTGGAAATGCGTTGAATATGGAGATTAGAGGGAGGAGCAAAGAGAAATCAAAGAGTAAGGCTCATGGGAGATCTAAATAAAATATGGGCAGATCCAAATCTAGGAGTAGAGGAATTACTTAATTTGAGCTGTGGAAAGAGAGGACATGCTTAAAAAGGATTGTTAGTTCAAAGGAAACAAAGAAAACCAACCTAGATGTATTAAAGAGAAAATCCGATAGGTAATATTGTTTCAGGATGCTCTTATACTTTCTTTGATACTAAAGTAGAATCTTGGGTAATAGATTTAGGAGCCTCTTTCCATCGCAACCCCGATAAGAGTTATTTTAAAAGAGTATGTCCAGGGAAATTTTTGACAAGTTTATTTGGGTGATGATGAGTCGTGCGAACACTATCGAGAAGGGTAATGTACACCTAAAATTACGAGAATGGAAATACATGGATATTGAGAGACGTGAGGCATGTACCTAACCTCATGGAGAAATATCATCTCTATAGGACATCTAGGTGGTGAAGGTTGCATGGTCACATTCACTTGAAATTCTTGGAAGGTTTCGAGGGTGCCTAGTAGTGGCACGGGGTAAGAAAGTAGGCAACTCTTTATTTGTCTACTTGTATATCTAATTATTCTACCATATTGTCTACTCCCGATGAGGATGCCAACATGTGGCATAATGTGTGACATCCCATTTTAAGATACTAGAACAAGGAAAAAATAAAAATAAATTTATACAACATTCCTGTTATGAATTATATAATTCACAATTTCCTTTTAAAACTAATGTTCTCTGTTCACATATTTGCAATATGGAACACACATTCAGTGCCATTCAATCATATAACAGATACCATATGCTGTTGTAAATGACTCGAAGAACTACCGACCTCCCACTTTATGGCTCGGAGTTTCAGCGATCTCTCATTTCATGACTCGGTGACTTACCGATCCTTCATGTTAATTCATGCATAGTATAATGAATATACAGGGTTCTTTTACCATTTCCGGTTATCGAAGTGATCCATTTAAGAAGCCTATCTGAATATCTGTTACTGATATTCATCTGACATCCTGCATCTTAAACTAGGTGATTAGGACAACGCAACCAGCACTTGCGATACTTTGGCCAAAGATTTTCACATGCTTTGCATGATCATATTCCTAGATGTGATACACACCAATGGAATACGTCCTTCACCTCACTTCATCTGTTATCTAGAATGGTCTTTCCTGGTCTCTACCAGTCCTTCCATTTAAGGTCAAACTCTAACCCCAACTAGCAATATGAACGAGTATAGGAAGTTACTCATGGTAACTAAAGATACGCAGACATACGGTGTCATTCCTAGATGACTCCGTGTGTCTAGTTACCTTTAGTCCTCCGGAGTCACTCCATATATACGTGATCACATTCTATCCCCAGCCAAGAACTTATTATCCAGCTTATGTAAACTTGATGATTTAATTCGGAGGGCATTGTAATATGTCAGCTATAACATTGTGTCGTCATGAAGGCCCCGCCTTCACGAAGACACCATATTGTAGCTGGCGTATGTCAATGTCCTACGGAATCCTCTCATCGAGGGTACACATCCAACTCAATTGTGATTTGGTTATAATCTTAGTATTTAAGATCAACTTTCAGCAGCCATGTTGATCCTTTATCCTTGTTCTTGTTACAGTTGTATGTAGCTAAGAGAGACTTAATCCATCTTCTAGCTTAATACGCATCTCCTCCTTCATACCGAAGGGTTGCATATTCACTTCTTGGTTCCTTTCTTAATCTTTGGACTAATCAGTCCATTATCGATAAACTTAATAAGTTTAACCTATTAAACTTAACCAAGTTTTCCCACAACTGTAAACAAATTCAGAATTCCATCTTATTAGACGTCATTTAAATGAGGTCTAATTCTAAATGAATTTATTCATTTATCCTCCTTAACCTTACTTAGTTAAGGTCTGTTAACAATAGATATGATTTCCCATATCTTTATTTTCTAAATTTAAACATTCGAGGCTATTAACGGAGTCCGAATACAAGGTTCGGCTGCCCCTAAGTTATTTGATATCCCTTAGCTTTCAAACTAATCCCGAATACCTTCCAATTAGGATTTCATGTTTATCTAAATCTTTTTAATGTCAATTCAAAATTCATCTTAACCCAAGTATGAACTAATTGCACATTTCAACGTAAAAGTTGCATTCAGGTAAAGAATAGATGTTATTTCCTTTTAAATTCATCCATTAACATTTGAATAATTCCAAGTCAAGGAATAATGTTATATTCTCAAACTTATTCAACAATATCAAACTGATACAGTTATTGAAAATATCACACTTTTACTTGTATTCATCCATCGATTTACAATCTATACATTTTCGATCAAACGCATGGACTTTGTTTATATCAAACAACATTACAACTCATAAAGATAGAAGAATGTAACTTCTTCCTTTCTCATTTCCTCGTGGAGGAGTAATAGCTATCAATACAATCCATCTTTAGTTAATCAAAGAAGTATCGAAAAACAACCATGTCTTCATTTATACTCAAGTTTCATCTGCAAAATTACTTGCAGGTCGAGTTCATTGGTGAGCATATTAAGCACTTGTCTTTAAAATGAGGTGCTTTTAATTAAGCTGTCTCGATAAAAGAACCTGCTTTTATGAAACGTTAATATGAACATCATTCAAGAATTAAATACCAAAAGGATGAACAACATATCAACTCAATCATCCAATAACCCTCCTAATCGAACAAAGGATTCTTGCCCTCTTTCCCAAATAATTATTACAAGAAGTAATTTCCTTGATGAGTTCAGTTACAAAAACATCGTAAGAACTAAAAACACAACTATGCAACTGTTGTTCTAACATAAATGCTATCAATTCCATTCTCTTACAATAGTTGTGAATTCAAAAGATAGATCTTAACTAAAATCTAAACCGAATTATTGTCCCTTCTTTCATACAACTCATCTGATTTCAAGCAATCAAACGTTGAAGAGAACAAGCAAACAACAATTAAATACAAATGCTTAACCCAAGCAATACTGAAATTCGTTCCATAACAATTATAGATTTCCAACTATATGAGAGAAAAATGATCATTAATTCAAATTATCCATTCACACTCTCTTTCTTTTCCTCATAGTTGTACTAGAAGTTTTAATCCAAACGTGATATCAATCAATGATAACAGTCCAAAGAGAAATAAACGAAAATCAATAATCGAATATAAGGGAGCAAGATCATATCACCTCTTCTTACTTCTATCATCAAATACCTCTTATTTAGAGCGCAGACATACTCGATAGTATAATTCATTCGAGTAGTATATTCGATTGAAAACTACTATTACCTTTCCAAAAAGTTGACGAGTTCATTGCAATTTGGTCTATAAACATTAGTACCAAAAGAACCAAACACAATCAATACATATCAAATTAGTACATGCAAGAAGTAAGATGCTACAATACCAATAACCTTTCATCCTAATAATGAGGAACCCGTGTTTTATGAAAATAAAAAAAAAATCAAGGAATTATAACTCGCATAATAGTCTATTAATATCACCACAACTTTGTTTTTCCCAAACGTTTCCACACACTGAACTCAGAAATACAATATTCACATAACAATGCCTTTATCAATGCAAACCCACATAGGGTAATAGATGCATGCAAAAATATAGATCAAAACAATCTCAACAACAAGCCAAATCTCATTTGTTTCATTCATTTGCACAGAAACACTAAGCCATGTTCGTTTTCATGATGACAGATTCAGACTAGAAGATCAAACCGCATCCAAAATGCACAATAAAATCCTCTTTCCCATTACCTTGATTTCAAGCAGAAAGAAAAACATAATTCATTAATGATTTCAATAAGAAGAACAATCATTTTCTTCAAACACCCGAGAATACCCAAGTCGTGTTCATTCTTTTAAGGACAGTTCAACCAGACATACAAATCATCTCATCTTTTCATTTTCACAAGAATGCTCAGAACTCGAAGTGATATTCATTTAGCTAATGTATTTATTAGCACAACCCAAAATGGTAATAAAGCGAATACCCAACACCTGCGAAACGAACCACACAAAGCGAGGACAATGTATTCAACTTAATCATTATGCAAAGAATGCTCAAGCCATGCGTACAACAAAAGAAAATGACTCAACTCAAAATCATCTCAATGTAACAGCCAAATCAAATAACCAAAACCCCCATCATAAGAGCAGGGTTGTTTTAATGAGACTATTAAGCAAAAGCAAGCGGTTTAAGGAGAAGGGCTTAACATGCCTGTTAATTTTTCTTGTGGCTCGAAGAAAACCGCGCCCACTGGAGTTGTTTCTCTCCACGACGTCCTCGGCCAGGCTTTCCAACCAGTCACTAACTTCCACAGGCTCAAGAATAGCCTTTGTTTTTCCAAAGAATAGAGATAATAATCAAAACACAGCTGGTTCGACAGAACCATGGAGAAACAAAATGCAGAGCAACTAAAATCCAAATGCACACAACAACAAACAATTTTCCTTTTTCCTCTATCCTCTTTCCAAGGTGAGCTGGTCACTAAGACCAAGATAATTAATGCATTGAATGCACTGCCTTTCCTCATTCCTCACGCCACCGCCGACTCGGGTTGGTGAGTTTCCAAATTTCAAATTTGCATATAAATTCCATTTAGTTTCTAAGCTAGTTGGACGCCTCCAACTTTTCTTTGTTCCCGCCAAACTTGGCGCTGTACATGTAAGGGCTTCATTTACTGTCCCATTAAATTTCCTACCTTCCCCCCTTATCCTTTCCATCCACATGGGTCTATGCGTCCCCTTCCTTAGGTTAGGATTAGTCTAGGATTTTAATAGTCCATATCTAGGTCATTCGCCTAGTTCATAGGTTAATGGAATTTATATCTATTTTCTCCCTTATGAAATCTAAAATCCATATAGGATAGTAGTTAGGGTATAAGATAAAACTTAGGGGTAGGTTAGGGTTTAATCCCCTAATATTTAATTAACTAGTTTCCATATCAAGTCTTTCCACTTGACAGTCATATTCAACATTAAGCAGGACATTTCATCCTAAGTTCCACATACCTGTGCCACTTGCATCCAGGCCCTTATCATCTTACGTTGTCTAGCGTTACAATGGTGTGTGGTTCGAGAATCAAACCTTTTTCATTGGCATCTACGTACCAGATATTCATACCTGAAATCAGGTGCTGCAACATTTATATCAACCTTCAGTCTGGTTTAAAAGTAAATCGACAAAGCGATCATAAGAAGGCCACAACATACCTTGGATCAATGGAATTGATTCAAGGCATGCTGTCAATCAGCGAATAGAGTTCATCAAGCATACGACAAGTCTGTTGTCTCATTAGCAATCACACAAGCAATAATAACTTCTGTCCCAAGTATCAAGTTACAACAAACAAGGGTCGGATCAATCAACAACACATTCCTCTAAGATCAAAAGATGTGTCTTAACATATTTATCTTCATTTCTGCAGTTACAACATCATGAAAGGTAATTACCATGATAACTTACAAAAATCAAGGCGTTACATTCCTCCCTTCTTAAAGAATCATCGTCCCGATGATCAAATTAACCAATTCAAGGAGTTTCTAGGACAAAATTCAGTTATTGTCCTTCCATTCATAAGTTCATACCAAAAACAGATTCACTCTTTAAAATAGTGTTTTAAGATAACTGTAAAATAGACCAATAATTGTCTAAATTTGGTAGAATTATCAGTTTTTTGAATTTCAATTTCGATCAAACAAGTATGGAAAAGCAGATCTCATTTCTTCGAGATTTTCCCAAGTTGCACTTTCTTCGCTAAACTGGTCCCACTGGACCTTACATTGATTCACTTCACGATTTCTTAAGCACAACTGGCGAGTTCCCAGCACTCGAATGGGCTTAATCACGATTATTCCTGGGTCTTGGACCTGAAGGAATTCCAATTCAGCACATGTGATAAATCTGTTACGTATTTCTTAAGCAAAGAAATATGAAAAACATCATGCATTTGTGATAAAGCAGGAGGTAATGCTAGACGATAAGCTACAGGGTTGATTATTTCAACAATTTCAAAAGGTCCCACGTAACGTGGCGACAACTTGGCAGCCTTGCCAAAAGTTATTGAGCTCTTTTTCGGCTTAACCCAAAGAAAGACCTTCTCACCAAGTTTATAATTCCTATCAACCCGCTTTAAGTCTGCATAACTCTTTTGCCTATTGGCAGCCTCCTTTAGATGTTCCCGAATCATTTTGATTTGTTGTTCCATTTCCTTGAGGATTTCTGGCCCAATTACCTCTCTGTCCTCTACGTTGTCCCAGCTAACAGGGGTTCTACATTTTCTTCCATACAATGCTTCAAAGGGCCATTTTTAAAGAGGCGTGGTATGTATTATTGTAGGAAAATTCAACCAGTGGAAGGTATTCCTCCCATTTATACTGCTGGTCCATGCAATACATTCTTAACATGTCCTCTAAAACTTGATTGACTCTCTCGGTCTGTCCATCCATCTCCGGATGATATGCAGAGCTGAAGTTTAATTTAGTTCCCAAGGCCACATTAAGCGTTTGCCAAAACCTTGATGTCATCCTCGGATCTCTGTCCGATATGATCAATTCGGGTATTCCATGCAATCTGAAAATTTCATGTACAAATCTTCTTGCTAACACTGGTGCATCATCTTTCAAATTACCAACAATGAAGTGTGCCACTTTGGTTAATTTGTCGATGACAACCAGGATGATATCATGCTTATTCCTTGACATAGGCAATCCTTGAATGAAATCCATCGTTATCACTTGCCATTTGTATTGTGGAATGTTGTGGGGATACAATAATCCAGCGGGATGCATATGTTCCACCTTAACATGCTGACATTCCAAGCAGTGTGTTACAAATTCCACCACATCCTTTTTCATTCCCTTCCAGAAGTATTGCTTCTTAAGATCAACAAGCATTTTCGTAATGCCAGGGTGTCCAGAAAAAGGTGAATTATGAAATTCAGTTAACAATTTCCTTCTTAAATCATTTGCCAAGGGTATATAGACCCTGTTTTCAAACCTCAGAATTCCTTCGCTATCAAAGCGAAATCCTTTATACCTCACATCCTTTGGATCTGCAGCAAGTGCTTGTTTTAACTTGCTGGAAATAAGGATCTGATTCCAAGGCATCTTTCACCTCATCCTTAAACTGAGTTCTTAACGTTATAAGAGCAGAGATGTGCTTCCTTCGACTCAGAGCATCTGCCACTCTATTTTCCTTGCCTTTGATGTAGCTTATATCAAAATCATACTGAGACAAAAATTCTAACCATCTTCGTTGTCTTGCATTCAAATTTGGCTGAGTAAAAATATACTTCAACCCCAGATGGTCAGTTTTTAACTCAAAAGGTTTGCCTAAAAGGTAATGCCTCCACATTTGAAGTGCATGTACAATGGCAGCGAGCTCTAGGTCATGTGGAGCATAATTTTGTTCATGTAACTTAAGCTTTCTACTTTCATAAGCTATAACATGGTCATTCTGTAACAGAATACCTCCAAGGCCTTCTCCCGATGCATCCGTTACAACCATAAAATTTCCATTTGGATCTGGTACAGTTAAAATAGGTGTTGTAGTTAACTATTCCTTTAAATTTTTAAAGGCAGATTCACATTTGTCAGTCCAGACAAATTTCTTATCCTTCTTTTGCAGTGAAGTGATTGGGGCAGCAATTTTTGAAAAATCCTTAACGAACTTTCTATAATATCCTGCCAAGCCCATGAAGCTTCTTACTTCATGCACGTTCTTAGGCGCAGGCCACTCGGTTATAGCTGCGATCTTTGAAGGGTCTACAGCTATTCCATTCTTGCTTATAACGTGTCCCAAATAATGCACCTCTGCATCATAAAAGGAACATTTAGATAGTTTACCATACAACTTCCTCTTTCTTAAAACTTCCAGCACTACCCTTAAATGTTCTTGGTGCTCTTCGACATTTTTAGAGTATATAAGAATGTCGTCTAAGAATACAAGCACAAACTTGTCTAGGTATTCTTGAAAAATATTGTTCATCAGATTCATGAAGGCGGCAGGTGCATTTGTCAACCCAAAAGGTAACACCATGAATTCATAATGCCCGTACCTTGTTCTAAAAGTTGTTTTATGAATATCTTCTTCCTTTATTCTCAGCTGATGATACCCAGATCGAAGATCTATTTTTGAATAGACTGATGCTCCACGCATCTGGTCGAATAGATCATCAATCCTAGGAAGTGGGTATCGATTCTTAATAGTTTCCTTGTTCAACATTCTATAATCAATGCATAGTCTCAATGTGCCATCCTTTTTCTTTACAAAAATTACCGGCGCTCCCCATGGTGAGACGCTCGGTCTTATCAGCCCCTTAGTCAAAAGTTCCTGTAATTGAGCCTTTAGCTCTACCAACTCGAGGGTGGTCATTCTATAAGGTGCCTTAGATATGGGTTCAGTTCCTGGCTTGATTTCTATTGCAAAGTCAAACTCTCGTTTGGGTGGAAGACCTGGTAATTCCTCCGGAAATACATCACTGAAATCCCTTAATAATGGATATCTTTCCATGAAATCATTATCCTCCTCAGCATTTTCTATCATTTTTACTGCATACAAGGTGCAGCCTCTATTTTTAGCCCTTTTTAGTTGCATAGCTTGTTAGTTTCCTAACTGCAACTTCACACTTTACACCTTGAATGATATTGCTTTTCTGCAGGTCATCAAAACAACAAATTTGTTTTTCATAACAGTCGACCTTTGCCTTATGTTCTACCAACTAGTTAACTCCAATAATGATATCATATGATCCTAAAGGAGTGACATACAGGTCAACTTTGGTGGAGAAACTGGGCAAGTCAAGAATTGCCCCAAAAAGGCACATTTCGACTGTATGGACAACATTATTCCCATAATGCACTGTCCATGTCTTATCCATTCGTTCAGCTTTCTTTTTAATTTCATTGCAAGTTTAGTAGAAATAAAGCATTCAGTGGCTCCAGTATCAAAAATTATGACTACAGGTGTACCGAATAACTTACCCGGAACTTCTATAGGCGTAACTTGCTTTTCAGCTTGTTTGTTAGCCACCGCAGTGTGTATCCTATGTTGCTGATCGCGATCATCCTTTTTCAGAGGACAATGACTCACGTAATGGTCCTTTCCATAGTTGAAGCATCCTCCAACTGGCCCTTTCCTAGGCTCAAATTTGTTACCAGCTTTGAAGTTATCATTCTGGCTCCCATAGGACTTTTGTCCATTGCCACTAACTTTTGCGAAGCTGTTCCACACACTATTTACAGGTTTGTTCATTACAGATTTCTTGTTGTTATCTACAAAATTTTGTTTTTCACACCAAACCTTTTCCAAGGCCCCCTTTTGGGTGCGAGAGATGAAGAAGAATTGGGAATCTTCTTCCTTATCTCTTCCCTATGAGCAGAAATTGCTCTCAATTTTTGTTCCTGTCTTATTGCCTTTTCGACAACTCCTTCCATGGTGGTTGGACCGTGGACATCCACTTCACCACCAATGATGGGATTTAGTCCCATTATGAACTTTCATATTCTGAACTTCTCGTCAGCTTGGTACTGCGGCACATACTTAAGGAGTTTAGTAAACCCTTCCCAGTATTCTGTCACCGTCAGCCTTCCTTGCGACCAGTTCTGAAATTCAGTCATTTTCCTATCAAAATAGAGTTGAGGCAGCCACCGTTGCCTAAAGTAACCCTTAAATTGATCCCAAGTTATGTCTGATTCGACAATATTCAACTCAACCTTACGGTTGTCCCACCATGATGATGCTTCATGAGAAAGCTGATATGCTCCCCATATCGCTTTGGTCTCCTCGGAGAAGTTTCTTATTGCAAAGTACTTCTCCATTTCACTGAGCCAATTCTCAGCTCCGTCCCCAAGGGTTGTTCCATCAAACTTTGGAGGACTTATTCTCTTTATGTCATTTGTAAGTTCAGCTACTAATCTTGCCCTTTTATTTTCAGGATGATTAGGAGCATTCACATTACTATTATCAACACCCGGATTCCCTCCATTGGTGTTGTCCACAGGAGGTGGCTGATCATTTATATCAGCTTCTTCTTCCTCCTCTTCATTGCCCATTGACTGCTTTGTTCCAAAATAGTCAAATGATCTCTCGTGTCTAGTAGGGCAGCAAGGATTTCATCCATCTTTTGAGCAGTAGCTGCTTCTCCACCCGGTAATGGGTTGTTCGCAGCATTTCTTCTTGTTCTGACCATTTTCTGTTCAATAAGAAAATGTAAACCTTATTAAATTGTGGACTCATTAGGTCCAAGAGCTGCAACCTTCAGCTCTGATACCAAGATGTAACATCCCCATTTTAAGATACTAGAACAAGGGAAAAAAAAAATTATATACAACGTTCCCTGTTATGAATTATATAATTCAAACACACGTTCAAGTTTTAATAATTGTTCTCTGTCCAATTAATGTAGTTTGGATCACACAATTTCCTTTTAAAACTAATGTTCTCTGTTCACATATTTGCAATATGGAACACACATTCAGTGCCATTCAATCATATAACAGATACCATATGCTTTGCTTGTAAATGACTCGAAGAACTACCGACCTCCCACTTTATGGCTCGGAGTTTCAATCTCTCTCATTTCATGACTCGGTGACTTACCGATCCTTCATGTTAATTCATGCATAGTATAATGAATATACAGGGTTCTTTTACCATTTTCGGTTATCGAAGTGATCCATTTAAGAAGCCTATCTGAATATCTGTTATTGATATTCATCTGACATCCTGCATCTTAAACTAGGTGATTAGGACAACGCAACCAACACTTGCGATACTTTGGCCAAAGATTTTCACATGCTTTGCATGATCATATTCCTAGATGTGATACACACCAATGGAATACGTCCTTCACCTCACTTCATCTGTTATCTAGAATGGTCTTTCTGGTCTCTACCAGTCCTTCCATTTAAGGTCAAACTCTAACCCCAACTAGCAATATGAACGAGTATAGGAAGTTACTCATGGTAACTAAAGATACGCAGACATACGGTGTCATTCCTAGATGACTCTGTGTGTCTAGTTACCTTTAGTCCTCCGGAGTCACTCCGTATACGTGATCACATTCTATCCCCAGCCAAGAACTTATTATCCAGACATGTAAACTTGATGATTTAATTCGGAGGGCATTGTAATATGTCAGCTATAACATTGTGTCATCATGAAGGCCCCGCCTTCACGAAGACACCATATTGTAGCTGGCGTATGTCAATGTCCTACGGAATCCTCTCATCGAGGGTACACATCCAGCTCAATTGTGATTTGGTTATAATCTTAGTATTTAAGATCAACTTTCAACAACCATGCTTGATCCTTTATCCTTGTTCTTGTTACAGTTGTATGTAGCTAAGAGAGACTTAATCCATCTTCTAGCTTAATACACATCTCCTCCTTCATACCGAAGGGTTTCATATTCACTTCTTGGTTCCTTTCTTAATCTTTGGACTAATCAGTCCATTATCGATAAACTTAATAAGTTTAACCTATTAAACTTAACCAAGTTTTCCACAACTGTAAACAAATTCAGAATTCCATCTTATTAGACGTCATTTAAACGAGGTCTAATTCTAAATGAATTTATTCATTTATCCTCCTTAACCTTACTTAGTTAAGGTCTGCTAACAATAGATATGATTTCCCATATCTTTATTTTCTAAATTTAAACATTCGAGGCTATTAACGGAGTCCGAATACAAGGTTCGGCTGCCCTAAGTTATTTGATATCCCTTAGCTTTCAAACTAATCCCGAATACCTTCCAATTAGGATTTCATGTTTATCTAAATCTTTTTAATGTCAATTCAAAATTCATCTTAACCCAAGTATGAACTAATTGCACATTTCAACGTAAAAGTTGCATTCAGGTAAAGAATAGATGTTATTTCCTTTTAAATTCATCCATTAACATTTGAATAATTCCAAGTCAAGGAATAATGTTATATTCTCAAACTTATTCAACAATATCAAACTGATACAGTTATTGAAAATATCACACTTTTACTTGTATTCATCCATCAGATTTACAATCTATACATTTTCCAGTCCAAACGACTGGACTTTGTTTATATCAAACAACATTACAACTCATAAAGATAGAAGAATGTAACTTCTTCCTTTCTCATTTCCTCGTGGAGGAGTAATAGCTATCAATACAATCCATCTTCAGTTAATCAAAGAAGTATCGAAAACAACCATGTCTTCATTTATACTCAAGTTTCATCTGCAAAATTACTTGCACGGGTCAGTTCATTGAACTGAGCATATTAAGCACTTGTCTTTAAAATGAGGTGCTTTTAATTAACTGTCTCAATAAAAGAACCCTGCTTTTATGAAACGTTAATATGAACATCATTCAAGAATTAAATACCAAAAAGGATGAACAACATATCAACTCAATCATCCAATAACCCTCCTAATCAGATAAAGGATTACTGCCCTCTTTCCCAAATAATTATTACAAGAAGTAATTTCCTTCAACAGTTCCAGATTACAAACATCTGTAAGAACTAAAAACACAACTATGCAACTGTTGTTCTAACATAAATGCTATCAATTCCATTCTCTTACAATAGTTGTGAATTCAAAAGATAGATCTTAACTAAAATCTAAACCGAATTATTGTCCCTTCTTTCATACAACTCATCTGATTTCAAGCAATCAAACGCTGAAGAGAACAAGCAAACAACAATTAAATACAAATGCTTAACCCAAGCAGTATGAAATTCGTTCCATAACAATTATAGATTTCCAACTGTATGAGAGAAAAATGATCATTAATTCAAATTATCCATTCACACTCTCTTTCTTTTCCTCATAGCTGTACTAGAAGTTTTAATCCAAACATGATATCAATCAATGATAACAGTCCAAAGAGAAATAAATGAAAATCAATAATCGAATATAAGGGAGCAAGATCATATCACCTCTTCTACTATCTATCCAAATACCTCTTATTTAGAGCAGACATACTCCAATAGTATAATTCATTCAGAGTAGTATATTCATAATTGAAAACTACTATTACCTTTCCAAAAAGTTGACCAGAGTTCATTGCAACTGGTCTATAAACATTAGTACCAAAAGAACCAGCAGGTAGAATACCATATCAAATTAGTACATCAAAGTAAGATGCTACAATAACCTTACTATCTAGGGAACCCGTGTTTTATGCAAAAAAAAAAAAAAAGCATCAAGGAATTATAACTCCCATAATAGTCTATTAATATCACCACACTTTGTTTTTTTCCCAAACATTTCCACACAACTCGAACTCGAAATACAATATTCACATAACAATGCCTTTATCAATGCAAACCCACATAGGGTAATAGATGTGCAAAGTAAAATACAGTCAAAACAATCTCAACAATAAACAAAAATCTCATTTGTTTCATTCATTTGCACGAAACACTAAGCCATGTTCGTTTTCATGATGACAGATTCGAGACTAGAAGATCAAACCGCATCCAAAATGCACAATAAAATCCTCTTTCCCATTACCTTCATATTTCAAGCAAAGCAAGAAAAACATAATTCATTAATGATTTCAATAAGAAGAACAATCATTTTCTTCAAACACCCGAGAATACCCAAGTCGTGTTCATTCTTTTAAGGATAGTTCAACCAGGACATACAAATCATCTCATCTTTTCATTTTCACAAGAATGCTCGAACTCGAAGTGATATTCATTTAGCTAATGTATTTATTAGCACAACCCAAAATGGTAATAAAGTGAATACCCAACACTTTGCCAAAAACGAACCACATAAAGCAAGGACAATGTATTCACTTAATCATTATGCAAAGAATGCTCAAGCCACGTACATCAAAAAAAAAACACTCAACTCGAAATCATCTCAACGTAATAGCCAAATCAAATAACCAAAACCCCAGCATGAGAGTATGGTTGTTTTAATGAGACTATTAAGCAAAAGCAAGCGGTTTAAGGAGAAGGGCTTAACATGCCTGTTAATTTTTCTTGTGGCTCGAAGAAAACCACGCCCACTGGAGTTGTTTCTCTCCACGACGTCCTCGGCCAGGCTTCCAACCAGTCACTAACTTCCACAGGCTCAAGAATAGCCTTTGTTTTTCCAAAGAATAGAGATAATAATCAAAACACAGCTGGTTCGACAGAACCATGGAGAAACAAAATGCAGAGCAACTAAAATCCAAATGCACACAACAACAAACAATTTTCCTTTTTCCTCTATCCTCTTTCCAAGGCGAGCTGGTCACTAAGACCAAGATAATTAATGCATTGAATGCACTACCTTTCCTCATTCCTCACGCCACCGCCGACTCGGGTTGGTGAGTTTCCAAATTTCAAATTTGCATATAAATTCCATTTAGTTTCTAAGCTAGTTGGACGCCTCCAACTTTTCTTTGTTCCCGCCAAACTTGGCGTTGTACATGTAAGGGCTTCATTTACTAGTCCCATTAAATTTCCTACCTTCCCCCTTATCCTTTCCATCCACATGGGTCTATGCATCCCCTTCCTTAGGTTAGGATTAGTCTAGGATTTTAATAGTCCATATCTAGGTCATTCGCCTAGTTCATAGGTTAATGGAATTTATATCTATTTTCTCCCTTATGAAATCTAAAATCCATATAGGATAGTAGTTAGGGTATAAGATAAAACTTAGGGGTAGGTTAGGGTTTAATCCCCTAATATTTAATTAACTAGTTTCCATATCAAGTCTTTCCACCTGACAGTCATATTCAACATTAAGCAGGACATTTCGTCCTAAGTTCCACATACCTGTGCCACTTGCATCCAGGCCCTTATCGTCTTACGCTGTCTAGCGTTACAATGGTGTGTGGTTCGAGAATCAAACCTTTTTCATTGGCATCTACGTACCAGATATTCATACCTAAAATCAGGTGCTGCAACATTTATATCAACCTTCAGTCTGGTTTAAAAGTAAATCGACAAAGTGATCATAAGAAGGCCACAACATACCTTGGATCAATGGAATTGATTCAAGGTGTGTTGTCAATCAGCGAATAGAGTTCATCAAGCATACGACAAGTCTGTTGTCTCATTAGCAATCACACAAGCAATAATAACTTCTGTCCCAAGTATCAAGTTACAACAAACAAGGGTCCGTATCAGCAACACATTCCTCTAAGATAGCAATCACACAAGCAATAATAATAACAACACCATCCCACAGTATGCGGTACAACACACATTGGCAACTACACATGCGTTTCTTCCCTAGGTTTACTCTCATCACCTTTTTCTCTTTTACATCTTTAGTCTCCAAGGTCCTTTGTCTTTCTACATCACTCTACATGGACATCACACATGTCCTCTAAGATCAAAAGATGTGTCTTAACATATTTATCTTCATTTAGGCTCCATTTACATCCATCTAGCTCCATTACAAGGAACAAGGATAGTTCATCTACACCACATTGTATAGGAGGAAGTTTTATTCTATTCCATCCACCATTATATTACATTTTACATCTAGTTATTGTTTTTACTTCAAAAAGTGTGACTGACATAAGAATAACATCGGCATGATTTACACACACACATAGAACTATAATGGATTTGAGATGTACTGCAAAACTCAATTAGTAAGTCAACCATTGTGGCCGCTTAAGGAAAGTCGACCCCTTCATATGAATATTTCTTTTTAGGGATTTGATGCTTGTTTAAGGGTTTGTAGGTGATTCCTTATTATAGAAATTGCAACAACATACGACGCAATTCAACGAAGTTCGTGTAATAAGAAGAGAAAATAAGTGAACATCCAATAATGCCTTAGAGGAGGGTTTCGAGATAATTTCCGTAGACCAAGGCACCCATATCTCATATTAGGCACACACACATGCCCCTGTCCCTCTCTAGGCACCCTAGTCTAGCCAGAGAGCTTTGATCTATGCTTTCTCAAGATTCTCGTGTGACCATTTCCTCCTCTTGTATACTTGTCTCACACTGTGACATAATCCAACACCTTCTTCAAATCAGCCAAGCTCTTCTTAACCCTCTTTTCTCATTAGGGTTTCACATTTCTATTTACTTAGTTGTTTGGGTCATTTTATTTACTTCCTTAGCTTTCATCTAATTATTTGCATAACATTTGATTAAGCTAGAATAGATCATTTATTTCCATTTTAGCTTAATTAATAACAATCACCATAGCAAAAACCCTAACACTTCTCATGATAAACCTAGGTACATTAAATACAACCGTAACGTTGTCAATGATGGCATCACATATACTTACAATGTGCACAACTTAAATAACAACCAATTAAAATATATTAAGTCTAAACCATTTGTCACCATTCCAAAAAGAGAAACTTTTCCTCCTCATGATTACAATCAAATACAATATACATATTTAGGGGTATCTCTTTCAAGTTTCTTGAAACAATTGTAAAGTTATAATATGGTCACTTATCCTATTATATAACCCTTCCTCAAAGGATAACCTAAGACAGGTTGTATAAACCTAACACATATTGTGATTTTCATTGCATAGATGGTCATCAAATAGAAAATGTAAACAACTTCGCAACTACATCCAAGACCTCATTGACAATGAAGACATAGTTTCCAAAGACCTACCATCTACCAAAACACCCAACAATAATCTAAAGGTGTTTTCTAATCCATTTCCTAACCATGATACAAAGGGAAAATCTCATGAACATGGTGAATCCTTGAACAACGTTGATTATAAATCCATAATATATTTTATCATCAACACTACTCGCACATCATGGAATGCCAATTTGCACGCCTCGGAGAAATTATTTTTAGTGCCTTTCAATAATTAACAAAGGGTAACATGATCAATTATCAAACTACAAGACCATTCTCTAATTGGCAATCCAGTCCTACATCGTATAAGACATAAGAATATTGTAACTATCTCCATGCACAAGGCCATTCTACTGATAATTTTACACCACTTCATCATTATGTTCAAAATATAATTGAAAATGAAGCCATTTCTATCGATCTCGACAACAAATCTCTCATAATTGATGACATGTCAAATTCCACAACTTCAAACAAAGAGTTGAATATTGTCCCTACTTTTGTACATACTGACATTCAATGATATCATGCAATGAAGGTCAAGTATCTCTCCCTCAAACCATTCTCTCTCTTCTCCAAATTTACTTCCTTTAGTCCAAACAAACATTGAACCTGTTTTGAACAACAACTTGCTAACATCAAATGGGAGTTTGAACTTTCTTCAAGACTCCATTTCAACCCTTGATATAATCAGTAGAAAATAGATAAGAGGGCCCATCATCAAGCACCATTAAGGTTGATTCTATTCTTTCTATTTCTCCCCCTACACCTAACATCTCTAGTCTTGATGTCAAAATATAACCACGACAAGCTTGGGCACTTACGAAAACGTAGGATTCCATGTCCATTATACCTAACATGATCAATCTTGCAAGCATCTCATAATTGATTTTTCCTAATTGTCAAGACATCTACATTCATACAATCTATGAGGTATGTATACCTATGAATATCGTTATACAACATTTTCATACTTTAAATATTTCATCAAATCAACTAATTCACAACCTAAATGGAGTAACATTAAATATTTTATCTCTACAACCTATAAGGAACTCGGATATACATATAAAGATCACTCCTCTCTTTGCACTCTTTCACTCATAGTGAATATGAATCTCAAAATATTCCCCATATCAAGAATCCTCTTCTAACACCACATGGGTCTTTCGATCTCATTGAAGAATTATCTAATCACACATCCTTTGAATTAGAAAATGTACACCCAAGTCTTGTACTTTAGGACTCATTGAATCATTTCACTATCTCTTTTGACTTGGATCATTTCTACCCAAGTATCGTATTGCAGGACTTATCATATCTTTGGATTTCCACCTTTTACTTGTACCTTTCTCGCTAAAGTATCATATTTCAAAACTTATCAAATCTTTTGATTCCGTATTTTTACTTAGATTTCCCTCCCAAGTCTCAGTTTTTAGGACCATTCAAATTTAATAAACATGGACCTCTTTCTTGATGATTCCATTTCAAATCCTCATCTAACAAAATTCAAAAACTTAAAAAGCATAAAAAAACAAAACTATGTATTAAAATGTTCCTTAAAAGCACTTGTTTACAAATTAGAAGTGTAAAAGTGAGTGAAAATAATATTAAGAATTACATTTATTGGCAGATATCTTAATCATATCTTTGTTTTCTTCATCTATTACAACAAAGGTGAACCTTGTTCCTATTGGGTATGGTGTGTCTCATCCTTATCATGGTTTCTACTATTTCAAATCCTTTTACCTACGGTTTTGTCTTGAAGCTTAATAATGGTAACCCCTCCTTTTAAAATAATCTATCTCTTTATCAAAAATTTCAAACTTCTTTAGCTAGTCCTTTTTGACCACCCATCTCAATCTACATTTTTGAACCCTTATGTCCTACTAGTCACATGAGGTCTGAAACTTGGGGGCTGAATATTCCTTCCCAAAATCACACTATCAATCAATAAAGAAAAATCAATCTAAAAATACAAAAAAATTATAAAATCATTACATATTTTGTCCTTCATAGTCTTCGGTGATAAGCCCATACTTCTCACTAGTAGTATGATACTAGGAATAGAGGATTTCCTTACTCACCTACATTTTGTCTTTGGTGTTGATCCCTTGTCTCTTATAGGTGACATGGGGTAGCATATAGGGGTACCTTTTCAAAATAAAAATAAAAATAAACCAATAAATCTTTTATCAAATCTTAATCAAAGTGTTTAATAAAAATTATCCCAAGAAGTTACTTATGTTAAAGAGAGACAATAATTCCTTTAATAGAATATTGTCAATCAAGAGCCATCAATGGATCTTATTCGAGTCAAAACCTATAAAATTGAATCATCTTGGAATTAATCAAATAATCTTAAATAGAGACGAGTTACATTTTTATCATATGGATCATTATTACATCTTGTGTCTTCAGATCCATTATCTTCACTTTCATATAACTATTTACCTTTTTTAATGTCCTTCTTGTCTCTCAATGACGAGCCCTTACATCTACCTAGTTGTATGGAGTCACAAGTAGAGTGAAAAACCCTGTCATTTCATCATCTACATTTCGCCAATGGAATGGAATTATTCTAATGATTTACACTTTTTTCAAGGAGTGTGTTGGTACCCAAATTAATTCTCCCTCGAAGCCGAGAGCAAGATCACACTTTTGACAGAAGCTTAGAGAAAAAAAGACCATGTTGTGTGTCATTTTGTAGCTAGGAAAAATGTAGCTTTCTCTTTGTCACTCAGATGTGGAGAAATGGGTATCACCCTTAAGAGGATTTGAACTATTCTCACTACTTTATAGTTGTACCTTTCAACCAGGGTGAGAGGACCCTTTTGTAGCTTGTTGTTTGTGGAGGAGATGGAGATATCCTTCTTTGTAAAGTTATTAAGAAGACCTTGAAGAAAATATGATCAATAAAACAAAAATCTAACTCTCACGAGTTGTCACCCTAGATAATGGATATATTTTCCAAGCAAGGTTCAGCTACTAAAGACAATGAAAAATTGATCGCTTCTACATGTTTTGGTAACAACAATTATGCATTTGTACACATAAAGGACAAAAAAGGGTAGTATGGGTAGGATTGATTGTTTTTAAATGAAATTTTGGTGGGAGGTGAGGCAGAGTGGACTTTGATTTGCCAAATATTTGAGAACTTTTACAAATATGGAAGGATTGGTCAACAGAATGCTTGAAACAGCTAAAATGTTCCTTTAACCGGAAGGTGTGCTTTGGTGGAAGCCCAAATCAACACGTTTTCACACAAACTTTAAGAATACAAAATGAAGGCTCAAATTGAAAAAAATAATTGAACATTATTAACATTTGTTTTATTCATGCCTAAGATACCCTCAAAGGATAAAAAACAATCTTATCATCATGCTAGGAGTAAAGTGATTTAAAATTTGTTTATTTAACTATCAAATGAAATATCTTCTAATAAATGAAATTGTAAATGCCACCAAACTATCACAAGGATAATATCTTGTGTGATTCACGAAGATTTCAATGTAAGATTGCAATGAGAACAAGAAAATCTATTTGCATACATTCGAAATGAAGCGGAGACAAATTTTTCTCAAAATCGATACATATTTACTCAAATTTGATTAAATGCATTAGCAGAGGAAAGTTTCTAGAAAAATATTATAGATTGTCAATGGATGTACACTTGCAACCACCTTGACATGATCAAATTTAACACAAAAGAGATAAACAGGTTCCTTAGATGATTTCTCAGAAGAATGGGCTTTGTTAAACTTTTCTCTTAGGAATTAGTTTCCAACCTCTAACACTCCAACCATTTGCATGAAAAATTCATGCAATTTATAAAATTTCATTTACAATAGAGTTTTCCCCCAAAACCAAAAACATTCAAAGCACCATTACGTGTTACGACTTTGATCGTGACTCCCAGAATCAGATTTCCAAAAAAGTTGTCAGGTGCTCAGAGGGAAAATCTCTTCAAATATTTCCAGCATTCAATTCTTCACCTAGTAAGTCATTCTTCACTTCATGCACCAACTACTTCCTCCTCTACTCTGTCAAATCTAGTTTCTTGCATACCAAGGAAGGAAATATTGGAGAATCAAATTGATTCCAATAGTCAGATCACATCTTAATGGTAAAATATGTTTTCAGATCTTCCCCACCAAATCAAGATATCAATAGGTTTTTGTGTGCCAAAGAAAGATTAGGAAATTAGATCGAATCGACAAAGATGCGATTACATCTTAATAGTAAAATACATTTTCAAACCTTCCCCACCAAAATGGGATATAAAATTAATGTTCCTCTTCATTTGGTGTGTAGAAGACATAGAGAAATGATAAAAAACCATAAAAATTTTCTTTCCCAGAGTCTTGGAGCATAAATGGCGAGAAAATCGATACAGATGCACGGTTGCCCTCGATTTCCCTTTTGGATTTGGACTTTCCACGTGGGAGCTTTGAGTTAAGATGGGCATGGGGGTGCCTTTTTATCTTTTACACATTTTGGAAAAAATACAAAATTTCTCATTTTCTCTACCCCTCTGCCTTTGAAAATATGGGCCCGACACGTGTCCCGATGTGGGTCCTAGAGGAAACGTGGCTCAATTATGTTATTTTACCTATTTTGGAAAAAGGAAAATTTTCCAATTTTTTCTCATCTTTACTCTGGCTTTTGAATTTTCAAACGCCACACGTCTCAATGGCACATTTTGAGATGGTCCCAAAAAGTAGAGACCCCAAACAAGCGCGGGCTCAACACATGTCTCATTCTAGCAGAGTCTGTTAAAACTTTGAGAGTTCAGCGGAAGGTGCCATGTGTCCAAGGTTTGAGAAAGTATTATTTGGCTTTGTTGAAAACTCCAAGAAAAGGAAGAGTGAGCGGAGGCCTCCAAGTGTCCTCTTGGTGCTTCTTAAAAATAAAAATCAAGGGCTGGTCCCTAAACATGTGTGGTCCCTCCACGTGTCTTAGGAATTTTAGGAATTTTCTTAGAAAGCCTAAGTAAGGAAGACCCAAAGAAACCTCCGCATGTCTTTATGGCATAACTTCAAGATGGTCCCCAAGAGCAAAGACACTTTGAATGAGTGTGGGCTCAACATGTGTCCTTGGCCTTAGAAAATTTCTTTAAAAGGTTTAAGTATAGAGAAGAGCCGGCGGAAGCCTCCACCTATCCCTTTGTCGCATTTGTCAAGGTGGGACCCTGAGGTAGATTTTCAAATGAGTTTCAGCCCACCACATGTCCATAGCCCATAAAACTATACCAGTGCATAAAAAAATTGTCTAATTCTCGGGAAAAGAATCGAGAATCCTCCACGTGTCCCCCAAATAAACTCCAAGGCCAAACCAAAAGGTGATCCTTCAAACAAGTGTCATTCCTCCACGTGGATAGGTTTTGGGTTGAAACAATCCACAAAGTTGTAGAGTGCCCCACCGAGCCGCATCCAACCAAAAAGTACCAAATTTCCACTGATGCAGAGATTTAAATTTGATAGGAGAAACACACCCATCAAAGCCATAAAATGCAGGGAAACCACTGTTTGAGCACGGAGATGAAATATTATTCAAGGATATAGAATCTGAAATGTTGTAAGGTTCACACATGATCATCTGAGCTACATTCAATCACGTTTCCTTAGGTATTTTGGACAAAAAATGGCAGGGATGACAACACAAGTCTACGAAAAATGGAAAGAAAGGAACAACACAAGCCTTACACCCAATTTAAAGACACCTTCAAATGGACAGAGAAATAAACAAAAATTCTATATTTTTAAGTGACCTTCAACCAAGGAGGAACTAATCATGGCAACCAAATGGAGGAAAAAGTCTTCAAGCACCAACTCGGGGAGATAAAAAACATGACAGAGGTTGTAAACTGAGGGATTTTTAATGGAAAACGGGGCGAGAAAAATTTGAGCACCAACAATGGCTCAATTGGGGATGGGAACTCCCTGTGAGTGCCACAAGAACCAAATAACAGACCAAGTTCCAAGAAATAACCATTGGGCAAAGGAGTCATCTTGTAGAGCAAAAACTAGAACCATCTCCTAAAAATGAACCGAGGAACCAACAAAACTAGGTCACCAATGACCGAGAATGAGTAAAAATAAAAAAATAGAAAGCAACCAACAAACTATACACTATAAAAATGATGCTCACCTTGATTTTGGGGAATCGGTCTAGGAAAATTTTCAAGTGCTTTCCATTAACAAGTAATTTAAGCAATTCCCCATCCAATTCTTTCAAGAAGAAGGTATGTTCATAATCCGAATGTCAATGGAGTAAGGGCTCATCCATAGTGCATCAAATTCACCATGCTTTCCGTTGTCTTCATGATTATTATCCCATAACATCACAAGATCTCTAATGTTGAAAGCTCTAGGTGTTACCTTTTTGTTAAATAGCTTCTTCATTTTTCTCTCAATGTCACATGCCTTTAATGAGATGCCCTCCTTTCTTCATCAAGTTCAACAATTTGGTTAATGTGAGGATCATATGGAATAAATTCTTGATCTTCCATTTGTTGAATGAACTGATATGAGGAAAATTACATATGCAGGGGCAACAGAGCTTGAGTTCCATACACCAATTCAAATAAACTCTTTCTAGTATCTCTTTTAATAGTAATTCTATCATCCCAAACAACAAACTTCAACTGCTCACCCCATTTCCTTTGTGTTCAACTCCAAGGTTCTCCTAACGATTTTTAATAATTTTTATTGTTGGGGCTTTGCTTGTCCATTGACTTTGCTTGTTCATTCACCTCAACAGGTTTACATGAGTTGCTCTCAACCATAAGTTTAGCTAAGCCTAAACCCCTTACCAATTTCATGGTTTGGATATCCTTGTCATACTCCTACAACTTGTTCACCCATCTCGCATCTTTTTCTTGAGACCTTCATCTCGATAAAGACATATTTCACCATGATGTGGGAACATAAGCTACAACTTTAGAGCTCAAAATGTAAGTTCTCAAAACCTTTGTTTCTTTTACCAGGAAAATTCTTGCTTCTCCATAATGGTGTACTTTAAATCATCCCCTTGCAGCTTCCTTAATGACAAAGGAAATTGGCCTCTCAGCCCCTTCATCATCCTTTTGCAACAAGATAGATCCAATGGTGTTCTTTGAAGAAAAAGAAAATATTTGAAAAGGATTCTTATAATCTGGGCTGCTAAAACAAGGGCATGCTTTAATGCTTCTTTGATCCCATTGAAATCTTGAATGGCAGCCTCTTCCCATTTGATAACTTGGTCTTTCTTTAGCATGCAAGTAATTGGAATGGTCAACTTAGAAAAGTTTGATATGAATCTTCTGATAAAATTTATTTTCCCAGAGAAGGACTGAATTCCTTTCTTGGTTCTTGGAATTGGGACCTTCTTTGATGGCCTCTACCCTCTCAAGATCAATCATGACACCATCCTTTGACACAATGTGACCAAGCAGCTTAAATTTTTACACTCAAAATGGCACTTCTTTAGATTGAGTGAAATGCCATACTCTCTGCATCTTATCAACATTTTTTCCAAGTGCTGCAAGTGATCACTTATCTTTCTGGAAAACACAGTCACATCATCTTGGTAAACAACAATAAAATCATTAATGTAACTAGCAAAAGCAACATCCATTTCTCTTTGAAAGGTTTCTCCAACATTCATCAAACCAAAGGGAATTCTAACATAGACATAAGTTCCCCAAGGAGTGGTAAAGGTTGTCTTAATTCTTTCTGATTCCTTCACAACAACTTGATTGTAGCTAGAGAAACCATCCAAGGTAGAAAGCAACTAAGAACTAGTCACTAGTTGTAGCATGTTATCCATGTTTGGTAAAGGATAATTATCCTTCATTGAAGCTCTGTTCATATTTCTTAAATCCACGCACAATCTGATATCACCATTATTTTTCCTAACTGGCACTAAGTTTGCAACCCAAGAAGAATACCTTGTTGGCTAAATGATCCCTCCATCCCTCAGTTTCTTCAGTCCTTCTTGCATTTTAAGAGATAGGAATGGATTGATCACCTCGCTTTTGCCTAAATGGTTTTGCATTATACTCCAAAGTAATTTCATGCTGAAATAGATCCTCTCTATATGCCTTGAACTTAGAATAAGACCAAGCCAATCAGTCCTGATATTTCTTCAACAATTGGACATAGGAATGTTTTTCCTCCTTGTTCAGATTTCTTCCCAACCAGATATTCCTTGGTTTCGCTTTGTACCTATGTCATGCTCCTCAACATCCCTTGAGGTTGTTATATGCCTGTTAATAATGCAATCAACATTATCAAAGTTTGATTCAAGAGTAACCAGTCCTCTAGGAATGGTATTAGTTTTCAGTTGGATGATGTCTTTGCCAAACAAAATTTCTTTACCCTCTACTGCACACACCATTGGCTCCCAATCAATACATTGATCAGAAAACTCCCCTTTTTCTCTACGAAAACATTTTGACACGAGCATCATCATCAAAAATTTTCCAATGTTTAATGTTGTCAGGGACAAATGGACTTGTTAACACTTCAACAACATATTCACAATATGGGGACATTACACAACTATGAAAATGAGATCCCAAAACTACAATATTATCTCGCCATAACATTAAAATTCCTATCATGATGCACAATATTAAATGAATCAAACATCTCAATCAAGTCCTAGATTACATGCTAGTATCTTGTTTCATTCTCTCGATTCTTAGTAGCATATAATTTTTTGACTTGTTTAAAAATTAGTTCTAAAGCTTTAACATAGTATTTCCAAGAAATTCTCAAAGCTAACAACAATGCTTCATACTCAAAAATGTTTTTAGTACACTCAAAGTTAAGTTTGAAATAAAAAAAAACTCTTCCAAGCTTAGAGAAATCAGAACTACACCGGCACCATTTCCAAATTTGTAGAAAACTCCATCAAATAACAAATTCCATGGAGATCCTAATTGTTCAAGACTCTTACATTGATCCATTTTGTTCTCTTTCCCATCAGAAAATCCAATAAATTTATCAGCATCAACACTTGTGTACAACACTTCTTAAGATGCATTGTTAGGATCTTCAATGAGGTGCAAAATCTTCTTTTCTCCATACAACTTGACAAGGCCGACCTCAATTGGGATGGTGGCATAGGACATATCCATTTGAACACTCGACCAACACTTACAATCCATTTTATAGACAACAACATACGCCACTTGGCTGGGAAATCAATAATAACAACATCAAGTTTCAAGTTCCTACCCGGATAAACTGCAAGTTGTACCACCAAACCTTTCACACATCCCACCACCGGAACCTCTCTAGAATCCATGGTAGTGCACTTCCCATATGCTTCTATTACTTTGATATCCAATTCATTCATGACTTCTAGAGGCATAACATTGCATGATGCCCACGTCAAACAGACAATTTTGTAGAAATCTGTCCTTAATGATCAAAGTGGTGAAGAATGGATCTACATTTAGTTGAGACTCTACCAAGGATGTTCCCAAATAAACCTCAGGTGGTTCACCTAGTTCTTCCAATGCTGGTGGTGTTTCTAGCTCTTCAATGATTGGAGGAGTCTCCACAATGTTTATATTTCTGCCTGGGGTACTATTCTCTTCTTTCAATCCCAAATACTCTAATGCCCTCTTCTTGTGCTCAGGAATCCTAAAAATCTCAAAAATTGGAACACTAAATTTGATTTGACTCAAAACTTGGGCAATGTCATATGGAACACATTTTGGCAAGGCAACATTGGAAGGGAGATTGACACATTCATTAGATGGCATGAGATTTTTGACAGTTTGGGCATGAGGAGAAGTATGAATCTTGTTTGGGACAACAAGGCCTTTGGAAGGTGTATCTTTCTTAGGAACCTATTTAGGAATACTAATAAGCAATGGAGTTTTAGGTTTAGATTGAATCCTGCTCCTTTGACAACTCTACTCCCGGTATTATAATCCTTTTCTTGAGAAACAATAGCATTCATCAAAGAATCGCCTATCCTCCTCGGATGGGATTCCTCCATCACACTTGTTTATCATTAAATCTCTTAAATATTCAAATTCATTATTTGGTAATTCAATATTGATTTTGGATCAGATTTGCACAGGTAAATCACTCAGAATAATTATATTATTTTCTGTCTCCAATATCTTGTGCAATACACTAGGCTAATATATAGCCAATATAATAGACAAACCAGTATCCTATAAAATAGGAACCCATACAAACAAATAACCCGTTAATAGATTTACGGGTACAACAATACTCTATGAATAATATATTGTTGAAACAATATATTCTTTCAAACCTAATATTTATAATATATAACATTATTAAATATTAACTAACAAACTATAATGTAAACATTAATATTTAATTTCCTAACATTCCCCCTTAATGTTTACATGGTAACAAAAGAACTTTCACACTTCCTTTGCAGCCTGCCACCTCTGCACGCTCATGATCTTGGCACACACTCGAACTGAAGGTAGAAGAAGGAACACATCAACTTCTTATCGACCAAGCACTGTCGGGAACACATCTGACCGACGAGGATGGGAACACGCTCAGGAATCATCTGCTTATCAACCAGTCACTCTAGGGAACACATCTGACCTAGCAGTGTGGGAACTCAAGCAGGAACACATCTGAACAGCCTTCAATGGTTTTCAAGAGGCTAACCACAAACCTAGGTACGAACAGGAACACATCTGACTGTTCTACCTCATCAAGCCTCATGATGCTGCATTTCACTATGTTATTTGTTCTGTACTATGTTTTTTTTTCATTTGGGGAAATAGGAAAAGCCACATACTCAACTGAAAAATTGAAAAACTGAAAAATGGAACATTGGATCATGTTGATCATGTTCCCCCCTCAATGTGAACATTTCACTTATTCAACACACAACAGGAACTCTGAAATCATACTGCACACAACAAACTGCAATTCAGAAATGAAAGAAAACTCACACTGCACACCTGTGCCACCAAATCATTCTGTGCGGCCCCATCGTTGGTGACTGACGAGAGGTCGCTGGATGACCTCCAGCCTCCGATGCCTCCATCCTCCATTTGCATGTTGCTAACTCAGTGGAATATATCTTTGAAGCTCATCAAGTTTCACATTGTACTTTATTTTTTCTCTCCCCCGCAATGTGAAAACAATTTATTTTTCCGGACGTCGGGTAACACCGAAAATGCGTCCGTAAGGAATTTTTTTTTAATTTTCGGACTTTTACAATTAGATGACTCTAACTCTTGACTTTGACAAGATGACTCGACATGACTACAAATAAACAAGATAATATAAAAACAACTCAAATAAAAATTTGTAATGTAACAAATGGATAATAATAAAATTTGACCTTATTACCATGACTCTTTTTATAATTTCCTTTGGAAGAGACTTCAATGATATGCTTATGGATTGGACACCAAACCTAAAAAAGAGACTAAATATTAAAAAAATGAGAGACATTAAAAACTAAACAAACAAAATGAAATTATTATTCTAAATGACACTTTAGACTTTAAACACACAAAACAAAATCCAAAATAGATCTAAACTCACCACGTGGACAACATGGTGGTTGCATTCCCGATAAATATGAACATAATCTGCAATAGAATACTGCATGCTAATTATCAGCTGGATAGAGATGTACGCCAGTATTTTATTGAATGTATTGACGTGGACAGAATTATGCGCTCAGGTCTGGCTGGCATGCACGCACAACTACCAGAATTCTCCTCTTTGATCAAACACGCATGTAGATCATTGAATAGGAGATGCATGCACCGATTTTATATAGAAATCACGTGAGAGAAAAAAATAGTCTAGTAAAATACGGCTGCCACTGCAAATGCGTGAGCTCTGAATTCACCAACCGTGTGAATTTCAATGCAAACTCAGGTCTCTCGTCTCACAGAAGATTATGTGGAGTTTTTCGTGGTTTCAACAAGCTTTGAATGAAGTAAAACAGAATTAATCCAGTGGACGTAGAAATAGATAAGCGCAGATTTGATTATCAAAGCCATCACTTCATCTTTCCTAAACTGTGCACAACAAATCTTTCAAGACGAACGTAGGCTCCAAGAACATGAGAAATGAAAAGCGAGCAGCTGGCGGAGTTGGGACTATCAGATCTCCAAATCTAAACTCAGAACCAAACTACCTCTCCACGCTTTTGCTGAGTCGATACAGATTTTAATGAAGAATCAACGGTAGTAGAATCATGTACTACTTTGCATCGTTTAGATTGACTGATATCTAATAGGGAGATTACAGTCTGCAGGCACCAAGCTTAACAAATCCGCAAGATTTGGATCTCCACGTTGAATCCAGCGATGTATAAATGGATGGCGTAAAATCTTAAAACACATACGTTGCACGCATGTTAAGATTAAGATGTATGAATGGATGGTATCGAACAGCAAATTTCCTGAGATCTAAAATGCCAAATGAAAACACTGTCCCGGCCTCCAGCATACGCTGTGTGAATTGGACTGCACTGGATTCGACAAACAAGACAGGCAGAAACCATGCAAATCAATGCATGTTTCCAATCACCAGGTCTGCGGCCAACTGATGGACTGCATCTTTCAATGGGAAATGACTCTCATTCGGACACAACCTCAGACCTCTGATCACTCTGATACCAAATATTGATTTTGGATCAGATTTGCACAGGTAAATCACTCATTTATTATTTTCTGTCTTCAATATCTTGTGCAATACACTAGGCTAATATATAGCCAATACAATAGACAAACCTCTTCCTATAAAATAGGAACGCATACAAAAAAATAACCCGTTAATAGATTTACGGGTACAACAATACTCTATGAATAATATATTGTTGAAACAATATATTCTTTCAAACCTAATATTTATAATATATAACATTATTAAATATTAACTAACAAACTATAATGTAAACATTAATATTTAATTTCCTAACATTCAAAATCTTGTACAATATTTATTTCTAATGTATGATAGGGAGGAAGAAGAGGTCCTGGTGAAAGCAATCCCAAAAATAAGCAGCAGTTCTAGCACTTATTAACTCAATTGAAGTTGCTCCCATGGTGAGCTTATAGAGAACTCCATCATGCATGCATGCATCATCAGTGTTATCATCATCATCTTCCTCTTCTACTTGCTGATCTACTTCACATGGAGCATGGGGCATGAAACATCTTTCACACCAATGAATTACATTTGTCTCTTTAACAACAAAAACTTTGGAATCCAAAGGATTGGGCACCATTATGTTTTCCCTAGGTTGGGGATGTCTATTTGCAGACTCCATGGGTCCGTTGCCTCTGTCACCATATCTCTACTCATTTGTATGATGGTTGGTAAATCTGTCTTGGCCTTGTTGCTTATGCTGGCCTTATGAACTCTGCACAATTCCTTTCTCTACCCGGGCTAATTTGTATGATATTTCCTTGACACCCCCTACCAAATTTTTCACAACCTCCTCCAAATTATAAGCCTTACTTGCTTGAGGTATTTCCAGGTTAACTAGTTTCATGCCTTCCCTCTTAGGAGGTTTTCCAATTACTTTAATGTTATTCTCAATTTGTAGAGCCATGGCAAAGGCCTACCTAAAATTGGTATGGTTCTTGTCCCTCAATTAGTAAGCATATTTCTTATCAAATGCATCTAAATACTTTATAAGACAAGATTCATCATGTTGGTATCCATATTTAATCTCCTTCACAACTTGAACATCATCATGAATTTTCACAAGACACTCAAGGATAGATAGATGTTTTGTATGTCATTTGTAGCTAGGGAAGCACACTTATCTACTTGTTTGCATTCAATAATTGAGGGAGTGGATAGCACCTTTGAGAGGGTTTTGATCTAAACCTCAATATTTTAGGTTGTGCCTATCAACCAAGGAAAGAGAACTTGTATTGCAGCCCCTATATGGTAAGGAGATGGAGATATCCTTGTGTTTTGCATATGATATGGAAGAGGCTTTGTGAAAACATGATCAAGTATCCATTATCCAAACTCAAAGGAGTTGTCAAGACTAAATGATGGAAATGTTCTCAAAACAAAGCTAGAGTTCTTTGAAGACATGATAAAACCCCGATCAACTTTGTGTATTTTAGTGAAAGGATTGAATTCTTTTGTGTACACATAATGCAAATGTAGGGATATTGTAAGTAGGATGAGTTAGTATAAAATGAAATTCTAATGAGAGATGTTGGGGACAAGAGTAGTTAGAAGTCATCACCTTCTTTGGGAAACCTTGCAACTGAACTACAACACCTAAACAATAGAGATGTTTCAATGAATTTGAAGTGCTCTTTCAACTAGGATGTGTGCACACATAGATGCCCAAATCTGTACTATTCCATACAAACTTTGATAACCTTCCACAAAGGCTTTAAGCAAAATATCAATGAAGCATCCAGGAATCCCTATATAATCATGACCTAAGGTGCACCCAAAGGTTTATAGACAGTCTCATTAATCAAGGACAGTAAGATGATTTTAAATTTGTTTATCTTCTATCAGATAAAAGCTCTTTTGAATACAAGATTACAAATTCCATTAAGCCATCAACTAGAAATAAGACATTTTATGATCGAGAGATCCTAAACACAAGATTGCAACATGAGCATGCAAAAAAATTTGAAAACATACTTGAAATATAAGTGTATACCAACTTTTCCAAGATATAAAACCAATTAATCCAAGGATTTGATCGGATGTATCAGCAAGGGAATGCTATTTAGATAATCTCAAAGCTTGTTGATGGCTTTATAGTTGAAACACACTCAACATGATGAACATTTGATGCAAACAGGAACCAAAATGGCTCTCAGGTAGTCTCTCCAAAAAGAAATGGAATTCTTCCAGTTTTCCACATGAAAATTCTTCTCTCCTCCAAAAATTCTCAACAGAACCTACAAAATGCCTCCAAAATACATCATATACCCCCTGCCAAGCCTTAGATCCTTGCATCCCAAGAAAAGAATATGCTCAAGGATCAATTTTTACAAAACCCTATCCATTTGATGAAAAATGATATAAAACGCAAAACAACTCGCTTGAAATGCCGAGATGAACAAATATTTAAAATATTGCATGAACTCGGATCCTTATCCATCCCAGGATCACGTTTTTGGCATTCCACCATGCCAAAGATGCATTTGTAATCATTTTTCACCTTTTACTTCATCATTTTTAACTCTGTAACTTTTCATTTTTTACCTTTCACAACTTGAACAAAGATCATGAATTTTCACAAGACACTTAAGGATAGATAGATGTTTTATATGTCATTTGTAATCGGGAAGAACACCTATCTATTTTTTTACATTCAAGAATTGAGGAAGTGGATAACACCTTCGAGATGGTTTTGATCTAACCCTCACTATTTTAGGTTGTGCCTATCAACCAAGGAAAGAGAACTCAGTATTGCAGCCCCTATATGGTAAGGAGATGGAGATATCCTTGTGTTTTGCATATGATATGGAAGAGGCTTTGTGAAAACATGAACAAGTATCCATTATCCAAACTCAAAGGAGGTGTCACTACTAAATGATGGAAATGTTCTCAAAACAAAGCTAGAGCTGCTAAAGACATGATAAAACCACGATCAACTTTGTGTGTTTTAGTGAAAGGATTGAATTCTTTTGTGGACAAACAATGCAAATGCAAGGGTATTGTAAGTAGGATGAGTTAGTCTAAAATGAAATTCTGATGAGAGATGTTGGGGACAAGAGTAGTTAGAAATCATCACCTTCTTTGGGAAACCTTGCAAATGAATTACAACACCCAAACAAGAGAGATGTTTCAATGAATTTGAAGTGCTCTTTCAACCGGGATGTGTGCACACATAGATGCCTAAATCTGAACTATTCCATACAAACTTTGATAACCTGCCACAAAGGCTTTAAGCAAAATATCAATGAAACATCCAGGAATCCCTATTTAATCATAACCTAAGGTGCACCCAAAGGTTTATAGAAAGTCTCATTTATCAAGGATAGTAAGATGATTTTAAATATGTTTATCTTCTATCATATGAAAGCTCTTTTGAATACAAGATTGCAAATGCCATTAAACCATCAACCAGAAATGAAACCCTATATGATCAGAGAGATCCTAAACACAAGATTGCAACATGAGCATGAAACACAAATTGAAAACATACTTGAAATATCGGTGTGTGCCGCTTTTTAGCAAGAGATAAAACCAATTAATCCAAGGATTTGATCGATGTATCAGCAAGGAAATGTTATTTAGACAATCTCAAAGCTTTTTGATGGATTTTTTGCTGAAACCAACTCAACATGATGAACATTTGATGCAAACAGAACCAAAATGGCTCTCGGGAAGTCTCTCCAAAAGAAATGGACTACGTCTAGTTTTCCACATGAAAATTCTTCTCTCCTCCAAAAATTCTCAACGAGAACCTAAAAATGCCTCCAAAATACATCATATATCCCTTGTCGGCACTTGAATCCTTACATCCCAAGAAAATAATATTCTCAAGGGATCAAATTTGTTAAAAACCCTATCCATTTGATGAAAAATGATATAAAACTGCAAAACACCTTTCGCCAAATGCCGAGAGATGCACAAATATTTTAAAATATTGCATGAATTCAGATCCTTATCCATCTTAGGGTCACGTTTTTGGCATTCCACAATGCCAACATGCATTTGCAATCATTTTTCACCTTTTACTTCATCATTTTTAACTCGCAACTTTTCATTTTTACCTTTCACATTTTTACACGGGCTGAAAAATATATTTCACAAAAAACACTATAGGGAACCAAATTAGCTCAAATAAATGATTCCATTGCACTTAGAAGGTCGAGAGGATGCAAAATCATATAAAATTTCATGTGATTTGATTCCAAAATGATGATTCCACACTTCTTGGAGCTTATGGCGCTCAAAACTAAATTACATAGTAAATCAGTTGATTAAAATCAAATTTAAATCTCTGCCCTCCACGTGTCAGATCAAATATTGAATATTCCCTCAAAAATACCCTTTTTCCCTTTGGATGAGGTGGGACACATGTCCAAATACCATTGGACCGGGCCTTTGCCTCCAAAAATGCATTTCAAACCCTTTTTTGGATTCGGGAAAATTTTGAATATTTTCCCCGCGAGCCCCTGGATGCGCCACGTGTCCTCCTATGGGCCTCCACCAAAACTCATGCGGCCAATTTGATGCATTTTTCCACTTTTTTGAGAAAAGGAAAATTTTCTCCAAAACCTCTGCGGGCCCGAACACCCGTTGCCTCTTCTGCCACGTGGCGGTCTCCCATTCACTGCAGAGCCGACCCCTCCTTTTTTCCTTCACTCCTCCGCGAGCACAAAATCCCTTGTGGGCCCGTGCTCTTCCTTTTCCTTTTGAAACATGCCACATGTCACCCCCTGACTGGATGCGGGGGCACACCTCCAAATTTTCCGTGGATCAATTTTTTACCTTGAGATTTTCACCAAAGTTTGGAAAATTTTTACTTTCTCTCCACACGCTCCACATCTCCACCAAATCGGGACATGTGTCCTCCTTTAATTCGTCGTGGGGCTATCTTGCACTTTTTACCTTGTAAACACAGATGCAAAAATTCACAAACTTATCCTTCGGCCCCTTCCTCTATCTTGCCTCCTAGACACGTGTCCATTTCTTATTGGAGGCGGGCTTGCAGGCCAAAAATTGACATTGAGAATTTTTCAAAAATTGAAGAAAAATTTTAAGTGACCCCCACCACCTGCCTGACCATCCTGGACATGTGTCACCTTCCCATTGGGTGTGGGCTCATGGGCCAAATTTTTCCCCTGACACCCTGAGCCAAAAAACACAAAAATTTTCCCAAGTCCTTCGCCATCCACCTGGCCCTCCTGTGCCACGTGTCATCATACCATTGGGCACGGGCCCTCAGAGCAAAAAATGACATTGAGAATTTTTTAAAAATTGAAGGAAATTTTAAGTGACCCCCGCCACCCGCCGGTTCATCTAACCAATCGAAACATGCCACATAGGCATACAGGTTGTAATAATAAAATTGCTAGGTAGAACATGCCTATACGACCATCAATACGCCAAAAATGTAGAATATGCCCTAGAAATTGGAAATTTTAACAAGGAAGGTGGATTCCATGATTTCAACCAACTCGAACCATTTTTTTGACATCATTTGTGACCTTGAGATTGGGGAAATTGTTGTTGCAAATCAGCAAAGCACTCTGGATGCAAATTAGGTTTCTAAGTTGATGTTTCGCATCCAAGGTGTGATTGCACAACATTAAAACCTCTCTCCAAGTGTGGGACTTGTAAAATGAGAGAGAAATTTCTAGATTAGAGGTTGGTTCCTCAAACTCCTCTCGATCGGATCTGTTATTTGCACAATTGTAGAGGTTTGAATCCTAATCCTACTCTAAATTCCAAGGAGATAGAGATAAAAAGTGCAAAAATTGAAACTAAACTAATAGGTGATACACCAAACGAGTGGTGAACACTTCTTGTTCATGAAAATTGAAATAATTTCATGAAATGCAACATGAAACATCATACACAAAGCCGATAAGATGCAATTAGAGGTCTGAATGAAACAAGACAATACAAACAAAGGACTCGAAATCGATCACAGTAGTCCGCACTGTCATTTTCACTTTGTCAAAATCCTTGCATTTGCAACATCAAAGAGGAAGAAACTGTTACAATCATGAAGAAGGTATGATACTTGCAAAAATCACTTGTTGAAGGTGAAAGAAGAAGCTTGCATGTCCAAAAAAATGTTCAACCCTCAAAAATGAGCCAAATCGGCATTTACAACGCATGGTTAAGCCCGGAGAGAGAAAACATGTAAAAACATGGGAGACATTCCCCATTGAATGAAGATGCATTAAAACAACATGGACATCCTTACAGGACCCATGCCACGACATTTTTGGTCATCTTTGAAGAAGAATGCAACCCATTTTGCATTAAAACTGGTTGTTGAAACGTCATTTCTGGCCATTACCACGTGCCAGAGACATTTCTTGATTTTCTCTCTCCAAACTGAACCAAAATTCAAAATTGACCCTAGAATCATGTAGATAATTTCACTAGCTTTCCATTTATATAAAGAACGTGAAAATCCGAGCTCTGGATCAAAAGATATGGTGATTTGAAAATTTAGGGCAAAAACAGGCCAAAATCGGATCGGCGGGCAAAAAGTTTGAATTTTTACCCGTTTGGTCTTTGGAAATTTTTTTCAAATTTTCCCGCACTCTACCACTCCAGGTGCCACGTGGCATGTTTTGATTGGCTGCGGGCCCTCTAAGGGAAAATTTCCCACAAAAACTCCGCCGAGCCATAACTTGAAAAATATGAGGAGTTAGGAGGAAAACTTTACCTTTCTGGAAAGATGAGAGAGAGCTCTATCCAATGGTACCATTTCTAGAAGGTTTTGACTTCCTAGAAAACAAAATATTCTGACTGAGTCACAAGAGAAGGAAATATGTAAAGGAGTTAGCCACAAAATGAGCAGGGGGCACATTTGGGATAACAACTTTGGTGACTCAGAGGGGTCATCTGCCTGCTTTGGATGAAGTTACCAGTTCTGAGGCAATCCATTGGGCATGGAGTCACTTGATTCTCTATTTAATACCCCAACTGACTAGAAAATTACAAAGAGGAACATGGAAAATAACTTTGATGGAGCAAGGCCTACAAACACATTCCCGGAACAACAAGTTATGCCAAAGCACTTAGGAAAGAAAAACAACCTACGGTAAAACAATGTGCACAAGCACTTGGAGGAATGAAAACCTAAGCTAATATTTACAAGGTTGAGAATTTCCCTCTAGTAGCAATGCTTTAGATATATTCCATTGACTGGAATCTGTAGTTCTTCACCATCCAATGAAGACAATTGGAAGGCATTGCTGTCCTTACACTTTGTGACCATGTATGAGCCACTCCAAATGGCATCAAATTTTGAATTCCTTCCCAATTTTTCTCTATCTGCATCCCATTTTAACACTAGATCTCCAACTTGGAAAGATCTACTCTTGGCCTTCCTATCAAAGGTCTTCTTGATCAAAGCTTGATCCTTCTCCATTGCTTGGGATGCCTGATCTTTGATCTCTTGGAGCTCCATCAACTCTGCATATCTCACCTCCATGGGCCCAAACTCTAGCAACTCTAACTGCTTCATGAGTTCCAATGTTGGCAACTCAAGTGACATGGGCAAGATTGCCTCTCTTCCATAAACAAGCCTGAATGGAGAGTTACCTGTGGATCTCCGGGAGTTATCCTATCACCCATAAGGCTGATTTCAGTTTGGTATGCCAAGACCTCTGATTCTCATCAAGAGTCCTCCTAATGATCCTCAACAAGTTCTTGTTTGTAGATTCAGCTGGCCATTACCCTGAGGGTAGTAGTTTGATGAAGTACTTAGGTAGATCCCATTCTTGACAGCCCACTCAGTCACCTTGGATCCAATGAATGCTAATGCATTATCTGAGTTTATTGTAGTAGGTATGCCAAATCTGGTTACTATCCCCTCATAGAAGTCTAAGATGCTAGACTCATTTTCTTCCTTGAGTGCTACTGCTTCAGTCCACTTGGTGAAGTAGTCCGTGGCTGTCAAAATCCACTTATGCCCTTGGCTTGAATTGGGATTAATGACTCCAATGAAGTCCAAACCCCATTGCATGAATGGATGGTCAACTGAAATTGGATGCAATGGAAGGGCAGTAAGCCTCTCTTTACCTGTGAAGAATGCACAATTCTTGCACCTTTTGATCCATGCAAAGTAATCACTGAAAATCTTGGGCCAATAATAACCAGCCTTCATGATTTTTAGAGCTCTCACTCTTGGTACAAAATGACCACCAACTGGTCCACCATGGAACTCTTCTAGCACCTTATGAATCTAATTTGTACCAATGTATCTCAAAAGTACTCCATTCACATCTCTTTTGAATAAAACACCATCAACAAGGGCATATGGGACACTGCTGCAATCTGAAGTGTCTTCTTTGGGTCTTGTTCATCTCTAGAGGGCATAGGCCTGTGCTTAGGAAGTGCATTATAATTTGGGTCCAGCAAGGAGTGGGGACACCATTATTTTCCTCTTGAGTGCTTCCTTGCTCATGGTTGTCTTGCAATGCCAAAACAGCCTCCTTCTTGTTGCATGATTCCTCTTGTTTGCTCAAGATCAGTTGCTCACACAATCCTTTTCCTCTTACCAACTTGGTGACTTTGATCTCAATGTCATACTCCATGACATGAGTAATCCAACCTACCCTTTTTTCATTCAAGTCTTTGTTGAGGAGGAAGTCTTTAACCCCCGCATGAGAAACCAACAATTGGACCTTATTGTTTGAAACTAGATGCTTAAATTTCTTCAAGCTCCTGATTACTACAAGAACATGCTTCTCAATGAAAGAATATCTCACCTCATAGTCCTCCAGGATTTGGCTAAAGAAAGCAATTGGCTGTTCATCATTGTCTTTATTTTGCTGTACCAAAATTGCAGAAATAGTATCATCACCTCCAAACGCATAGAGGATGAAATCCTTGGAGAAATCCGGGTTGATGAGAGTTGGGGCTTGAGAGATGGATTCTTTGATTGCTTCAAAACTTTCCTTTCCTTCTGCTATCCATTTGAAAGCCATGCTTTTCTTTAGCATCTTGGTGATAGGTCTGACAAGGGTTGCAAAATTTGGGACAAACCTCCGAACAAAATTTATTCTTCCCAAGAAACTTTGAAGGGCCTTCTTGTGGCTTGGGAATGGCGGTGCTCTTATGGCTTCGAATCTTTACGGATCAATTTCTAATCTTTATTTGGAGACAATGTGGCCAAGGAGCTTTCCTTCATGGGCTAGAAAAACACACTTTTTAGGATTCAAGGAGACTCCAAATCTTCTACACCTTTGGAACACTTGTCTCAAATGAAAGAGGTGGTCTACTATATTTTTGAAAAAAGTGATATCATCAAGATATATCAGTACAATGTTGTTAATCAAACCTTTGAACGCCATGTCCATTTCTCTTTGGAAGGTAGCTCTAGCATTGGACAACCCAAATGGCATTTTCCTATATGCATAAGTTCCCCATTTAGTTGTAAAGGCTGTCTTGAACTGATTTTCTTCCTTCACCATAATCTGATTATACCCTGAATAGCCATCAAGTAGTGAAAACCTCTCGGAGCCAAAGAACAACTTGTAAAATCTGCTCCATGGAAGGAAGTGGATAATGATCCTTAAGAGATGCTCTATTCAAATCTCTGAAGTCAACACACAATCTGATTTCCCCACTCTTCTTTCTGACTGGAACCAAGTTGGAAACCCAACTAGAATGCTTGATAGGGAATATGATTCTTGATTCTATCAACTTATTCAATTCTTTTCTCATGAGAGGCTCCATGTGGGGGTTGACTGGCCTTTGTTTTTTCCTGATGGGCTTAGTATTTGGATCCAATTCAATGGTGTGTTGAGCTAACTTAGGATTGAAACCTTTCAAATCTTCATAGCTCCAAGCAAACACATCAGGGAATTCTTGACAAAGTTGTATGAACTCATACCTTTCTTGCTCAGTTGTCATCTTACCAATTTGGAGTGATTTGCCTCTTTCTACTAAGATGGACACTGAATCTTCTCCCTTCACTTGGATGTTTGCTTTCTCCTTCCTAAACTGATCATTAGGATTGAAAATGGACTCCAAAGTAATAAGTCCCTTTGGTAGTTTGTTGGTTCTCAGCTGCACCACTTGGTCACCATACTGTTGCTCCAACTTTTCCTAATTTTTGGCTGAGAATTCAGCCTCTTCTTGTAAGAAATGGATGATTTGTTGATCATTTTCAAACACTTGCCAACTTACATTTTTATTTGGCACTGAAGGCCTCATAATCACATGGATGTTTGGTTGTACCTTGTCTTTTTGAATGCTCTCCACAACGTCAAAGGCTGCCCTAACTGCTGCAAGCCTGTCAGCAGCTTGGTTCTCTTTCCTAGGAATGGATTTGATGCCAAAACCCTCAAAATATTCAATGAGGTCCCACACCCTGTTCTTGTAGCACTTGAGTACATCATTCTTGATGACATGTTGCCCCTTGACTGGTTGACAATCAACTCACTGTCACTAAAGACTTGCAAGTTATTTATTCCTCTCTTGATTGCCCAATGCAGTCTTTGCACCAAGGCTTCATATTCAGCAGTGTTATTGGAGCATGCAAACTGAAATCTAAAAGCTGAATAGTACTTTACTCCTTGAGGTGAAATAAGCATAGCTCCACCTCCCGCACCTTGTCTATTCCTTGATCCATCAAAAAACATCTGCCATACCTCATTTTCATCCTTGTGGTTTGGCTTGGTGATGATAATAGAATGGGTTGATCTTCTTGATGTATGCAATAGACCCCTAGCTCAGATTCTTCTACTTCTTGATAAGGATCAAAAGCATGCACCTTGTTTGCCCATTCATCAAGAGTTAGATCTGGGATGCTTCCAACCTTGGTGTCAGCTTCATCAGTGCTTGGGTGATCTTCTTGATCAAATGCCGAATAGTTGGCATTGATCTGACTTGGAGTGTAGGGCTCAATGTGGAAGTTTACAATAGGTTTAGACCTGATTGTAGCTTTGGTTCCATACCTCGTTCTGAAAAACATGTGTGACCAATCAGCAAATAAATATCCTCCAATCTTGGCTGTGAAATCTCTTGACAAACATAGGGCAAAGAGTGGTGGAAGGTCTATAATCGATACATTTTGTAAAACAACAACATTTGGACATGCATGCAAGGTAAGACTCAAGTTTCTAATCACCCCAATTGTTGTTCTTTGCTGTCCCATCCAACTACAAGATTCTTTGGATATGGTTTCATATTATGAAGTCCTAGTTGATCAGCTATTTACTTGGGCATCACTCGAAAGCTACTTGCCCCAAAAATCAATCATGCAATTGTGCACCAATTGGTTTCTAATGATTAATGAGACATAAAAGGAGGGGGCTTCAACATTTTACCTTGCTGTCCTCCATGATTCCCTTCAGGCTGGGTAGCATTTTTGAGCACTTTCTCTTACATTTGGACTTGCTGATTCAAAGTTGGCCAGTCCTTCATGGAAGCTTGTAGCAAATCTCTCTGGCCTGGGATAGATAGGGATTCCCACATTGATATATTTACATTTGTCTTCTTCATCTGATCAATGATACTAAATGGTGATGAAGGATCTCTTTGTTGTCCCTTGGTTTGCATATTCATCCCTTGTATGTGGGCAGCAACAACTGGTATTTGAGTTGGTCTAGGAGCTGTTCTTGGCTGCCCTTGTGCATTTACAACTGGATTTTATTTTCCAACCATTTGTGGAGCCATAAAAGGTTGTGGATTGGTTGGAGCTAATAGTTGTTCTTCACCCAAATTCCTTCTTATTGACCTTTTGTTAGCTACAACACCTTGAGAGACTATTTGATTTATGCCACAAAAATCTTCTCACGCTACCCACAAGTGTGGTGTCATTTGGAGCTAATTATCTGCTGGAATGTTTCTTGTTGTTGGTTGTTTCCTTGACTGCCCTCACCCTCCACACCAGTTGTTGTCACCATTAATTCTTGATTCAAGGCAACATTGAAACACATAGATTGGTTGTGAGGTTCATTGCATGGAAAACACCAATCATACTCTGAGCAACGTTGTTTTGTGTTGGCACCAATGCCTTAGAGGCGATATAGCATTTGGATTATAGGGCTGAAATGGTCTCATGCTAAGGCGGGAGGCCTTGCTTGATTTAGATTTACAGCTTGGATTGGGTGGTCTATGAGGTTGATATGGCTACTGTTAGGCCGAGCTTGAGGCTGGAAGGAAGGTCTAAAATTTGGGCTTGTTGCCTCTTGAGAGTAACCAGCTCATTACCTAAATTTTGCAATTGCTTCATGACTTCTTGAAGTTCATTTGAGGAATTGGAAGATGAAGTGGAAGCTTCACTTGAATTCTGATTTCTAGGAGTGGGAGAAGGAGCCAAATTAGGTGCTTGATTAGTGTTTGGGCTCTCTAAACTTGGAAACAATGGCATGGGAGGTCTAGGGGCTAGTTTTCTAGCTTGGATCAAACAATTTTCAGCTCTAATGGAAATGCTATAAGTAATGGGGATAGTTGTGCCTCCCATGGACTGAATTAACATAGAAATATCAAAACTTAGAGCTTTGAGATAGTAAAGAAAAGCACCCTCTGCTGTTGGCCTGACTGCCACTAGAATTCTCTCCTAAGTCCTTTGAAATCTGAAGTTGAAATCAGTCAACTGCTCATTGGGAGCTCTTTTGATAGTTGTCAGCTGCTCCAAAAGGGACAAGTTGTCTCCCTTTTCCCCAACCTACTCATGGAGGGCTATACATAGCTGATTCCAATTTTGAATAGAACCTGAGGCAAGACTCTGAACCATTGCAAAGCTTTCCCTTTGAATGAAGATGCCAGCGGCTTGACATCAACTTGCGTCTCATTGATCTCATGGATTGCACGGTGAGTTCTGATTTTCTTCAGTGAAGTATGGAATGTTCTTCAATGTCTGTAACTAGGATTGGATTTTGTGCATTGAGAGCAAGTGGGTTGCTGCTAGTGAAATTGACATAGGGGTTGTTTTGTGTCATTCGATTGGCCTTAGAACCCTTGTTGATTGAATGAAAGGCCTACCAGGTGGAGGAGTTGAGAGAGTTCTATTTGGTGGAGATGGAGACCTTTGGATTCTCCTCCCACTTTGCCTTATTCTTGGAGAAAACTGCAGATATTCAAACATCATCTCTTCCTCTCTAGCTATTGACCTTGTGTTGATTCTTCTCATGAGTTTTCAGTGCCAGCCGCTAAAACCAGTGATTCTTCTTCCTTGGAGTTGCCGATGTGTAATTTATAGCTCTTTTAAAGCAAGAAACTTGCAAAAATGCACATCAATTTTGTTGTAATGAAGATGAATACCTCTAAGGTCCCACCGTGCATGCCAAAACTCGTTGTTGCAAATCAAGCACCCCTGAATGTAAATCGGGTTTCTAAGTTGATGTTTCAGGCATCCAGTGTGATTGCACAACATTGAAACCTCTCTCCAAGTGTGGGACTTGTAAAATGAGAGAGAAATCTCTAGATTAGAGGTTGGTTCCTCAAACTCCTCGATCGATCTCATTATTTACACAATTAGAGAGGTTTGAATCCTAATCCTACTCTAAATTCCAAGGAGACAGAGATAGAAAGTGCAAAAATTGAAAATAAACTAATAGGTGATACACCAAAGGAGTGGTGAACACTTCTTGTTAATGAAAATTGAAATAATTTCATGAAATGAAACATGAAACATCATACACAGGCTGATAAGATGTAATTAGAGGTCTGAAATGAAACAAGACAATACAAACAAAGGATTGAAAATTGATCACAGAGTCTGCACTGTCATTTTCACTGTCAAAATCCTTGCATTTGCAACATCAAAGAGGCAAAAACCTGTTACAATCATGAAGAAGGTATGATACTTGCAAAAATCACTTGTTGAAGGTGAAAGAAGAAGCTTGCTATCCAAAAAAATGTTCAACCCTCAAAAATGAGCCAAATCTAGCTTTTACAACGCATGGGTCGAGCCTAGGAGAGAGAAAATGTGTAAAAACATGGGAACCATTCCACATTGAATGAAGATACATTAAAACATCATGTAAATCCTTACAAACCCATGCCCGACATTTTTGGCCATCTTTGAAGAAGAATGCGACCCATTTTGCATTAAAACTGGTTGTTGAAACGTCATTTCTGGCCATTACCATGTGCCAGAGATGTTTCTTGATTTTCTCTCTCAAACTGAACCAAAATTCAAAATTGACCCTAGAATCATGTAGATAATTTCACCAGCTTTCCATTGATATAAATAATGTGAAAATCTGAGCTATGGATCAAAATATATGGCGATTTGAAAATTTAGGGCAAAAACAGGCCAAAATCGGATCGGCGGGCAAAAAGTTTGAATTTTTACCCGTTTGGTCTTTGGAATTTTTTTCAAATTTTCCCCATGCTCCACCACTCTAGGTGCCACATGGCACGTTCTGATTGGTTGCGGGCCCTCTAAGGGAAAATTTCCCACAAAAACTCCGCCGAGCCATAACTTGAAAAATATGAGGAGTTAGGAGGAAAACTTTACCTTTCTGGAAAGCTGAGAGAGAGCTCTATCCAATGGTGCCATTTCCAGAAGGTTTTGAGTGCTTGAAAAAAATATTCTGACTGAGGCACAAGAGAAGGAAAGATGTAAATGATTTAGCCACAAACCGAGTAGGGGGCACATTTGGGATAACAAAAATACTTGCTCGAATTCATAATTTGATCAATTTCAAATTCATTCATGATTTGACAAAGGAGAAATGACACAACCCACAAAAATGAGGAAACTAGGGTAGATTTGGGGGGGAAAAATGGATTTTGTTTCAATTCAGGGCAAAATAATAACATTAAAGGCGCTCTGAAGGCATTCAACTAGAAAAATGAGTTACAGGTCACCAACTTGAGCAAATGAAATGCTTTGGAACAAAAAATGGAACATGGAAATTAGGGAAAATGTGAAAACCCAGAAATTGTACCAACATTGGCTCTTTCTTGGGGATGGGCACTCCCAGTGAGTGCCACAAGATCATAACATAGACCAAGTGCCAAAAATCCATTGGGCAAGGAGTCTAAAAATGCATAGCAGCCCAAAAACTAGAATTTTCACCAAAAACAGGCCAAGAAAACTAGACCAAAAATGGTTGCCAAGGACAAAAGGGAAAACCACGAGCCAAAAACAACAAGAACAAGGAGAAGACAAAATAAAATCAAGGGCTATACAAAATGTACAACTTGTGCATACCTCACATGGGGATTTAATCCAAGAAATGTTTTAAATGTCTCATTATTAATAGGTAGCTCCAAAGAAATCCCCATCCAAATCCTTGAGAAAAATGTATTTTCTCCAATCCTAATATCAATGGCATAAGGTCCCATCCATATAGCATCAAAATTGATATGCTTTCCTTGTCTTCATGCCTTCTATTCCACAAAGAAACCAGATCTCCAACAATGAAGGCTCTAGGGGTGACTTTCTTATCAAAAACTTCTTCAATTTCTCCCTAAATCTGACATGCTTTTGATGAGAATCTCTCCTTTCATCATCCAACTCAATGATCTGATTGATTCTTGATTCATATGGGCCATGTTCTTGGTCTTCCAACTACTGGGAAAACTAAAAAGTGGATAATTACAGGTGTAATGGTAGCAAATCCTGAGTTCCATACACCAATTCAAATGAAATTTTACCAGTTGCTCTTTTTGGATTTATTCTATCAGCCCAAACTACAAATTTCAATTTCTCTCCCCACTTCTTCTTATTGATTTCCAAAGTTCTTCTAATGATCTTGAGCAAGTTCTTATTACTTGATTCAACTTGTCCATTACCTTGTGGATTGTAGTTGGAAGAAAAAGTCAGGTTTATCCCATATTCATTACACATTGCCATCAAAGGCTTAGCTCTAAAACACATAGCATTATCAGATATAATCTTAACTAGAACTCCAAACCTACATATGATATGATTCAGCAAGAAATCCATTACCACTTGGTGTGTTGCCTTTCTAGATGGAATTGCCTCAACCCATTTTGTAAAATAATCAATTGCTACAAGGATCCATTTGTAACCAACACTAGAAGGATCTGAAATCTCACCAATAAAATCCATTCCCCATTATTTGAAAGGAGCTTCAATTGATACATGATGTAAAGGAAGGGAGCTTGAAGCTTTCAATCTTCCCGAGAAGCATTGGCAACTATCACATCTTCTAACTAGCCGGTTTGCATCTTTGAAAAGAGTTGGCCACCAATAACCAGCTCTTAAAATCTTATGTGCTATCACTCTCCCAACAAAATTTCCTCCACAAACTCCCCCATGGAAATCAACAATCAACTCAGGAGCTTCATCTTTAGTTATGCATTTCAAGAGGACACCCTTAGGGTTCTTCCAAGCCAACCCAAGGTCTGTTATGACATATTTTTGAGAAGCCAGCTTAAGGGCTCTTTTCTAATTTTTATTCAAGTGACTAGGACAACATAGGTGCTTGAGGTAGAAGACCACATCCTTATACCATTCAGAATTCATCAATTTGTCAAGTAGACCTACCCTTTCTTCCTCTAGCTGATTCACTTCTACATTTTGAAAATTACTCTCAGCCACGAGCTTGGCAAGACCCAAACCTCTTACCAACTTTGTTGTTTTGATATCCATATCATACTCTTGTAATTTGTTGACCCATATACATCTCTTGCTTAATATCTCCATGTCTGATAAGATGTCTTTAACCATGGTGTGGGGAACATAAGCAACAACCTTTGAACTCAAAATGTAGGGCCTAAAAATCTTTGTTGCTTTCACTAATGAAAATGCTTGTTTCTCCATAGTTGTGTAATTCAATTTAGCTACTTGTAAATCCTTGCTAAAGAAAGCAATAGGCCTCTCAGCTCCATTTTCATCCTTTTGTAACAAAAATGAAGCAATAGTAAATTCAGATGTAAAAGAGAAGATTTGGAAAGGCATCTTATAGTTTGAGCTGCCAAAAACAGTGCATGCTTGAGTGCATCCTTTATTCCTTAAAGATATTGGATGGCAGCCTTTTCCCACTTAATAAATTGATCCTTTCTTAGCATTCTTGTGATTGGAAGAGTTAACTCAGCAAAATTGGAGACAAACCTCCTAATGAAATTGATTTGGCCAAAGAAATATTAGATACCTTTCTTGGTTCTTAGAATAGGCACCTTGCTGATTACTTCCACTCTCTCAGGGTATATCATAACACCTTCTTTGGACACAATATGTCCCAGCAACTTGGCCTTTTTCATGCCAAAATGACACTTCTTTGGATTAAGTGAAATGCCATACTCCCTACATCCGATCAAAGATCTTTTCTAGGTGTTGCAAATGGTCTACTCACTGCCTCAAAAAAATAGTCACATCATCTTGGTAAACTGCTATGATTTCATTGATATAACCAAAGAAAGGCAACATCCATCGCCCTTTGAAAAGTAGCACCAGCATTCATCAATCCAAAAGGCATCCTTACAAAAACATAAGTCCCCCAAGGAGTAGTGAAGGCTGTCTTAAGTCTTTCTGATTCCTTGATAACTACTTGATTGTATTTAGAGAAACCATCCAAAGTAGAAAGCATCTCTGACCCTGTCACAAGTTGCAGCATATTCTCCATGTTTGGCAAAGGATAGTTGTCCTTCATAGATTCTTTGTTTAGATTCCTAAAATCCACACAAAGTCTGATATCTCCATTCTTCTTTCTAACTGGCACAAGGTTGGCAACCCAAGAAGAGTATCTAGTAGGCTGAATGATGCCACCATCTCTCAATTTCTTCAACTGTTCTTGTATTTTCATGGAAATCAAAGGTGGGTCAATAGGCCTTTTTTTTTTTTCTAAATGGCTTGGTTTTGGCCTCAAGAGGGAACTCATGCTGAAATAAATCTTCTCTATATGCCTTCAGCTTTGAATAAGACCAAACAAGGCAGTCTTGATATTTCTTTAAAAGTTGGGCATAGGACTGTTTCTCCTCTTTGCTAAGATGGTTGCCCAACCAGATCTTCCTTGGATTTTCTTTAGCTCCCAAGTTGTGCTCTTCCACATCCCTTGAAGAAAACAAGTTTCTATTTATGATGCAATCAACATTGCTAAAATTGGATTCAAGTGCAACAAGACCTTTAGGAATGGTATTTGTTTTCAATTGGATAATATCCTTGTCAAACAAATTTTCTCTACCTTCATTCATGCACACCATTGGTTCCCAATCAATATTATGACCACCAAACTCTCCTTGGCATTGTAATAATCTCAACACTTGTGCATCATCATCAAAAATCTACCAATGCTTCACATTATCTGGGACAACAGGTCTTGTTAACACTTCAATGTTATATTCACAAAAAGGTGAAATGGTGCAATTGTCAAATCTAGAACCCGAACAGCCAGCTTATCAGCAGCAGCATTAAGACTTCTATCATGATAAACAATGTTAAAGGAATCAAACATTTCAATCAAGTCCCAAACAACATGCTTATATTGTTTCATACGCTGATTTTTTGTGGCATATAACTTTCTTACTTGCTTGACAACCAGCTCTGAATCTCCTTTGGCAACAATATCCTTTACTCCATACTTCCATGCAATCCTTAATCCCAATAATAATGCCTCATACTCAGCAATGTTGTTAGTACATTCAAAATTGAGTTTGAAGGAGAAAGGAAACTCTTCCAAACTGGGAGAAACCAACACTATACCAGCACCATTGCAAAATTTGGAGCAAGCTCCATCAAATAGTAATGTCCATGGAGAACCTACCATTCCAAGGCACTCGATTCATCCATCTTATTGTCTTTTCCATCAGCAAAACCAATGAAGTTGTCAACATCTACATCAGCAAACAACACTTCATAAGAAGCATTGTTAGGATCTTCAATCAAGCGTAACATCTTCTTTTCACCATAGATTTTGACAAGGATTCCCTCAATGTGAATGGTGGAAAAAGACATGTCCATTTGAACACTACCACCAACACTTATAGCCCATTTTCTTGACAAAAGCATACCCCATTTGGCGGGTGCACAACAATTACAACATCAAGTTTTAAATTCTTATCCGGATAGGCTGCAAGTTGCACTACCAACCCCTTCACACAACCAACAACTAGAAATTCCCTTGAATCCATGGTTGTACACTTCCCATATGCTACTGTCACTTTGATATCCAACTCATTCATAACTTCTAGAGGCATAACATTACATGATGCACCGAAATCAAACCTGCAATTGTGAAGCAACCTACATTTTATGAGAAAAGTTGTGAAGAATGGATCAACATTCAATTGGGAATCAACCAAGGATGTCCCCAAATACACTTCAGGTGCCTCTCCAAGATCTTCCATTTGTGGTGGTGTTTCAGGGCCAGCAATGCTTTGAAAAGGATTCTCAAAACATTTACATTTCTGCTTGGTATACTCTTTTCTTCCTTCAATCCCAAGTATTCAAAAGCTCTTTTCTTATGTTCAAGAATTCTAAGAAATTCAATAATGGGAACACTCACTTTAATTTGGCTCAATACCTGGGCTATATCATATGGAACATTCTCTGGAAAACAATATTGGAAGGGAAACAAGAAGGTTCATCAAATGGAGAAGTATTATTAGTAGCTGGGCATGAAGAGGACTGATATTTTTGCATGGGACAACAGGGTTCTTGGCAATTATTTCCCTTCTAGGATTATCTTTTGGAATACTTGTGAGCAAGGGTGTTTTTGGTTTGGCTTGAGGACCAGCTCCCTAACAACTTTACTTCTAGTATTGTACTCTGTTCTTGACCAACCACAACATTCATCAATAATTTTTTATCTTCCTCCAAAGGAATACCACCATCATACTTCTTGATCATTAAAGCCCTTAGATATTCAAAGTCATTATTAGGAATTTCAAAAGCTTGAACTACATCTACATCAAGAACTTGAGGAAGAGAAAGGAATGGTACCCTCTTTCTGTAATCCCAAAAGGTTGCAGCAGTCCTTACACTTATCACATCTCGTTGATGTTACCGCTTGTTGTGAGCCCGAAGAGCTACCCATCATACAAATATTATCATCCATTTCATTCTCATTATCATCATCAATATCTTGCTGGTCCATTTCACGTGGATGAGGAAGAAAACATCTCACACACCAATCCATATCAGTAATTTCTTAAACAACAACAGCTCTTACAAATGAGGGTCGAACCACTCTATTTTCATGTGCTTGGGGTTGTCTACTTGCAGATCCAGCAGGCCCTCTACCTCTATCATCTTGTCTTTGATCAACCCTAGGATGATTTCCAAATCTGTCATGGTTTTGAGTTCTTTATCGTCCTTGTGAACTTTTCCCAATTCCTTTCTCACCGAGCTAACTTGTAAGAAATTTCTTTAATGTACCCTCCAAAGTCTTGACAACATCTTCTAAATCAGCACCCTTGCTAGCTAGAGGCTTCTCGGGTTTATCAGCTTCACACCATCCTTGTTAAGTGGTTTACCAACAGCCTTGATATTATTTTCTATTTGAAGTGCCATGGTGAAAGCTTGTCTCAAGTTTGTAGGAGTTTTGTCTCTCAAGTAATATGCTGCCTTTTTATCAAATGCATCTGCATATTTGATCAAGCAATATTCATCAAAAGGCCTAAAAATGATAGGAAATCTTCTCAATGTTTTATTAAATCTTGTATTAAAGTCATGAACGGTCTCATTAGGGTTCATCTTGATGTTCTCAAACTCGGATAGAAGGAACCTTGGATCTATTTTGTCTCTATATTGTAATTTGAATGCATTAATCATCTCACCATTGAATCAATAGAGTTATTAGGTAGAGCTTTGTACCAATCTCTTGCATCTTCCTCAAGTGTATGGATAAACAAATTAATATACACATCTTCAAATTCTATCTCAAAATATTCCATCATGTTAACAAAGAGTTTGAGATGTTGATCTCCGCTATAGCATTGTTACCTTGGAATTTTGGTAACCTATTTCTCACATCTTGTGGGACAGCATTTGGATAACCATTCATTCCTCCAAAATTTATAGGACCAAAGGTGTTAACAAAAATGGAGGTCTAGGCTGAGCCATATTATTTGGTGGGGGTGATCTTGGAGGTGAAGCAAGCTGATGAGGAGTAGGTATTGGGTCTGATTGGAATAGATGAATGATCTCTAAAATGACAACCTCCCAAAGGCTCTCTCTCTTGATAAACTTTAGCAAACTTAGAAACCAGAGGAGCAGATCTAGGAGTAGGTTTTTGAATACACAAGAAGGTCCCTCACCTAATGGAGAATGAAAATTAGTAAGAAAATTGCATGAATCAGACCTACTTGAAGAAGAATTATAATCTTCAATGACATGATGCTCTCCTTCAAATTCAACTATAGGGATCTCTTTCCTTGCAACCAAATCACCAACCACTTTCCACACTCTTCTTCCCTCTAGTTCTGAGCTTCTTGATTCAGTGAGCAACTTCTTAGAAGAGTCCTTGATGAAGAGGGATCTCCTTCCCTCCAGTTTGATAGATTTAAGCAACAAGTTTCAAATGACAAAAATGTGTAAGACAACTGGTAGTTCAAGATCTAAACAACATGGAGTCACCACTAAGGATTTTCACCTTATTTGTGCAAGAAAGAACTAAAATGTCCTATCAAATGTATGCTATGACTAAATTTTTTTCAAGGATTCAAAAATCAGATCTTCTTCTTTTTTATTCAACCAAAAACAATGCATGCAAATCATATAAACTGCTGGTAAATGAGAAGAGCAGGCTGAGTTTGAAATCCTTTTTACCCAAAACATGCAGATCTAAAGTATGAAATGATATCTCAAGAATGTAACAGATCAAATACTTAATCACACAAATGCTCAAACCTTTCAAATAATTCAAAACGACCAAGAAATTCCAAGAATTCCCTGGAAATGGTGCCACTAGGGTATTGGTATCCAAATTTAATCTCCTTCACAACTTGAACAACATCATGAATTTTCACAAGACACTTAAGGATAGAGATTTTTTATATGTTGTTTGTAGCCATGGAAGCACACCTATCTCGCTTGTTTGCATTCAATAATTGAGGGAGTGGATAGCACCTTCGAGAGGGTTTTGATCTAACCCTCACTATTTTAGGTTGTGCCTATCAACCAAGGAAAGAGAACCTGTATTGCAGCCCCTATATGGTAAGGAGATGGAGATATCCTTGTGTTTTGCATATGATATGGAAGAGGCTTTGTGAAAACACGATCAAGTATCCATTATCCAAACTCAAAGGAGTTGTCACTACTAAATGATGGAAATGTTCTCAAAACATAGCTAGAGCTGCTAAAGACATGATAAAACCTTGATCAACTTTGTGTATTTTAGTGAAAGGATTGAATTCTTTTATGGACACACAATGAAAATGCAAGGGTATTGTAAGTAGGATGAGTTATTCTAAAATGAAATTATGATGAGAGATGTTGGGGAAAGAGTATTTAGAAATAATCACCTTCTTTGGGAAACCTTATAAATGAATTACAACACCTAAACAATAGAGACGTTTCAATGAATTTGAAGTGCTCTTTCAACTAGGATGTGTGCACACATAGATGCCCAAATCTGTACTATTCCATACAAACTTTGATAACCTACCACAAAGGCTTTAAGAAAAATATCAATGAAGCATCCAGGAATCCCTATTTAATCATGACCTAAGGTGCACCCAAAGGTTTATAGATAATCTCATTTATCAAGGATAGTAAGATGATTTTAAATCTATTTATCTTCTATCAGATGAAAGATCTTTTGAATACAAGATTGCAAATGCCATTAAACCATCAACCAGAAATGAGACCTTGTATGATCAGAGAGATCCTAAACACAAGATTGCAACATGAGCATGAAACATAAGTAGAAAACATACTAAAATATAAGTGTATGCCAGCTTTGGCAAGAGATAAAACCAATTAATCCAAGGATTTGATCAGATGTATCAAGGTAAGGGAATGTTATTTAGACAATATCAAAGCTTTTTGATGGATTTTTTTTGAAACCAACTCAACATGATGAACATTTGATGCAAACAGAACCAAAATGGCTCTCGGCGCTCTCTCCAAAAAGAAATGGACTTCTTCAAGTTTTCCACATGAAAATTCTTCTCTCCTCCAAAAATTCTCAACATAACCTAAAAATTCCTCCAAAATACATCATATACCCCCTGTTAGCTTGGATCCTTGCATCCCAAGCAAAGAATATGCTCAAGGGATCAAATTTGTTACAAAACCCTATCCATTTGATGAAAAATGATATAAAACTGCAAAATAGCTAGCCAAATGCCAGAGATGCACAAATATTTTAAAATATTGCATGAACTCAGATCCTTATCCATCCCAGGGTCATGTTTTTGGCATTCCACCATGCCAACATGCATTTTCAATCATTTTTCACCTTTTACTTCATCATTTTTAACTCTGCAACTTTTCATTTTTTACCTTTGACGTTTTTACACGGGCTGAAAAAATATTTCACAAAAAACACTATATGGCACCGAATTAGCTCAAATAAATGATGCCATTGCACTCAAAAGGCCAAGAGGATGTGAAATCATATAAAATTTCATGTGATTTGGTGCCAAAATGATGATTCCACACTTCTTGGAGCTTCCATGGCGCCCAAAAATGAAATTACACAGTAACCGTTGATTAAAATCAACTTTAAATCTCTACCCTCCACATGTCAGATCAAATCTTGAATATTCCCTCAAAAATACCCTTTTTTCCCTTTGGATGAGGTGGGACACGTGTCCAAATACCATTGGACCGGCCTTTGCCTCCAAAAATGCATTTCAAACCCTTTTTGGATTCGGGAAAATTTTGAATATTTTCCCCGTGAGCCCTTGGATGCGCCACGTGTCCTCCTGTGGGCCTCCACCAAAACCATGGGCCAATTTGATGAATTTTTCCACTTTTTTGAGAAAAGGAAAAATTTCTCCAAAACCTTCGCAGCCACAGAACACCCGTTGCCTCTTACGCCACCACGTGGGGTCTCCCATTATCTGCAGAGCCAACCCCTCCTTTTTTCCTTCACTCCTCCATGAGCACAAAATCCCTTGTGGGCCTGCACTCTTCCTTTTCCTTTTGAAACATGCCACGTGTTGCCCCCTGATTGGATGTAGGGGCACACCTCCAAATTTTCTGTGGATCAATTTTTTACCTTGAGATTTTTGCCAAAGTTTGGAAAAATTTTCACTTTCTCTCTGCGCGCTCCACATCTCCACCAAATCTAGGACACGTGTCCTCCTTTCATTCATCATGGGGCTATCTTGCACTTTTTACCTTGTAAACATAGATGCAAAAATTTGCAAACTTCTCCTTCGGCCCCTTCCTCTATCTTGCCTCCTGGACATGTGTCCATTTCTTATTGGAGGTGGGCTTGCGGGCCAAAAATTGATATTGAGAATTTTTCAAAAATTGAAGGAAATTTTTAAGTGACCCTCGCCACCTGCCTGACCATCCTAGACACGTGTCACCTTCCCATTGGGTGTGGGCTCATAGGCCAAATTTTTCCCCTGACACCCTGAGCCAAAAAACAAAAAAAAAATCAGAAGTCCTTCGCCATCCGCCTGGCCCTCCTGTGCCACGTGTCATCATACCATTGGGCACGGGCCTGTAGAGCAAACAATGACATTGATAATTTTTTAAAAAATTAAAGGAAATTTTAAGTGACCAATCGAAACATGCCACATAGGCATACAGTTGCAATAATAAAATTGACAGGTTGAACATGCCCAATGCACGATCAATACGCCAAAAATGTAGAATATGCCCTAGAAATCAGAAATTTTAACAAGGAAGGTGGATTCCATGATTTCAACCAATGAACCATTTTTTGACATCATTTGCGATGTTGAGATTGGGAAATACTTTCTCAAATTCAAAATTTGATCAATTTTGAATTCATTCACGATTTGAAAAAGGAGAAATGGCACAACCCGCAAAAATGAGGAAACTAGGACAGATTTGCGGGGAAAATGGATTTTGTTTCAATTCGGGAAAAATAATAACATTGAAGGCACTCAAAGGCATTCAACTAGAAAAATGAGTTGCAGGTCACCCACTTGAGCAAATGAAATGCTTTGGGACAAATAATGGAACATGGAAATTAGGGCAAAATGTGTAAACCCTGAAATTGTACCAACACATCACATGGCCTTAAACTTACAGGAAATATCCTCAATGTCTTATTAAATCTAGTGTTGAAGTCATGCACTGATTCATTAGGATTCTTTTTAATATTCTCAAATTCTAACAAAAGAAACCTAGGATCCGTTTTGTCACCATACTTAGTCTGAATGCATTGGTCATTTTGGTCTAAGAATCAATGGAATTATCTAGAAAATATTTATACCAGTCCCTTACATCTTCTTCCAAAGTATGGATAAATAATTTGATATATACATCTTCAAATTCAATCTCAAAGTCTTCCATCATGTTGATAAAAAGCTTTAAGTGCTGATCACCAGTTATAGCATTATTTCCTTGGAAATTTGGTAGTCTATTTCTTACATCTTAGGGAACTACATTTGGATAACCAACCATCCCTCTAAAATTTATAGGACTAAAAGTATTTACAAAAAATGGAGGTCTAGGTGGGGGATGGGCCATGTTGTTTTGAGGAGGTGACCTTGGAGGAGAATCAAACTGATAAGGGACAAGGGGTCTTTGAAACACAGGAGTATAAATTCCAAAATTGATATCCCCTAAAGTCTCTATTTCTTAGAAATCCCTATCAACTATGGAAAACATAGGGATAGAATGAGAAGCAAACTCTTAAAATTTAAATGAAGGCCCCTCTCCAGATGGAGAATTTAATTCCACAAAAAGACTACCTAACTCAGAAGCACTTGAATGGAAATATTCAATGATAGGATGATCAATTTCATTAATGGAGATCTCTTTTCTTGGTTGTTGATCTTTAACAACTCTCTAGGATCTTCTTCCTTCTAAATTTTCTTTTCCTAGGTCTGGAAATAATGTCCTAGTAGGATCCCTAGCGAAGAAAGATCTTCTTCCTTCTAGCTTTGCAAATATTAGTAACAAATATCACTTGAAAGAGGCTAAGACATTGGTATTTATCAAAAAAATATCAACATGGAGTCACCACTAAGGACTTCCACCTTAGTTTTGCAAATGCACTAAAAAATATGATGTGTCAAATGTCATCAACACTAGAAACTGGAAATGGAAAGATCTGACCTTCCTTTACCCATATTTATGAAACTTAGTGCAATAACTATAGAAACTGGAAATATTGCACACAACACTTGTAACTTTGAACACTTCTCATAGGCCTGAACATAGGATGATGTTGAAACAATGTACTAGCACTTAGAGCATATAAGAAATGTTTACCAGGGTCTGAATATGAATTACAATCATAATGTCCCCGACAATGGTGCTAGAATAGTGTTGGTACCCAAATTGATTCTCCCTCAGAAGCTGAGTAGCATCATAGTTTTGACAGGAAGCTTAGAGACAAGAAGACCATGTTGTGTGTCATTTTGTAGCTAGGAAAAAATGTAGCTTTCTCTTTGTCACTCAGATGTGGAGAAATGGGTAGCACCCTTAAGAGGATTTGATCTATCCTCACTACTTTATGGTTGTGCCTTTCAACCAAGGTGAGAGGACCCTTTTGTAGCCTGATTGTTTATGGAGGATATGGAGATATCCTTCTTTGCAAAGTTATTAAGAAGACCTTGAAGAAAATATGATCAATACAACAAAAATCTAACTCTCATGAGTTGTCACCCTAGATAATGGAGATATTTTCCAAGCAAGGTTCAAGTTACTAAAGAAAATGAAAACCTAATTGCTTATGCATGTTTTGGTAACAAAAATTATGCATTTGTACACACATAGGACAAACAGGGGCAATATGGGTAGGATTGATTGTTTTTAAATGAAATTTTGGTGGGAGGTGAGGTAGAGTGGACTTTGATTCACCAAATATTTAAGAAATTTTACAAAAATGGAAGGCTTGATCAATAGAATGCTTCAGAATAGCTAAAATGTTCCTTTAACTAGAAGGTGTGCTTTCAGTGGAAGCCCAGATCAACACATTTTCACACAAACTTTAAGAATCCAAAATGAAGGCTCAAATTGAAAAACTTAATTGAACATTATCAACCTTTGTTTTATTCACGCCTAGGCTACCCTCAAAGGATAACAAACAATCTTATCATCATGCTAGGAGAAAAGTGATTTAATTTTTTTTATTTCACTATCAAATGAAATATCTTCTAATAAATGAAATTGCAAATGCTACCAAACTATCACAAGGATAATTTCTTATGTGGTTCACAAAGATTTCAATGTAAGATTGTAATGAGAACAATAAAAGCTATTTGCAAACATTCGAGAAATGAAGCGGACAAATTTTTCTCAAAATCGAGACACGATTTACTCAAATTTGATTAAATGCATTAGCAGGGGAAAGTTTCTAGAAAAATCTTAGAGCTTTTCAATGGATGTACACTTACAACCACCTTGACATGATCAAATTTAACACAAAAGAGATAAACAAGTTCCTCAGATGATTTCTCAGAAGAATGGGCTCTGTCAAACTTTTCTCTTAGGAATTAGTTTCCGACCTCTAACACCCCAACCATTTGCATGAAAAATTCATGAAATTTATAACATTTCATTTACAAAAAGTTTTCCCCCAAAACCAAAAAAATTCAAAGCACCATTGCATGTTACGAATTTGATCGTGACTCCCAGAATCAGATTTGCAAAAATTTGTCAGGTGCTCAGAGGAAAATATCTTCAAATATTTCCAGCATTCAATTCTTCACTGGTAAGTCATTCTTCACTTCATGCACCAACTACTTCCTCCTCTACTCTGTCAAATCTGGTTTCTTACGTACCAAGGAAGGAAATATTGGAGAATCAGATTGATTCCAATAGTCAGATCACATTGTAATCGTAAAATATGTTTTCAGATCCTCCTCACCAAATCAAGATATCAACTAGGTTTCTTGCATGACAAAGAAAGATTAGAAAATTAGATCAAATCCAACAATAAGATTACATCTTAATGGTAAAATACATTTTTAGACCTTCCCCACCAAACCAGGATATCAAATTAATGTTCCTCTTCATTTTGCATGTAGGAGACACCAAGAAATGATAAAAAACCATAAAACTTTGCATCCCTAAGAGCCTTGGATCATAAATGGAAAAAATAAGATACTGAGACACATAGTTTCCATCGATTTCCCTTTTGAATTTGGACCGTCCACGTGGAAACTCCAAGTTAAGATAGGCACGGGGTTCCTTTTTATCTTTTACACCTTTTGGAAAAATAACAAAATTTCTCATTTTTCTCCGCCCTCTACCTTTGAAAAAATGGGCCGACACGTGTCTCAATGTGTGTCCTAGTGGAACTGCGGCTCAATTCTTCTATTTTACCTATTTTGGAAAAGGTAAATTTTCCAATTTTTCCCATTGCTCCACCCTTTTGAATTTTCAAACTTCCATGTGTCTCAATGGTGCATTTGAGATGGTCCCGAAAAGTAGAGACCCCAAACAAGAGTGGGCTCAACACATGTCTCAATTTAGTAGCGTCATTAAAAGTTTGAGAGTTCAAATGGAAGGCGCCATGTGTTCAAGGTCCGAGACAATCTTCTTTGGCGAGTTGAAAATTCCAAGTAAAAGGTAGAGTGAGCGGAGGCCTCCAAGTGTCCTCCTGGAATTTCTTGAAAATAAAACTAAGGGGCTAGTCCCCAAACATGCAAGGTCCCTCCATGATTCTTAGGTCTTTTAGAAATTTTCTTGGAAAGCCTAAGTAAGGAAGATCTGGTGGAAACCTCCACGTGTCTTTATGGCACAACTTCAAGATGGTCCTCAAGGGTGAAGACCCTAAATGAGTGCAGGCTCATCACGTGTCCCAGGCCTTAGAAAATTTCTTTAAAAGGTTTAAGTACATAGTGGAGCCGGTGGAAGCCTCCACCTATCCCTTTATCGTATTTGTCAAGGTGGGACCCTGAGGTAGATTTTTAAATAAGCGCTAACCCACCACATGTCCACACTTAAAACTATACCATCAACATAAAAATTTTGTCTAAGTCTGGGCAAAGTAGTGGAATCCTCCATGTGTCCCCAGCATGCAACTCCAAGGCCAAACCAAAAGGTGAGTCTTTAAACAAGCATCATTCCTCCACGTGGACAAGTTTTGGGTTGAAACGATCCACAAAGTTTTAGAGTGCCCCATCGAGCCACATCCAACCAAAAATGGCCATGTTTCCACTGATGTAGAGATTTAAATTTGATGGGAGAAACACACCCGTCAAGCTATAAAATTCATTGAAACCACTTTGTTTGAGCCTAGAGATGAAATCTTCTTCAAGGATAGAGAATTTGGAAACATTGTAAGGTTCACACATGATCATTTGAGATACATTCAATCATATTTCCTCAGGTGTTTTGGACAAAAAAATGGCAGGGAAGACAACACACGACTATGGAAAATGGAAAGGAAGGAACAACTTGAGCCAAACGCCCAATTTATAGACACCTTAAGATGGACAGAGAAACGAACAACAAATTCTAGATTTTTAAGTGACCTTTGAACAAGGAGGAACTAATCATGGCAACCAAATGGAGGACAGAGTCTTTAAGCACCAACTCGGGAGCTTAAAAACGTGACAAAGGCCGCAAACTAAGGGATTTTTAATGGCAAATAGGGTGAGACAAATTTGAGCACCAATAGAGTGCACCCCATTACTTGAGTTGTAAAAAACCAAAAACATTCCAAAATGTTTCAAAAACCTAAAAACATTCAAATATGTTTCACAAAATTAAAAAAATTATAAATTTTTTCAAAGAAACAAAAAACAATAAAAAATTGTTCCAAAATCCAAAAATATAGTATAAAATTGTCAAAATCAAAATATTTAGATAATGTTTGGCCAACTTCTAAAGCAACTAGATAACAGAGTTCAACAATTTCACCATTTAATGATGCTCCTCATGATTGTTACAAATCATCATTTACGATCATTTTTATTTCTTGTGGTGTATATCTATGTTTTGCAGGCAATAAATCATTTACCCTTTCACAATGTAACTTTGTTTGGGGCACATTTTTATTTCACATTTTAATCCAATAGAAATAACACTTCAATGGGATCCTGCAAGAGTATCTTTTGGATTATCTAAGTATCTTTTGGAGTATCTTTTGGATCCGCAATAGAAATAACACTTCAATGGGATCCGCAAGAGTATCTTTTGGATTATCTAAGTATCAGTCTTCTCTTCATCCCGATCCAATCCCCTCGTGTTAAGCTATCACTCAGGTCATTCATATTTGTCTATTTCTTTAATGTGGAACACATCCGGAGTGTCATTTGACATCGTTAATTGCAAGTTGTGTTGTATTTTTTTGGTTTATCAACATTGTGATGATACTTTTTCTTCTTTCATTTTTTTATTTTTATTACTTTTTATATATTTATTATAGAAAAATTATAGGAAAATTCTTGGCATATTAGTTCACACATAACTTTGATGTTGTACATCCCTTTTCATATTGGGTTTGTTTGCAATGCTTGTTTTGTGTTTGTTTGTCACTTGCACATGTGTTTTTCTTTCTAATTTACTAAATAATCCATGGAATTTTTTTCATTTTGCTGTGTATTCAGGTTTGTTTACATTTCTTCACATTTGTATTTCAATTTTTTCAAAAACTCACAAAAATCTAAAAAGCATATATTTCAAAAATCCAAAAAAAGTTAATTTTTTTTTTTCAAACAAACATTCACTTATCACATAAATCCTACAAATGGAAAACCCTCAAGTGAATATTCGACATTTCAACACAATCTTAGTAAATTCATACCTTTATCTACTACCCTAGTGATCATTGCAATATCACAACTATCACTTTCTTCCCTTTGCATGACATGTTAACTCTTCTCGGGAAAGTCACAAAATTGTTTTTCTTTGCAATATAACTTCACCTAAGGAAATTTCAACTTAGATCATTTGCCTGACAAAGATATCCAACAAGAGTGTCATAAGGAGTCTCTTTACTCTACTTTTCCCATCTGATCCTATTCCCACCCCGGGAGTATTTGCATCTACTTAATCATTATTATGGCACACATTAGGTGCATAGTTGAATTTCTTATTTTTTGAATTTTTGTTGCATTGTTGATGTTTAATTTTCAAACCACTTGTAATTAGTGTGATTACATATTGGTTCTTTTATAACCTTGATGCCTACACCTACTATGTATATTGGTTTTTATTTCCTTTTGTTCTTTTCTTTGTTGTGTGTGTTTGTTTACGCATATTTGGGTTAACTATCTTGATTATTTCATAATCATGGTGGTAACTATATTGTGTAACAAAAAATAAGGTTTCTATAAATTGTTTCTCCAAATGATGCTCATGCTACGAGCACAGTGCTTCCCATCCTTGTTCCAATCCCTTGTCTACTTCCTATCAAGTGGTTGTCCACCATGTTGTTGCGTCATCGAATCGCTTAAGGGGGCATTCCTCTAATATCCTACTAGCTAGGGCATCCAAATGCTTCATTTTATTTTGATCTCGCATGCGTCTACTATCTTTAAAGAACTATTACTTCACAATATCACTTCAAAGAGGGGAAAATGTAGACAACCTAAATTACATGTTAGTTTCCAATACTATCCCGGTTCAATTTCTAGCTAATATCCCTTTGTGATTAATTAATCATGTGTATTGTACCCATTTGGATTAATTAAATTAATTCTTAGTACCCCTTTAGCTATCTTAGTTATCATTTATTAATTAAATGATTAGTTAATTAGTGTGCACATTATAGCTAATTAAATTAGTTATCTAATTAGGAAAATAAACCTATTTCCCTAGGCAACAACCACTTGAACTCCACTTCACTAGTCCATTCAATTGCACTTATAGAATCCTATAAAGGTGGGAGAAATTCAATTACATGTACAACCACCTTTTTGGATGTAACTTCTACAATTAAATTCATTTATCACGCCTCTAAATGGCATTTTTCTTCCAGAACTGTTACAACTTCCTTAATCAGTAAAAAATAATGTGCATTCAATCGATTTCAAAAACTCTTAACCACTACATAGACTTATAAAACATAATCTTACCCTCTTATAAATCCTCTTGGGTTTACCGTATAATGACTCTATCGAATTTTCTCCATCTTCTTCTATTTTTGAAGCAATAATCTAAGCCAACATCTTCTCGTAGCATTGTTCTATTTCTAATTTGGAGGTCATTCAAGAGAACCCACAATCTTTGTAACATCCTCATTTTAGACAATAGAACAAGTCAAATTTTTTTTTTTTTAATTGCATCCTGGTTCTAAATACCTAATTTAGAACTCACAATCAAATAACCATTCTTATAACAGACAACCATATGCAGCTGTAATGACTTGGAGTACCTCCGATCTATTCATTCCATGACTCGGTAATCTACCGATCTATTCATGAGTAATAAGAGTTGGTGTTTTTATTTAACACTTCACTCTTGCGGTTCTCTTCCCTATTCTGGGATTTAGAATTCTCTGTCCAAGGAACCTAACTGAATAATTGTTACCATTATTCATCGGCATCTCATCCCTTAGACTAGGTGAATTAGGACAACGCAATCAGCAGCTTGCGATACTTTGGCCAAAGATTTGAAACATACTGCTTATGTCTTGTATTCCTTAACGGCATACTCGTCAATCTGGAATACGCCCTTCACCCCATTCTTATGTTATGTAGAATGTCTTATACCGACTTCTATCAGTCCCTCCTATCTCAACTTTATTCACTCGGGAACGGATTAACAAGGTGATAACGTTATATGGATGCCCACGAGGATTAGGGATACGATGACATACTGGTTCAACCCTAGTTAAACCCGTGTGTCAAGATACCCCAAATCACCAAGGCAGCCTTATAACATGACCACATTCCTAATCGGTCCCTGAGTAACTCGTTCGAGATCAAAGTGTAAATCTTAGCGATCAATGCAAAGGGTGTCGTCATAAGTCACCTGCATTGTTGTAACTTCGAGAAGATCCTAATCTTCTCGGAGGTACAACCTGCAGCAGCTGACTTGTGCCGTCAACCTTTAAATCTACCTCGAAATATCTACTTATTAATATGCGTTACGCACATTGAGTTTGAAATTACATTAAAGATGTTCCCTAGGGTTAGCCTTTCCCGATCCCTGGATTCTTCATCTTAGAATGACCTTCCTCAATAAAACCCATTACACGGTGGAGATATTAAGGCCAAGGTCTCATCATGGAGTTCTTAGAATATACATGATTCTAAGACAACGGAATTTGACAATAACTCATAAAATTCACATGAGATTGCCCTCTGAACCCCATTAGGTTTATATCAGTTCTCCTAACTGAATTAATATCATACCTATTAGTATCAAGATATAAATGATTAAGAATCCAATTAAATGTTGTCCTGTCATAATCAAGACTAGGGATTAGTAATTTAATTCAGCTTGATTAGCGTTACGCTTAGGTTTATTTTAATCCTATCTTTAGAAAGACAACGATTTAAATTTCAATTTTGCTTTCGATAGAACAAATTAGAACTACTAAACACTCATAAGAATTCAATCACATTTTCTTGTAAGCTTTCATTGATGAAATCACAAAAGTCTCCAAATTATACAAAGATAACATTGCCCCTCCGGTATATAAACCGAAGAAGGTCAACTATCAAAATAAGAATACAACACATAAGTAGCAAATACTTATTTCTATTCCTTTCAGAACTATACAAATTTTTTTATGCATTCAAAGCATACTTGATACAATGCTCAACGGAAAAGGAACATCTTTCCACATATAGTACATTTAGAAAATCAAGTTGTAATTCATTATAAATCAAATTAAACAATCTGATCATCCGGTCGATCTGCGCATTGCTCTTACCACTTACGGCATCCATCTGCAAAAATTATCAACATGGGTCAATTCAATGAACTGAGCATGATAAGCACTAACTCTTAAAACAATTGCAATCCGTCAATTGTTTTCATTAAACACCCTGTTTAAATGATATAAAATCACCAAACAAGTAAACATGATTCAGACTATACGTTAGGAATATATCATGTCTATAACGTGTAATAATAATTTTCGTTACAGAGTAGTACTATATACTTCTCAAATATTTCATCAAAATATTAGGGATCAAGAAGAACAAAAGTATCCTAAGCAATTATTCATTGTAAATCCCAAGGTGAACAAACATCAGACAATCATGATATTCAACTTAAAAAAGAGAGGAATACCTTATCAATCCTGATACCGTCATTATGTAAAAACAATTACAGATGTTAGTTAAACAATTATATCAACTTATAATTTACAACAGAAGAGAAATAAACAAATTGTACATGTTTCCCTCTGAATTAGCTCATGACTGTACCGTCTTTTCAAAAGCAAGGCATTCACCTAATACGCATGCAAATAAATCAGTCGAGTCCATCAACAGCACTCTGTTTTGTTAAAACTTAAAATAAAGCAACTACAGTACAGTATCCCTCTTGCCAAACAACGGTGTCTATCTACCAAGCAGACTCAGTATGACCTTGCGCAAGAAGCGACAGACAAGAAGATAAACACTGAAAGGCTTTTAGACACAAGGTCGAAATCAAAAGATCTCCTTTGTTATCGCAGTCAACCAAAGACTCATGATCATTTAAGCAATGACATTTCCCTATGACTATGCGGAGGGATTTTTAAACGAAATCCAAGCAACATGCACAGCCACATCTATCTGGAATGTAATCAGAAAGAAAACATAACATATCACAACATAACATAACATAGTCACTTCTGAATGCATCCAGAGTTGAAAGTACGTTATTCACGACCTACTTTATAGAAGCCATAATTCATGATGTCAAGCTATTAAAGAAAACCAACAAAGCCAAGAACATTACATGTTCATACTCAGGCTTATACGTGAAAATTGACATAGATTACCATTCGAGGATTTAAAACTAAGTCCGTAAATAGTATTCATAGTTTAGCTTTTCCAAAACCGATATACAAGATATCTTCCCATACTCACGAACCCAATGGTGTCAAAAAATAATAGTAAACCCAACAGCCTTAATTTGAAGTAGTTACACTTGTTTATCTATCAAGAATTCAACCGAGTCCCAACAACAAAGATATCTGAAGTAAAAATAGTTAATGATTCTATCTATGCCAACTATGGTAAGCATTCAAAAATCAGGCGTAAGCAAATCAAAATACTGATTTCATAACAAGGAATTCAACTGAACCTCTTCAAAATTCTCGAACAAGCTTACTCAGAAGGAATCGTAAAAGTATACCCATGGAGTCTGTACCAAATTTCATTACAATTAACAGAGGTCGTATGACCTGTTACTTCTACAAGATTCCAACAAAATTCAAATTATCAATACTCAAAGATGTATCTATATCCTCAACAGTGGACCATAATATACGATTCATTCAAAGGACTCCGCAGAGTCGTTTCAATACAATAATCATATATATAAATCAATACTATCAATGGGTTGAATCCCCATAACCTCCACGCAAGGGGAAAAACAACTCCAGCAAGGTCGTATGAATACTGTAACACTGTGAGTTACCTTTTCACAAATAACTATAAAATTTCATAATGAAACCCAACCAGAATCCATAACCACCACTAAATAACAACCACGACAGAGCTTACGAAAGAAAAGGCCAATTAATCTGAACAATAAAACAAATGTCCTTCAATATCCCTTCCGACAGTTTCCACAACAAGAATCAACGAAAAGTATCCATTAAAAAGCATCTCAATAGTCTGTACCCATCGAGAGAAAAATTTATGGACTCACACAGAGCAGGCCTATCACATATACTTGCAATAATTTCGCATATTAAAGCCGGAATGCAAAACACAAAGAAATATAGCAACAGTTCGAATTTAATAAACACCCATCAAGGGATAAATGAAAAATCGAACCAGCATGAAGATACTGATAAAATCACACAAGACAACCATAGAAAATCATCTATTCCATAAATCATTTGAACAGAGTTGTTCTAATGAAATCACTTGAAAGACAACAAGATTTTTAAAGGTTAGGGCCTAACATGCCTGGATATTTACTCAAAATTCCGAAGCAGACCACTGAAAGAGCTCAGACTTTCTTTTCCTTTTCCAAGTTAGAGCTACCAACAAAATTTTTCTATCTCCATGACATATATATTTTCCTTGCAGAGGAAAGAGCTAGATACGCTCATACTCGCCATGCAACACAAAAAGATCAAAAGAACCAAAGAACGCAGGAGAGGAAAAACCGAATTTGTGATAAGCCAAATAAAACATTAACTTTCCAATTTGCATGCCTTCTTGCGAATTCGAGCTCGACTTCCGAGCTCATTAATTGCATTTACTCCCACTTTCCCGCTCAAACTCCACTGCCACCGACCGCCATAGTTGGTGATAGACAAATAAAATTTCAAGACCATTTTCAGTTTTGGCGACCTGCCACGTCGGCTCAAGTTAGCCGTTTCTAAAACTTCTACCAATACCTATCCTTCATACTTATCCTTTGCATTTAATGACATAGAAAAGGCCGCCCATGGTTCGCACCCCTCCATAGGTCCCCAATAATCCTTGTTCATAGTTAGGTTAGTAACTTAGGTTAGGATTTAGGATAACACCTAGTCTAACTTCATAGAACATAGATACTAACTTAGGACGTTAGCTCTTAGCCTAGGTCTAGGTTAGATTAACACTAACCCCTAGGTTAAGTTTAGTTTTAGGTTACTAACATTAATAATTCCAGTTAGGTCTACATTCCGTATGCTCAGAAAAAGACCTACAACATGCATCCTTGAACAGGGTTAGCTCCTGTTCTGCCTTAGGCTACGGAATTATATGCAACAGAATTATTACCTGGTCCACGACCAAGACCTTCCAGATATACTTCGATATCGGGAACCATTCCATTTCACACGATCAACCTGAGTTAAGACTTGGGATTGGCTTTATTCAACGAATTCAGACCTTGCAACCTGTGAAAGGTTTATAATTTTTAATTCATCATGAAAAACTTAAAGCACCACTTGGATCAATACCACTGATCCAAGGCTAGGTCTTATAGATGAATAACTTTATAATTCATTCCGAGATCAGATTAAACTCAGATGTAAAATGAAATAAATAAAAGAGTCTAATCAAATTCTGACTCAGTCAAAGATCTGCAATCTGCAAAGAAGATTCAGTACATATCAAGCATGACTTCTCAATCAAAGGAACACATCCTTTTTACAAAAGAAATCACATATCAACACTTGTATGCTTAGGAGGAATTAACAACTTTAGGGGTGTTACATGCTTCCCTTCTAAAAAGATTCATCATCCCGATGATTACATATTCAATTAACCTTCAGGTCAACCAATTTATCGAAGACACAAACAATTTGACTATTTCCAATTTGAATAGTTCCGAAATCAATGCCACAACACATTTTATTCAACCTGAATAATGTTTGCCTTCATCTCGCTTTCATAAATACTTTTAAAAAAAAGTTCATTAAAGAATGTTTTGTCAATGATTTCATTCTCGTTGAAAAGAGAAGGAATTTAAGCAATTTTCATCTCTTCCGATTTTCCCAAGTTGCACTTTCTTCGTTAAACTGGTCCCACTGGACCTTACATTGCTGTATTTCACGATTTCTTAAATGCAATTGGTGAGTTTCCAGCACTCGTGTGGGTTTAACCACGATTATTCCTGGGTCTTGGACCTGCAAGGAATTCCAATTTAAAACATGTGACAGATCTGAAATGTATTTCTTAAGCAAAGAAATATGGAAAACATCATGCATGCGAGATAAAGCAGGTGGTAATGCTAAACGATAAGCTACAGGATTGATTATTTCGACAATTTCGAAAGGTCCCACGAATCGAGGTGACAACTTGGCAGCCTTGCCAAAGGTTATAGAACTCTTTCTGGGTTTAACACGAAGAAAAACCTTATCACCAAGCTCAAACCTTCTATCAACCCGCTTAAGGTCAGCATAGCTCTTCTGCCTATCCGCTGCTTCCTTTAATCTTTCACGAATCAACTTAACTTGCTGTTCCATTTCTGTGAGAATCTCTGGTCCAATTACCACTCTATCCTCAACACTGTCCCAACTAACAGGAGTTCTACACTTTCTTCCATAAAGTGCTTCAAATGGTGCCATTTTAAGAGATGAATGATAAGTATTGTTGTATGCAACTCAACTAATGGAAGATACTCTTCCCATTTATACTGTTGATCCATGCAATACATCCGCAACATGTCCTCCAACACTTGATTTACCCTTTCAGTTTGTCCATCCGTTTCCGGATGATATGCAGAACTGAAGTTTAGTTTTGTTCCAAGAGCTGTATTAAGTGTTTGCCAAAACCTTGACGTCATTCTTGGATCCCTGTCAGATATAATCAATTCTGGTACACAATGCAATCTGAAAATTTCGTGTATGAATCTTTTGGCCAGCATTGGTGAATCATCCTTTAGATTTCCAGCGATGAAATGAGCTACCTTAGTCAGTTTATCTACAACTACCAGGATAACATCATGTTTATTCCTAGACATGGGTAATCCTTGTACAAAATCCATGGTTATTACTTGCCATTTGTACTGCGGTATGCTATGAGGATATAACAGTCCAACAGGATGCATATGTTCTACCTTAACCCGCTGACATTCCAAACAATGGGTCACAAAATTTATGACATCCTTTTTCATACCTTTCCAAAAGTATTGTTGTTTCAGATCAACAAGCATCTTTGTGATACCCGAGTGTCCAGAGAAAGGTGAATTATGAAATTCCACTAACAACTTCTTCCTCAAGTCATTCAACATAGGTACATATACCCTGTTTTCATAACGCAAGATTCCTTCATTATCAAAATGAAAAAATTTATACCTTTCATCAGTAGGTTCTGCAGCAAGCGTTGCCTTTACCTGCAGAAAGTAATTATCGATTCTCGAGGCACTCTTTACCTCCTCCTTGAACCGAGTTCTTAATGTTATAAGAGCAGAAATGTGCCTCCTACGACTTAGAGCATCGCCTACTCTATTCTCCTTCCTTTGATATAGCTAATATCAAAATCATATTGTGATAAAAATTCTAACCACCTTCTCTGTCGGCATTCGATTAGGCTGAGTAAAAATATATTTCAGCCCTAAGTGATCGGGCAACTCAAAAGGTTTCCCAAGTAAGTAGTGTCTCCAGGACTTGAAGTGCATGAACAATGGCGGAAGTTCCAAATCATGAGGGGCATAATTCAGCTCATGTAACTTAAGTTTTCTACTTTCATATGCTATGACCTGATCATTTTGTAGTAAAACACCTCCAATGCCTTCCCCAAAAGCATCCGTTACAACAAGAAATTCCCATTAGGGTGCAGTGCAACTAATATAGGTGCGAGTCAACCGGTCTTTCGGAATTTTGAAAGCCACTTCGCACTTGTCATTCCACATGAATTTCTTATCCTTCTTCTGCAATGAAGTTATTGGTGCAGCTACCTTAGAAAAATCCTTTACAAATTTTCTATAGTAACCTGCAAGACCCATGAAGCTTCTTACTTCATGCACATTCTTTAGCGCAGGCCACTCAGTTATTGCCACTATTTTTGAAGGATCTACAGCAATTCCTTCTTTACTTATGACATGACCCAAATAGTGAACTTCTGAATCAAAGAAAGAACATTTGGATAACTTACCATACAACTTTCTTTTCTCGAATTTCCAAAACTATCTTCAAATGCTCATTGTGCTCCTCAACGCTTTTAGAATAAATGAGAATATCGTCCAAGAATACAAGTACAAACTTGTCCAGATATTCTTGAAAAATATTGTTCATTAAATTCATAAAGGCTGCGGGTGCATTAGTTAATCCAAAGGGTAGAACTGTGAATTCATAATGTCCGTACCTTGTTCGGAAAGCTGTTTTATGAATGTCTTCTTCTTTAATCCTTAACTGATGATAACCAGATCGAAGGTCTATCTTAGAATAAACTGCTGCTCCACGCATCTGATCAAATAGATCGTCGATCCTAGGAAGTGGATATCTGTTCTTGATTGTTGCTTTGTTCAACATCCGATAATCAATACACAGCCTTAGTGTTCCATCCTTCTTTTTCACAAATATTACAGGCGCTCCCCAAGGTGAAACACTTGGTCTAATCAAACCTTTTGTCAAAAGTTCATGCAACTGTGCCTTAAGCTCGACTAACTCTGTAGTAGTCATCCTATAAGGCGCTTTGGAAATAGGTTCAGTTCCCGGTTTGATTTCAATGGTGAAGTCAAATTCTCTCTTGGGTGGTAACCCTGGTAATTCCTCAGGAAAAACATCCCTAAAACTTTGTAACAGAGGAATTTGCTTCATATAATCACCATCTTCTTCTGAAGATTCAGATATCTTTACTACATAAAGAGTACATCCTTTATTCTTAGCCTTTTTAAGCTGCATAGCTGACAGTTTTCTAACTGAAATTTCCCGTTTCACCCCTTGAATCTCTGCTGATTCCAGCTGATCATCTAAACATTTTATGTTCTTTTCATAGCAGTCTACTTTTTCTTTATGGTCAGCTAACCAATTGACACCGATGACAATGTCATACGATCCCAAAGGTGTAACATAGAGATCAACTTCCGTGGAAAAGTTAGGTAAGTCAAGGACTGCCCCAAAAAGACACATACTCACTGTATGAACAGAGTTATTACCATCTTTACAGTCTAAGATTTATCCATTTTTCCAACTTTTCTTTTAAGTTTAGAAGCAAGTTTATTAGAAATAAAACATTCAAGAGCTCTGTATCAAAAAGAATAGTGATAGGTATGCCAAATAACTTACCCTAACTTCTATAGGTGTTACTTGCTTTTCAACTTGCTTGTCCTCTCTCTGCAAAGCATGTATCTTATCTTTGCTGATTACGATCATCCTTCTTCAAAGGGCACTCGATTTGCGTAGTGATCTTTGCCACAATTGTAGAGCCTCCTACAGTCCCTTTTAAGGCTCAAAGTTGCCTCCGGTTTGTAATTGTCACGCTTTGTCCTCCATAGGGCTTCGCCCATTATTATAACTTTTAACAAAATTATCCCTTACATTTCCAAAGTAGGCTTATTTACTCTTCGCTTTCTTATTGTTATCTCTCCTCTAAACTTTCTCTTGTTTCCAAACTTTTCCATGGTCCTTTTCTAGGTGCAAGAGAGGTTGAAGAAGGGTTTGCAGTCTTCTTCCGCACTTCCTCTTTATGAGCAGAAATAGCCTTTAATTTCTGTTCTTGCCTTATGGACTTTTCAACAACTCCTTCCATAGTGGTTGGAATGTGAACATCGACCTCTCCCCCTATCACAGGATTCAATCCCATGATGAATTTCCGTATTCTGAACTTCTCGTCAGTTTGATACTGCGGTACATACTTGAGGAGTTTTGTAAACCGCTCCCAGTATTTAGTTACCGTTAGCTTCCCTTGAGATAAGTTCTGAAATTCTGTCATTTTCTGATCATAGAAAAGTTGTGGCAGCCAACGTTTCCTAAAATAGCCTTTAAATTGATCCCAAGTAATATTGGTCTCATCAATGTTTAGTTCAGCTTTACGGCTATCCCACCACGAAGATGCTTCGTGGGAAAGCTGATAGGCTCCCCAAATAGCTTTGGTTTCCTCTGAGAAGTTCCTTATTGCAAAGTACTTCTCCATTTCACTGAGCCAGTTCTCAGCTCCATCTCCTAATGTGGTGCCATCATACTTAGGTGGGCTTATCCTTTTTATATCATTAGTGAGTTCTGCTGCCAATCTGGCCTTTTTGTTTTCTGGTTGGACAGGTGCATTCCCAGCATTAACATCAACACCCATGTCGGGGTTGTCCTCAGGAGGTTGCTGATTATTATTATCAGCTTCTTCATCCTCCTCATTTCCCATCACCTGCTGTTCAAGTACAGCTAAGCGATCTCTTGTGTCCAACAAGGCAGTAAGGATCTCATCAAGTTTCTGGGTTGTTTCCGCTCCTCCTTCAGGTGGAGCATTATTCGCAACGTTCCCCCTTGTTCTAACCATTTTCTGTTACAAGAAAATTCAGGTTTTTATCAGATTATGGACACAATAGGTCCAAGAGCTGCAACCTTCAGCTCTGATACCAAGATGTAACATCCTCATTTTAGACAATAGAACAAGTCAATTTTTTATTTTTTTTTTTTTATTTTTTTAATTGCATCCTGTTCTAAATACCTAATTTAGAACTCACAATCAAATAACCATTCTTATAACAAAAAACCATATGCAAAATGTAATGACTTGGAGTACCTCCGATCTATTCATTCCATGACTTGGTAATCTATTGATCTATTCATGAGTAATAAGAGTTGGCATTTTTATTTAACACTTCACTCTTGCGGTTCTCTTCCCTATTCTCGGGATTCTGAATGCTTTGTCCAAGGAACCTAATCCGAATAATTGTTACCATTATTCATCGGCATCTCATCCCTTAGACTAGGTGAATTAGGACAACGCAATCAAAGAACTTGCGATACTTTGGCCAAAGATTTGAAACATCTCATTATGTCTCGTATTCCTTAACGACATACTCGTCAATCACTGGAATACGCCCTTCACCCCATTCTTATGTTATGTAGAATGTCTTATACCGACTTCTCACACTCCCTCCTATCTCAACTTTATTCACTCGGGAATGGATTAACAAGGTGATAACGTTATATGGATGCCCACGAGGATTAGGGATACGATGAAATACTTGTTTAACCCTAGTTAAACCAGTGTGTCAAGATACCCCGAATCACCAAGGCAGGCTTATAACGTGACCACATTCCTAATCGGTACCTGAGTAACTCGTTCGAGATCAAAGTGTAAATCTTAGCGATCAATGCAAAGGGTGTCGTCATAAGTCACCTGCATTGTTGTAACTTCGAGAAGATCCTAATCTTCTCGGAGGTACAACCTGCAGCTTGACTTGTGCCGTCAACCTTTAAATCCACCTTGGAAAGATCTACTTATTAATATGCTTACACACGTTGAGTTTGAAATTACATTAAAGACGTTCCCCTAGGGTTAGCCTTTCCCGATCCCCTGGATTCTTTGTCTTAGAATGACCTTCCTCAATAAAACCCATTACACGGTGGAGATATTAAGGCCAAGGTCTCATCATGGAGTTCTTAGAATATACATGATTCTAAGACAATGCATTTGACAATAACTCATAAACTTCACATGAGATTGCCCTCGAACCCCATTAGGTTTATATCGGTTATCCTAACTGAATTAATATCATACCTATTAGTATCAAGATATAAATGATTAAGAATCCAATTAAATGTTGTCCCGTCATAATCAATACTAGGGATTAGTAATTTAATTCAGCTTGATTAGTGTTCTACTTAGGTTTATTTTAATCCTATCTTTAGAAAGACAACGATTTAAATTTCAATTTTTCTTTCGATAGAACAAATTAGAACTACTAAACACTCATAATAATTCAATCACATTTTCTTGTAAGCTTTCATTGATCAAATACAAAAGTCTCCAAATTATACAAAGATAACATTTCCGAGTTAACCCCCAAAATAAATTTTTTTCTTTGGCTGGCCATCAGAGGTAAAATTCTCACCACTGACAATTTGATGAAAAGAGGATTTATCATTCCCAATTGGTGCCACCTTTGTAGGAATAGCTATGAAGACATTAGACATCTGTTCATACACTGTGATTATGCCTTTAGAGTTTGGAACTTTGTCCTTTCCAAATTTGAAGCTCTCTGGGTGATGCCGGAGGATCTTACTCAGCTGTGGAACCAATGGAACCCACCATTCAGACATTGTGCTATCAAAAGAATCTGGAAATTAGCCATCCCGCATTTAATTTGGAGGATCTGGAAGGATAGAAATAATATAGTTTTTAGAAATAAGAAGCAGAATTTTAAACTCACTACTGGCAAGATCTCCCAAGGCATCAAAGAGGACATGGCCAGATTTAAACCTCCTAAGAACAATTGTTACCCTGAAAATGAAAAGCACATCTTATCAAATTGGCAGATCGGATATTGGAGCAACCCCGGGAATAGTGTGGATAGATCTTTGGTCAAATGGCATCCCCCTGAATCCAATTGGTTCAAGCTGAACTTTGATGGTGCCTCTAAGGGGAACCCTGGAACAACAGCTGGAGGAGGAGCAATACGGGACCATAAAGGTAATTTGATTGTTGCATATGCTGGAAAAATGGGAATCCAAACCAATCATTTTGCAGAAGCTTTATCTGTTCTTTGGGGTTTGAGAGTTGCTCGGGCCCAAAATATCCAGAACCTCATTGTTGAAGGGGACTCCCTTAATATTATTAATCTGCTTAATCAGTCCTCTTCTCCTAGCTGGAATATCAAAGATTTTATCTCTGAGTCCATAAGCATCACCATACCTTCAACAAAGATCGAGATCATACATACTTACAGGAAGGAAACAAGTCGCGATGCAATGGCCAATTATGGCATTAATTTAAATTTCACTATTTGGGATAATGATAGTATCCCTAATCACTTCACAACAAAGATACATGCGGACCTTCACACGCAAACAATCTCTAAAGATATGCTTTAATCTTTGGAGGAAATCCATAAATTCTTCCACAGGTGCTGTTTTAGTTTATTTGGCGTGGCATATGATATCTACTCCAAATGATAGCAAGATTTTGTTTAGGAACTTCAAGTGGAGTTGTCTAAATTTAAAAACAGCGCACGCGGGAAGTACAATAGCTGTTGATATTCGGTTGCCAAGCTCCGCGAAAACCGAAGATAACTACAAGGTGAAAGCTGACAGGATAAGGGTTTTCACGCGCGACTTCACGCAGACTCAGATCGGCAATCCTACAGCCGTTCGTGGGAGGACCAACGGCTACAGTTCCCATTTTTATGCGACCCGCAACGGTGAGAAACGAACCACTCTCAACGCCCAAAGGTATTTTGAAAATTGTTGTAACCAGCACATCCTTGTGAAGATGGGAGGGCCTCCCTGCCAGATTGAGCCGTGTGCAGACCCTGACTGGAAAGATAACACTGAGCTCTGGAACATTCTTAGTATTGGCGGATTCACCAACTTTGTGGAGAGAGTGCAAGGGCATGATCAAAGCATCTCTGTTCGCTTTGCCAAGGAGTGGAATGAGAGGATGGTCGACTATGGAGGGCAGAAGATTCTTATTAATGACGAACTCATAGCCGAAGCGACTGGCCTCAGCTTGGAAGGATACCGCTTCTTCAACAAGAGGGTTATCAAAGAGGCTGAAGAGAGAAGATTTGTGGAGGAGGAGGAGAAGCTTATATTCAACACCGCGGGTCTGCTTGTTAATTCAATTCCTTCTCCGTATGATGAAGTCACCCGCATGATGATTCGCTACATATCCTTGGAAGGCAGGTTTGTTACTGTCCCTGCCAAGCACCTTGTCTTTTTGAATCACTTTCGTAGGAGTAGGTTGGTTTGCTTCCCCCACTATCTGTTAAACTCTCTTGAGCGCTCCATTTTGGAGTTCCAGAAGCATACCCGGGCGGTTCCCCTTCACCAAGGGCTTATTCTGCTTATTCACAAGCACTGCCTTATCAAATTCCCCGGTCTCCCTTCCTCTCCCGGCCTGGCTTTGGGCTCTGTTGCTGCCAGTCCTGTCTCCCCTGCTGTCCCTGCTGCTGCCCCCGCCTCCGGTGCTGATGCCCCCATGCAGGCTGCTCATGCTTCTCCTTCTTTTCCTCCTGCTGCTGCCCCTGCCACCCACACTGTCTCTACTTCTAAACGTGTCACCAGGGCTTCTAGGAGACTCAATCTTGAGTCTACTGCTGAGGGGGATGAACCTTTGGATGACATTGCTCGTGATCTGCTGAACATTAGTAGTGCCAGTCCCCAGGCGGCACCAACGGATAACCCTTCTAGAAGATTGGAGGCCTTAGAGGCTGAGCTTAAATTGCTGAAGGATGAGGTAAAAAATCTTGCTAAGCAAAAAGGCAAAAAAAGCATTGAGGGAGAAGGGAGCATTGGCAATAGCCAGCTTGATGAAATATACAAAAAACTGACCTCCCTAGACTCCCGCCTTGGGAAAACGAAGACTAGGCATGAGTATAATATTGCAGCATTCAGGGCCATAGAGGAATTCATCGAAGGTCATGCAAGAAGTGTTTCGCAGCTCAGCGGTGTCCCGATTACTCTTTGGGGCAATGAGAAAGAGAGTAAAAGAACCAGAGAGGAGCTCGATAAGACGGATGCTGCTCATATGACCACGCTGGGTATGTATCATGCTTGGAAAAAAGTAAAGATGAGTATTGATCAAGCGGCCAAGAAGTAGTCCAGTTTTACTACTGCTTCTTGGCTGTAGGCTTGCTGTTTTGTTGCCGTTGTTTTGCTGTTAAGTCTCGTTTGTGTTGCTGTTTCTAGGCTCCGGTGTTCTTTGCTGTAACTTTTGTGCTTTGATACAGCTTCTCTGCTCCTCTCTCTTATTCAGGCTTTTAGGCCTCCTTTTGTACACAAGGGTATAGTCCCTTTCAAAAAACTATTTACCAATATTAAAAAAAAAAAGCATTGCCCCTCCGGTATATAAACCGAAGAAGGTCAACTATCAAAATAAGAATACAACACATAAGTAGCAAATACTTATTTCTATTCCTTTCTTAACTATACAAATACTTTTTATGCATTCAAAGATACTTGATATACAATGCTCAATGGAAAAGGAACATCTTTCCACATATAGTATATTTAGAAAATCAAGTCAGTAATTCATTATAAATCAAATTAAACAATCGATCATCTAGTCGATTTGCATTGCTTTTACCACATACGGCATCCATCTGTAAAAATTATCAACATGGGTCACTTCAATGAACCGAGCATGATAAGCACTAACTCTTAAAACAATTACAATCCATCAATTGTTTTCATTAAACACCCCGCTTAAATGATATAAAATCACCAAACAAGTAAACATGATTCACACTATACGTTAGGAATATATCATGTCTATAACGTGTAATAATAATTTTCACATTCTGAGTAGTACTATATACTTCTCAAATATTTCATCAAAATATTAGGGATCAAAGAACAAAAGTATCCTAAGAAATTATTCATTGTAAATCCCAAGGTGAACAAACATCGACAATCATGATATTCAACTTAAAAAAGAGGAATACGTTATCAATCCCGATACCGTCATTATGTAAAAACAATTACAGATGTTAGTTAAACAATTATATCAACTTATAATTTACAACGAAGAGAAATAAACAAATTGTACATGTTTCCCTCTCAATTAGCTCATGACTCGTATCGTCTTTTCGAAAGCAAGGCATTCACCTAATACGCATGCAAATAAATCGGTCGAGTCCATCAACAAAGACTCTGCTTTTGTTAAAACTTAAAATAAAACAACTACAAGATAATATCCTCTTGCCAAACAACGGTGTCTATCTACCAAGCAAACTCAATCGACCTTGCGCAAGAAGTGACAGAGACAAAGATAAACACCGAAATGCTTTTAGACACAAGGTCGAAATCAAAAGATCTCCTTTGTTATCGTAGTCAACCAAAGACTCATGATCATTTAAGCAATGACATTTCCTATGACTTTGCAGAGAGGGATTTTTAAACGAAATCCAAGCAACATGCATAGCCACATCTATGTGGAATGTAATCAGAAAGAAAACATAACATATCACAACATAACATAACATAGTCACTTCAGAATGCATCCAGAGTTGAAAGTACGTTATTCACGACCTACTTTATAGAATCCATAATTCATGATGTCAAGCTATTAAAGAAAACCAACAAAGCCAAGAACATTACATATTCATACTGTGCTTATACGTAAAAAATAGTGACATAGGTTACCATTCGAGGATTTAAAACCAAGTCCGTAAACAATATTCACATTTAGCTTTTCCAAACCGATATACAAGATATCTTCCCATACTCACGTAACCCAATGGTGTCGAAAACAATAGTAAAACCCAACAGTCTTAATTTAAAGCAGCTTACACTGCTTATCTATCAAGAATTCAACCGAGTCCCAACAACAAGATACATGGTAAAAATAGTTAATGATTCCATCTATACCAACTATGGTAAGCATTCAAAAATCAGGCGTAAGCAAATCAAAATACTGATTTCATAACAAGGAATTAAAATGAACCTCTTCAAAATTCTCGAACAAGCTTACTCGGAAGGAATCGTAAAAGTATACCCATGGAGTTCAGACTAAAATTTCATTACAATTAACAGAGGTCGTATGACACAAGTTACTTCTACAAGATTCTCGACAAAATTCAAATTATCAATACTCAAAGATGTATCTATATCCTCAATAAGTGGACCATAATATACGATTCATTCAAAGGACTCCACAGAGTCGTTTCAATATAATAATCATATATATAAATCAATACTATCAATGGGTTGAATCCCCATAACCTCCATGCAAGGGTAAAAACAACTCCAACAAGGTCGTATGAATACCGTAACACCGTGAGTTACCTTTTCACAAATAACTATAAAATTTCATAACGAAACCCAACCCGAATCCATAACCACCACTAAATAACAACCACGATAGAGCTTACGAAAGAAAAGGCCAATTAACTCAACAATCAAGCAAATGTGCTTCATGTCCCTTCCGATAGTTTCCACAACAAGAATCAACGAAAAGTATCCATCAACAAGCATCTCAATAGTCCGTACTCCATCGAGAGAACAATTTATGGACTCACACAGAGAAGGCCTATGACATAATTTTGCATATTGAATCTGGAATGCAAAACACAAAGAAATATAGCAACAGTTTGAATTTAATAAACACCCATCAAGGGATAAATGAAAAATCAAACCAGCATGAAGATACAGTACCAAAATCACACAAGACAACCATAGAAAATCATCTATTCCATAAATCATTTGAACAGAGTTGTTCTAATGAAATCACTTGAAAGACAGCAAGATTTTTAAAGGTTAGGGCCTAACATGCCTGGATATTTGCTCAAAATTCCGAAGCAGACCACTGAAAGAGCTCGGACTTTCTTTTCCTTTTCCAAGTTAGAGCTACCAACAAAATTTTGCTATCTCCATGACATATATATTTTCCTTGCCAGAGGAAAGAGCTAGATACGCTCATACTCGCCATGCAACACAAAGAAGACTCAAAAGTGCGAAGAACCAAGAACAGCAGAGGAAAACTGGAATTCGTGATAAGCCAAATAAAACATTAACTTTCCAATTTGCATGCCTTCTCGCGAATTCCAAGATTGAATTCCAAGATCATTAATTGCATTTACTCCCACTTTCCCGCCAAACTCCATCACTGCCACCGACCGCCATAGTTGGCGATAGACAAATAAAATTTCAAGACCATTTTCAAGTTTTGGCGACCTGCCACGTCGGCTTAAGTTAGCCGTTTCTAAAAATTCTACCAATACCTGTCCTTCATACTTATCCTTTGCATTTAATGACATAGAAAAGGCTGCCCATGGTTCGCACCCCTCCATAGGTCCCCAATAATCCTTGTTCATAGTTAGGTTAGTAACTTAGGTTAGGATTTAGGATAACACCTAGTCTAACTTCATAGAACATAGATACTAACTTAGGACGTTAGCTCTTAGCCTAGGTCTAGGTTAGATTAACACTAACCCCTAGGTTAAGTTTAGTTTTAGGTTACTAACATTAATAATTCCAGTTAGGTCTACATTTCGTATGCTCAGAAAAAGACCTACAACATGCATCCTTGAACAGGGTTAGCTCTGCTCGCCTTAGGCTACGGAATTATATGCAATGTGAATTATTACTGTCCACGACCAAGATCTTCCAGATATACTTTGATATTAGGAACCATTCCATTTCACACGATCAACCCGAGTTAAGACTCGGGATTGGCTTTATTCAACGAATTCGCACTGCAACCTGTGAAAGGTTTATAATTTTTAATTCATCATGAAAAACTTAAAGCACCACTTGGATCAATACCACTGATCCAAGGCTAGGTCTTATAGATGAATAACTTTATAATTCGTTTCGAGATCAGATTAAACTCAGATGTAAAATGAAATAAATAAAAGAGTCTAATCAAATTTTGACTCACCAAAGATCTCGCAATCTGCAAAGAAGATTCAAGATATATCAAGCATGACTTCTCAATCAAAGGAACACATCCTTTTACAAAAGAAATCACATATCAACACTTGTATGCTTAGGAGGAAGTAACAACATTCGGGTGTTACAATCTTTCACAAGGTTACACAAGCTAAGCTTCACACAACCTTACTTGAGGTTTGCATTGAAGGGATACATGAAGGTTTTTAGTTTTTGTTTGTCTTCCATTTTAGTTTACTTTTTCATTGTTCACCGACTTGACTTGACACGAAGTGAGGAAAATATAAAGAAAAGAACTCCATATTTTATTGGTTATCAAGACTAGATAATATTCATTGGGTAAATTATAGACATAAATATATAAGGATACCAAACAAGAGGGGGAAAAAGAGACACACAAAAATACTTAAACAAAGACTATGTACAAGACTCGTATAAAAGGCTATGTACAAGGGATTGCCATCTATCAAGGCTTGAACAATTTCAGCTATTGTCCACTCTATAGTAATGGAAGAGAAGTTTCATCCATATAGTCCAAGTAGTATGAATTCTCTCTAGAAAAGTGTCGAATCTTAAAAGGACCAAGCCAAAGTGAGTCAAACTTATCGTGACTCCCACGAGGTTCTCTCCTTTTATCCCAAAGTAGGAAAATGTCTCCAACTTTAAAGTCACGGGACTTGGTATTTTTATAAAAATTTACTTGACCCTTTGTTGATGGGTTGATATATGATTAATAACTTGAGTCCTTTATTCATACAACTTCCAAAAATACATGATCCTTTTCTCCATGGCATCCTTGAATTGTTCATCCCCGATAGATTTTTCTAGGTGAAAGGGTGGTAACTTGAGCATAATCGGAATTTGTGCATCCATCCCATAAACTAACTAAAATGGTGACATTCCAATGGCTCTTTTTGGTGTTATCTCGATCAGCCCAAAGAGCATCATACAATTTATTGTGTCAGTTTCTATGTGATTCATCAACTAGTTTCCTGATTATGGTCACCAGCTTCTTGTTAGTTGATTCAACTTGTCCATTTCCCAGGGATAATAGTCTAAAGAGTGTGTAAGGAAATTACATAACCATAAAAAAATCAACAAGTTAATAGGAAAAGAAATTTAGAGCATATCTGTTACATATATATTTAGGGACCCCGATCGAACCAAAATATTTTCTTTAATGAAATTTTAGATAACTTTAGAAGTGGTTTTCTTGACTGTAATGTATTCTACGCACTTCATGAAGTTGTTTGTGGTAGTTAAAACATGAGTATGGACTATACTAAAATTGGGATAAAAATTCCAATAAAATCTAGCCCCATTGCTGAAAAGGATCTTCAATTACCACGAGCTTCAACGATGGAGTGGCCAACTTAGTTTTCCCCACAAACGTTTGGCAAGATTCACACTTTGAGACCCATTTTCTTGCATCCTTGAACAAGTTTGGACAATAGTATCCTCCTCAGAGAATTATTGTGAGTTGTCACCGAAGAAAAAAATGCCCTCCATAGGCCTACTCCTAGTATGCTCTAAGAAATATTTTATGTTGTTCTTTATCCACACATCTTAGAAAGCAACCATCAATACCTTTCTTAAAAAGAGATTTATCCCAAAGGACATACTTGGCAGCTCTTATTTTGATGGCACTATTTTTTAGCAAGACTTGGATGTGTGGGAAATTTTCCATTTATTAGAAAATGAGAAATTTTAGAGTACCATTCATCCGTAGAACTAAAGAAGATAACAATAGGCATTTTTGTAATATCTCTATCACTTGAATCACTTTTTTCACTATCTACAATCAATTGATATAAACCCCGGCCTTGAACCAATTTGATAGGATTAGTATCAAGATCATATTCCCAAACCTCAGCCACCTAATTCCCTCTTTTCATACCAAACTATTGCTAAGTCAAGTTGGATTTCACAACCGTATCGGAACATAAACAATAGAATGAGAATTAAGAATGTAAAATATGAAGTGTTTAATAGCCTTAACCACAACAAAATCATGGTTCTCAATTTGGGAATAATTTAATTCATGATATTTTAAAATGTACCTCATAAATGCAATTGGTACTTCACATCCTTAAAAATTATTTTGAACTAAAATAGCAGACAAGGTGTTCTCTAATGTATAATAATAGATAATGAAATATTTATCAAAGTTAAAAAAACTAGAACTAGTGTTCTTACAATATATTTATTTATTTCTTTGCTTCAGCACTCCATTGAAAATATTTTTTCTCTTTCATTATTCATGTTATACTTTGAGTTAGCTCAGCAAAATATGGAATGAATCTCCTAAGGAAGCTGATTTTTCCAAAGTGAACACCTTTCTTTCTTGTGGGAAGAGAAATTTTCTCGAGTATATTAAACTCACTGGTTCTATCTTGATTCCATCCTTTGAAACAATATGTCCAAGAAATTTCCCCTTGGTCACATAGAAAAAGAATTTTGGATTAAGTGAAATACCATGATCCCTTAAATATTGAATAACTAGCTTCAAGTGTTGAAAACGGTCTTCCTATTCTTGGAAGATAATGAGATCATACAAGTAGACTATAATGCACTAATTCTTTAAATATCCAAAATCTATGTCCATGGACCTTTGAAATGTTTCACAAAAATTATCAAACTAGAAGGAATCCTTTGGTAAAATAATGTGCCCCAAGGAGTTATGAAGGAAGTCTTGTGCTAAAACTTACATCCACTTCAATCGATTATATCCTCAAAACCTATTAAACATTGATAGCATTTCAAAACCAGTCACAACTTGTAGGATATGATCCATCATCGGAAGAGGATAATTATCCTTCAAAGAATACTGATTTAGATTCCATACATCAACACAAATCCTTATCTCTCCATTCTTCTTACGTACATGTACTATATTAACAATCCAGTGAATGATGAATAAAAATATTATTTTTACATTTAGTAACTTTTGGATTTCTTGATAAATGGTACATACAATATTTGAATTGTATATATTTTTTCAGAAATGTTAAATGCCTATTTTTAAAGGAATATAGTGTTGCATTTCTCTCAATTTGAAAGTCCTCGATCATCATACAAGTAAGAAAGCATGTCAATATGTTTCTTTAACAATTCAACCATTTTTCTCCTTTCTTTGTTAGAAAACACTTTCTTATGTTGACAAACTTAGGCTCCTCATCACTTCCCAAGTAAACCTTCTAATACTAAAATGACTAATTTGTATTTTGGGGAATTTTACCTTTTATGTATGTATCATGCTTGTCAAACAGATATTCCAAAATTACAAGTCCTCTAGGTATATTGTTACCTTTTAGCTTGATGTATCCATCCCGATCCAATTTAGTTTCAACTCCTTTAGATGTAGAAGAAGTTGATTCACAAGAATTAGTTTCACTTCCCTCAAAATACAATTGTTTAACATTATCCTTAAATTCTAGAAAAGAGATAATATGATCGTCATCATTGGACACTTGTTAGTTATCTACACCGTCCAAAACACTAGGCTTGAAGATCATCTCAACAAGAAACTTATCTTGATTGAAGTCCGGATTCGTGACGAATAAGGAACTTGAAACTACTAAGCTAAGGTACATGCTCTAGAATTATTATCTATTGTTACAACATCAATGGAAAATGCATCAAGGAACTCAATTGAGTCCCATACATTGTTATAATGTTGATTGGAAGAAATGGCTAAGTACTAGCCATGCATGGGAGTTTTGGACCACGTGCAAGGGGTGTACAAGGGGTACACATGTGCATGATGAAACAACACATGGAGGTTTGCACATGATCATAAAAATTTAGGTACTCATCCAATTTTCTAGAGGCATGAATAAAAATAGAAAAGCATAGGAGAAGTGGTATCCAAGAAAGGAATATATTTAGAAAAATGTAAGATAGATTGGGATGCACACAATGGAACTTATAACTACAAAAAGTACAAGCAGAGACAAAATAATATCATGTATGGTCCAAACTAATAATAGGATTAAGAAGGTATTAGCAGAGAATGTAAAAACATGCAACCTATTAATGCATATTAGCAGAGAATGTAAAAACATGTAAGCTATTAATCTGTTATTAACAGAGAATGTAAAAACATGCAAGCTATTTTTTGAGCACGCCTATTATTAGGAGCATACTCGGAAGTGAAGGTAAAGTCACCACCCCTATATATATATATAAATTTTTTCTTTATTGAGAGAGATAAATATTTAGAGAGTGCATATCATGTGTGTATGAGAAAATTTAAGTTGTTTTGTTACAGAGTTAGGGATTGGTATTTGCGTGCATGGTCCTATGCACCATTATATCATATGTATATGTATTCAACTTTTTTGATGTAATGAATTATAGTTTATAATGGATAATTGTGGTTGGATAATGATATTTTATATGTTTGAAGATGGTGTTATGATGATGCAATTGATCTTAGTTCTTGTTTAGATTGATTATATTCCTTATTATATGTGTTTCTAAATTGCTATGTTAATTGTTATGCATGAATGAATGTCTTGGTTATAAATATAGTGAACATGCATGCTAACACCCTTGTAAGCATAAAAATGAGAGACTCGTGGTTGTGCATGCTTTGGGTGAGCATTCACATCTTTCTAAATTAAGTGCCAAGGTGTGCATATCTATTGAGTGTGTAAATAAAAGACTACATTTTGGTTCCATTTCCAAGATATTTTTTCAATTTTTCTTTAGAGCATTGAAGTATGGGTAGAATATAGCCAAGACACATTTACAAAAATATATAGCATTGGACATGATTTTAATGCATGTAAGTGGGTGGAGGAAAATCTATATGACTACGTGTACAAGACATTCTTCAACTTCTTTCCAAAGAGTTGTATCATTGGGTTGGGTAGATTATGCATCAAACATAAATTTTTACCTGTAAATGATAGCTTGCATGTAGGAAGATTACTAGACACTTTATGATTTAGATGAGGCATGGACTAAAGATATAGATCATTGGTGGGAAGGTGTTTAACACAATTATACTTTGGAGTACATAATTTCTACGTATTATTTCCCTAAGGAAGTTCGGTTCTAGTTTTTGCATGAGCCCAAAGGCTCGTATTTACATACACTACCTTTATCCATCAAGATTTTGATGACAAATCTAGGACTAGAGAGATTATTTATGGTGGCTAAACACCCACCGTTCTCGGGAAGGAGTAGACATAGAGAAGGATGTGACAGACTGACGGAAGAAAGGAAGAGATAAGAAAGACAACTCAAGTATAATGAACCGTAATAGAGGGTTGTAAATGAAACACTTATGTCGAGAAGAATGATGAATAACAAATGTTTTGAGACCCCGTGGAAGAAAAGGAGTCATAGTATCATGTCCTACTAACTTTGGGAAAGTTCAAGAGAGAAACCCCATCGAAATCTTATGAGAGACTATCGGAGGAGAGTATGAGAACCGAAGGTGAACATTTGACCTAAGCTAACTACCTAGCCCTTGCGCAAGGTGTTCCAGATCTAGAGGTAGTTGTTGAAGGGAATTATAGTGAAGGAAAGTAAGTAATATCTCCACTTTGGGAAGGATATATAGGTATATATAAGTTAGTATTAACTAAGGAAGTGTAGAATACTTTAGATGCAAACATGGAAAAACATCAAAGCGCTAATGTTCGGGAGTAATTTTTGAGGAGTTTTTAAAGGTGCATCATCGGTTGAGAGTGTTGGCATGTAAACCATTATAAGTAATCATATAGGTGCTACAAAAAAGTAGATAGTGGCTATCCAGTTTAATAAAACAACTAGGACACAAGGTAGTTCATCTACGAGACCTCAAACTACTGTGAAAGCGGTGTGAGAGGCTCAAGAGGATCAAAGTTAGCTACTACACGGAGGAAACCCCGATGGAGGTTTAGGGTCTGGTCTTAATCTAGGGCAGGGTTCATAACCATCTCTGAACCAACCTCATTAGACACCACCTCAACAACCATAGTGGCATACACCTCATGTTTACTTTGATATGTCTCTTCACTTACTAGAGTACGAGGGTGTGGAAGATGCACCTAAACACATGCACAAGTGTGACATGCTATATATATATATATATATATATATATAAGGGAATCACGACCCTTGATAGAAAGGGAAGACAATTTTCCACCACACTTCAAGGGTGCACACATGGTACAAAAAGTACAAGACCCACTAGATTGCAATGGACTCGATGTGTTTTGATGAAATTTTTGGTTGAGTTCCACATTCTAGAGTTTGAATAAAAAATATTAGCACGTTACAGGACATCAAACAAGGTTTTTATAAAAGCGTATGGGAGTATGATGAAAATTTTAAATCTCTTTTGTCTAAACTATCTTATGATATTCATCAGAGACACCATGCAAAATGGTTTGTTTGAGGATTTTTGAACTGTTTAAAAGGATCTTATCACATAAGACATATGCGGCTCCACATAAGGCCTTATAATTAGATCTATAAGCTAAAGTAGTTGGGAGTGATAATATTGGCGTAATCCCATTTTTGAAGGCATAAATTGCAAATATGGCCAAGTAATTGGAGAATCTATCTCGCTAACTTAGCACATGAGACCCACAAAGTGGATTCTAGTGTAATGATTTTGAAGTTGAGGGACATAGGAAGGAAAGTTGTCCATGCATGACTCGTATGCACATTTTTACAATCTTGTGAAATTTTCCACAAGAACCATGATGTCCAAAATTATGCCCTATTAGAGCTTGATACCAAGGATTTTTGGTTGATAGATCAAATTCATGAGGTATACAAGATTGGATTATGACAAACCATGATGGTGAGCAGCTCTCAAGTACATGAAGCCCAACCTACTAAAGAACCTAAAAATGGAGGGGGTGGATTTTGTGGAGGTTATATGAGTAGAGGCTATGTTGGTAGAGGAATATTTATGAGTGATACTGCTACACGTGTGGGTCCCTAGATCATTACCAGTGTGAGTGTCCCCAAAATTTGGTATGTGTGTATTGTGGAAAGTAACATAAGGTTGAGGACTGTCCCGATCTCGTATGAGCATATGTCTAAGATTAAAAATTAGGACAAAAGCATGGGAATTATCAAGGTGCAACGTGTGATGAATCACCATTAGATTCCAAAGAAGACATTAGATCCAAATTTATAACCAATTCTAGTAACTACACACACATAAGCAACATGCACACGTGAGCCTCTTAAATCCAAACCACTCATTAAGAGAGAATAAGTTATGCATGCCAAGTATCTAGATGTTTCTCATCAAAAGGAGGTCTATTTAGGAGACCATGAGGGTGATCAAGGATCTGTAGGGAGAAATCCAGGTGCTTAAAGGAGTAGGTGCATGAGAGAGAGCACACAAATAACATTGAAGTTCCACAAAAAGACATAGATGATCTGAAGGATGTATGTAAGATAATACGATAGGAAAATATTATCCCACTACCAGGGGAATGGCTTCACGAGAAGGTACCACGTATGTAAGTTGAGCGCGAGCATAAAAAAATTATGAAAACTTTTCACTACGTAATCATGAATATGAGAAGGAAATCACACAAGATGTAATGATTGATGGATGGTTGAGTAGTAATATTTTGATTTACACAAGTGATGAGGTGGATTTATTGACGTTAGATGCATGGAACCATATGGCGAGACCACATTACAACCATCTTCCAATGTGTTGTATATGGAGAACAAGACAAGGGCAATGCCTATTACAAGATTAAAGGACAATTAAATTACCATTCAAGGAGCCAATTTTACTTAGGATTGTGGAGTATTAGTGATTAAAAAGGAAGATAACTTCCTAACACTTCTTGGACCTCCTTGGTGCTATGTGAATAATCCTAACTTGTACTTCAACAAAAGATACATGGGTTTTGATAAAAGCGATGAATGCGTGATCATACCCTAGATAATTTAAAGGCTACACCTTATATTAAGCCTTTGAGTGAGGAAGATCTTAATAGAATTTATGCACATACATTGCATGACCCTAAGAATGTGGAACCATCTAAAGAAGGTGTCATTTAGTGGGAAAACACACTTTGTAAGTGATACTACTAGTGTTGCTTGTGACAATTGGGATCATGGCACATATGAAATGGTTAGGTGCAAGGTTAGAGGATGATTCACCAGATTATCAAGCTATGCATGGCTAGGCAAAGTTGAGATCAACTCGCTTACAAGGTATATTGGTGAGGTAAATCCTCCTATGTTCTTACGTGCTATGGAAAACTAGTGGTAGAATGAAGGTTATAGAATGAATATACTATTCTATAATCATGTGTAGGATGACAACGCGCTAGTGGGAAACACATAGAGATAAATTATTGGTCCAGTGAGAAATGAGAATCACCTTTTAGACAAATTTTACTCAAAACAATGTACCTATACTTATACATGAGTATGAAGGGAAGAATATTTATTTGGTGCATGTTTATAACTATGAGAGACAATGGGAACAAGGCTAGGGGCATTCCCATAATCTCTTTTGGTACATAAGTTATATTCCACTCTATGTGGATACACACATGCTTGGTATGTCCATGATAAGCTAAAAAGTGAGACTGCAAGTTGGTGCAAGATGACTGAAGGTATTTTTCATACCTTTGATTATTTTTATAATAAGACACATGTACATGATGCTCTACAGATTATGAATTGCATCATATTAGGGGATAACAAAAATTAGAGTATATCATGCTTCAATTACTTAGGAGCCCGATTTTGAGTTGCAGAAGATATGTTTGAAACTAAAGAGATGCAATTGGGTTATGCCTCGATGGGGAAAAAAGGGAAGCTAGTGTACCTGATTAATGATGAAGAGATGGAAAAACTTGGATTTTATCCATACGGAGGGTGCACGTGAGGTAATGGACTTAATAGATGAGAAGCAACGTGCATACCATGCTCCTATGAAGAAAAACAAGGTTACCATTGGAACTAAGGGTGTGCTTAAGGAGGACATCATTAGAGGTTAATGGTTAGAACAAGGTCATTGAGATTTTGTGTGATTTTCAAGACTTGTTTCTAAGGGGTTGTCATGAGTTGAAAGGAGTGAATCCCTCATTAAGAGAGATGAAGATTAATCTAAAAGAAGGTGTAAATCCTATTCGAAGAGGCCTTAACTTGTGCTTGAAGATCAAGGAGGAGATTGAGAAAATGCTAAAGTATGGCATCATTGAACCAATTAAGGAGTCTAAGTGGGTTATTCATATAGTTATTATCACGAAGAAGGATGGGTGGATTGAGATCTATAGATTACATGGAATGTAATGCCTCATGTTTCATAGATCCGTTTCCCACACCATTCATAGATGAAATCCTTAAGGGAGTTATAGGACATGAAATATATTATTTCTCATATGGATTCTCGGATACCATCAAGTGCACATTGTGGATGAGGACCAAGAAAAGACCATCTACATTACTGAGTGGGGAAGATTCACATATACGGTTATGCCTTTTGGATTGAAAAAAGTGCCAATTATATTCCTGTGTATTGTTTTGTAGGAATTTCATGACTCTATCCATAAGTTTTTGTAGGTATAATTGGATTATTGGAATATCTATGGGCTTATCAAAGATCATTGTGATAATTTGATGCTCATGTTTGAGAGGCACATGTAGTTAAAAATCTCTCTTAACATTAAGAAGTATATCTTTGCTACACCTTTTGGCACTTTTCTTGGGCACATCTTTTGCAAGGATGGATTATTGGTGGATCCAACTAAGATAGTGTTTATTTTGGATTAGAATATCCTACCAACCAAAGTGAAGTGCGTGAATTTTTGAGGCATACTAGCTACTACAGAAAAATTCATTAAGGGATATGCAAATATTGTTGCATTGTTGGAATAATTTCTTAAGGATAAAGGAAAATTTTATTGGGGTGAAGCAAAAAAAACATGAATTTGAGAACTTGAAGGAAATATTGACCACTACTCCTATCTTATGATTGAATTCTTGGAACAAACCTTTTCATGTACATGTTGATGCCTCTAGTATGGCTATTGGTGGAACAAAGAGAGGGTAATTTGAATCATCCCATAGACTTTGTGAGTAGAAATTATACTACCAAAAAGCAGAGAAAAATTATACTACCAAAAAGTGTGAGGCATTGTCTATGATTTATGAACTTCACTAGTTTCAAAATACTTATAGGCCACACCGTTCATTTTCTATATAGATCATATGACACTAAAGTACTTAGTCAACAAACCTATTTTACAAGGGCACATCTTTTGGTGGATACTCCTATTTTAGAAGTTTGATTTCACAGTTGTTATGAATCCAAGAAAGATCAATTTGGAACCCAATCACTTATTAAGTATTAATTTTAGAGAGGACCCATAGAGTATAGAAGACACAATGCCTAATGCATAGTTGTTTAGGTTGAATTATACGCCAAAAAATTTGGAGGACATTACAAGATTTATACACACTGACTTACTCTAGAGGGGATGAAGACAATGGAGAGAAATCAACTTGTTATTCAAGCTGTGAAATATCATCTCATTTGAGGAAACTTGTATAAAATGGGCCATAATGAGGTCTTGTGTAGGTGTGTTTTGCAGCATGAATGCGAAGCCATTATTGGAGAAGATCTTGAAGGTATTGTAGTAGAAAATTATGTAGGAGATATGAATGTGTGCAAGATCCTTCTATATTTTCTATGGTGGGAGAAATTTTATAAGGATACCAAGTCTTATTCAAAGCATGTAATAAATTTCAAAGACTTGTAAAACCTAGAAGTAGAGATGAAATTTATTTGTTTCCTATAAATGAGTACCTAAACCCTTTGAGAAGTGGGTTATTGATTTTGTAGGACTTATTACACCACCTACATGCACGATTAGGTTACACTACATTATTACATATAATGAATACTTAACTCTGGTGGGAAGAGGCTACACCTACAAAGGATTGCACAGGATCCACAACAACAAGGTTCTTTTGGGAGAATGTTATCATCAAGTATGGATTCCTATTGAGCTTAACAAGTGATAGAGGAACTCCTTTTTGAAATAAGACAATCAAAAATTTCTAGTAGAATTTATGGTGAAACACCATAATCCCACCCCCTTATCACCCTCAAGAAAATGACACTCATTGAATAATTAAACAAGATCTTAGGACAAACACTTACAAAGATATGTGATGTTGGAAGAAAGGATTGGAATGGCAAGGTATCAGTTGTTCTTTAGGCATATAAAACAACTTATAAATTTTTGATCAAGGCAACACCATTTTAGTTGGTGTTTGAAATGGAGATTGTGTTACATGTGTAATTTTTATTACCATCCTTACATATTTTGCATACAAATGAATTGTCTCGATGAACATGATGTGGTAGAGAGCATTGATAAATTGATGTAATTAGATGAATGGCTCACCATTATGTGTTGGAGCCAAAATATTGAAAAGGTATGACATAAGGATTTTCATGACATGCACATCAAGAGTAATTTTTTTGCACTTGGAAAGATAATACTTTTATTTGACTCTAAGTTTGCATGCCACTTAAGGAAGTTGAAGGTCCACTAGTTGGGAACCTTTTTGGTAACCAAGATACTCAAATCATGTGCATGTAAATTATAGGAATTTTGTGGAACCATTTTTCCTAGTTACTTCAATGGGAGTAGGTTAAATCCCTACTTTAAATAAGATTCTTTTTGTTTTTAATAAGGCAATATTACCACTTAGATTAGATTTCCCTTTCATGTTTTATTTTTTGTTTAGGTTGTTTTATTGTAATAAGAGCGTTTGTGCACAGTGAGTTGATTACCATCTATTGAGTCAATATGCAGAGGACCACACATAATTTTAGTGTGGGGTGGAAGTAGGTAAGACATTGGTAGAAAGGAAGGTGTTGGGGGATTAAGAATTGAAAACATGTGAATGAAAATGTGTCAGAGGTGTCTAGGTTTGATGGTGTATAAAGGAGTTTCTTAGGAGGAAATCCATGCGGGTAAAATGCCATGCATTGTAACATGAGGGAGAATGTAAAAATATATACTACTTGGAATATGGTGTAGAGGAAGATGAGTTACAACACAAGGAAGTGTGTGTATGAATGTATGCAAGCTTGGGAATTAGTTGGCAAGATAGAAGGTTATGAATACCATGTGTGTGAAATAAAGTCATGGAAGAAAGTAAAAAGTTTCTTAGGAGGAAAAATAAGTTTTAAAAGCAAAAATTACTTTCAAACTTACAAGTGGGAAAAAAATGTTTAAAATTCCAAAAAGTAAGTCGGTGGAGTTTTAAAAGTATGAGAAACCCAGTAAAAAAGGAAAATTGAGTTATTTGCTACCTTGCATTTGAGAAATTTCAGAAATTGATAAACCAAGTGACAAAGAGCGATAAAGAGAATCAACTAGAGCATCATGCGTGAGGGTGATAGCGTGTGGCTCCTTCATGGGAAAAGTGTAGGTTTGAGTGAGAAGTTTGAGAAAGTGGCTAGGGAACAATCGGTTAGGAATTGTTAGGAATGGAGGTTGAATAGATAGGGTTCATAGGGATTAATAAATGTAGAGGGAACATAAGGTTGGCCATAAATTTGAAATACACTCTAGCTAGTGAGAAAGAATACCTAGGGCACATGTTGAAGTAAAAACAATGTCACCCAAGAAAATAACTTTGACGTCACCAAAGAGTAAGGGAAAGGGGTGAGCTAAGAATACTTAGCAGTTGAAGACCCACCAGAGGAATTATATTTAGATGACATAAATACATTATCCCCTTGAATTAATTGTGGCACAATAATGGGTCTCAAATCTCGTAAAGTGAAAAATTAGTGAGTTCAATCACAAGGTACCAAGGAATTAAGACATGCTAAAGAAGGACATGATACGAGATTCTCTAACGAGGAATGAAGAAGGTCAATTTATGATCGATGACTCAAAGTGAGGAAGATTCTTAAGAAGGTAGGGGTTTTGTATTTATTACACTTTCGTAATTTAGATGATATACACACGTCTTCTAATGGTTGATGTTAAGGGTTCATAAAGACTAATTTTAATTCATACGACAAAGAATGAGGATTATAGTATGGTTGATTTGGGTGAATTAAAGAGTTGCAAGATACTAGAGAAGACCTAGACCTAGATTTACAATATGAGGCTAAGATTTGAGTTGATGACCATGTTATAGTATGAAAGGGGAAGCAGGGACATGATCATAGATAAAATTACAGACCCCATAACTTAGGTAGCAACTGACAGACTTATAAGTTGCAAACTTGGCACCTTGAAAGATAAGGGGAGTGAATAAAAAAATCCTCTACATCATGCACAAAATGAATTTTAAAACATAATACAACATTGCAAAATTCTTTTCCGATAGAATCATTGAGTAGGTGAAGGTTCATAATGAGGAAGGAACAAATATTACATGAGGCTCAATTTTGTGATTATATTATGGGAATTTTGTGTCCCAGATGGGCCAAAAGAAGACATATGGGTCCACCCCGTAGAATCCTAGTCCCCTGCAGTTCAATTCATAGATTTTACATGCAAAGGGGAATTTAATAATCGATACAAGCAACCTTTGGATAAGTGGTAAAACAGGATGTGTGAAACTTTTGAAAATAAATGGCACATACCAAGGAGATGCCTAGAGAGGTTGGGAATTAATAAAATTTTGTAGTAATGCAACAATTTAGCCTTACATGTTTTATGATAGCTAATGGAGAAATGGGACCATGGTGCAAACTTCCATTAGCATTCACTACAAAATATTTCAAGTGTATGGTGAACAAGAATAAGGATGCACATAAGTTTATTTTCAATGTTGAGAAGGTGGATTTAGAATGGCACATGTTGTGCACCACCTATGGTTATACATCTAGTCCCACATAATTGGAGACATCGAGAGCCATATACCTTAGATCTTAGTCCTATGATCAATGTAACAATCAAAGGGATGATATGTAGAGTCATTTTAGTTTTTTCTCCCCAAGGTACATGGTGGAATAGAGTTAGAGGTATGTGATACTTGCTTGCTTTAACTAAAGAAGTGCACAATGGATATAATGAAGAAAACTTGAGAGGAGTCCCTACCAAAATAAGATGAAGAAAATGTTGCATTGGATCAAGGTTGGAGAAATAAAATGTAGTATAAGAGTAGGAAGCACAATGTGGGTGCATGACCCTCTCAGCCGGAAAAAAGTGAGTCCACTAAGGAATAAGAAGGGGCACATAGGGATACAATTAGTTTCTAATGATGAAGACTCGAAGAGAAGGTGGAAGAGGAATTGGGTCATGAGAAATCCGCATAAGAGTTAGGGAGATAACCACCAATAAACTTGGATCCTAGCCTAGAGAAGGGAGAAAGGGGGAAACAACATAGAATCTCATGGGGGAGAAGACACCAACACACAAGGAGGATTATGAAGGAAATAAGGAGGTCAGTGATATTTATGTGACTAGTGAAGAAAATGGAACCAGAGGAGAGAGATGAGTACATGGCCCTTCACACCGAAGAAGCTACGAGACCAAGGAAAAATAAGAGAGAAGATGAATTCCCCTCAATCACCACATATGTATTTCATATATGATCCCACAAAGTTATTGAGGGAAATGTTTCAAATCATGGTCCCTATGGAGAGCTTCTATAGATAGGACCTAATGGAAAAGGATGGAGGAATCTCACACATGAAGAAGATGTTGTCTTGGAGCATGCATACACATGCAAAAGAGACAAATTTAAAAATTAGCAACAATTTCTACTCTATGTTGGAATTGAAGAAGCATCTGGGAAAGGAGTATAAGATAGTAAACCCCATAAGACTAATTGATGAGTAGGCATGCAATTCCTTAAATAAAATCAAAATGGAAGTGACACACATAAATCTTGACAAGGGGGCTACCATAAAGCTCATGGTAGAAGAAAAAAGGATAAGGAGTGCAAGGTTGAAGGATTAAATAATGACAGTAAGGGGGAGAAAAAGTGCACCAAGGAGGCCTATGACAGAGAAGGAGCATTAGTGAAATAGATTACAGGTGCATGCCCCACTTTGGTAAGCCAAGCTTGAACTGATTACAATGATGAGATGTAATACCTTGAGGACTTGGTTGGAATGTTACTTCTCAATATCAAGAGTGGCATGGGGCCATCAACTAAAGACTTTTCTAGGGAAAAGAAAAATAATAAAGAAGCCATGGAGGCCAAGATAGCCCATCTTAAGGAAGTATTCATGCAAGTCGTGAGACCAACAATAAGGAAAATTTGACGTTTGATAGGTACCAAAAGAGTGACCCTATCATTAGTGCACACATCACCAAAGAGGAGGTAGAGATAAAAGGAATCCAAGAAAATATATCAACCAATAAGATTGAGCGCAAAAAAATCATGGAAGAACTATTAACAAAAAAGGAATTAATAAATTCCATGAGAGAAACATTGATCTCCATCTCTTGATTTTGGAATGTATGGACATGTTGGAGGGAGTAAGTTCTGAATTTAGTGTGGTTATCAAGGAGATCAAGGGGAGAGCGGAAGAAACAACACCTAACAAAATTCTAAGCATTGTAGAGGTGGCACCCGGAAAGGCCACATAGGAGCTCACAATGTGGAAAATGTTTGAAGATGATTTAAATGCAAAGTTCCTAGAGCCCTCCAAAAACTTGAGGCTTGATGTGGATGGTGTACAAGTTAGAAGTAATTCTTTTGATTGAAGGTATTATAGGCCTTATCCTTTATTCTTTATTCTTTGAACATTATTTGATTCATTGATTCATTGGAGGGATAAGTTGGGTGACACATTACCGAACACAAGTAATGATTTTAATATGGGGTAATGCCAAGTGCAATAAATTGAGAAGTACTAGACATGTGTGGGAGTTTGGTACCATGCATAAGAGGTGTACATAGGGTCACAAATGTACAATATTGAACAATGTGTGAAGGTTCGTGCATGATAAAATGAAGTCGGGGACTTAGTTGATCTTCTAGAGGAATGGATAAAAATATAAAAGTAAAGGAGAAGTGGCATCTAAGTAAGGCATATATTTAGACAAAAGAAGGATAACTTGTAAGGTAGAAAATGGAACTTGTAATAGGAAAAATCACATGCAGAGACCAAATAATATCATGTACATACCAAGATAATAATATGACTAAGAAGGTATTATATTTAGGTTAATCTATTATTAGTAGAGAATGTAAAAACATGCAAGCTATTTTGTGAGCACACCTATTATTAGGAAAGTGCATGGGCGGTGAAGGGAAAGTCCCCACCCATATATATATTTTATGCGTTCCTTTTTTGAGAGATCTAGATATTTAGAGAGTGCGGATGTGCGTATAAGAGAAAAGATATGTTTTTGTCATATATTTATGGCTTGGTATTTACGTGCATGGTTCTCGCACACCATTGTATCATCTATATATGTATTTGTCTCTTGTTATGTTATTAATTCTAGTTTATAATGGATACTTATGGTTGGATAATGATAGTTGATATGTCTGAATATGGTGTTATGATGATATAAATGAACCTAGTTCTTGTTTAGATTTATTATCTTCCTTATTACATGTGTTTCCAAATTTCTCTGTTGATTGTTATGCATGAATGAATGCACTGGTTATAAATATAGTGAACATGGATGATAACACCTTGGTAAGCATAACAAAGGAGGTACCTAGTGCCTACATGCACTTCTCTCGTGAGCGTTCACATCTATCCGAATGAAGTATCGGTGAACATAGCTATTGAGTGCACAAAAAGACTACATATGGTAATTCTTTAGCGTTTCATTATTTACTTGAAATGATACCAAAACATTATTGACTATGAGCCCAAAATATCCTTGTGGTATTGGAAATTTGTAACTTGTATGAGTATGGGTGGAGTTCACCGGTAGGTGAAACAAGTACTAATCTTGCTCCAGAATTTGTTTTAGATCATGTTCCATTGAACTCAAGGGTCCACACATCATTCAGGTATTCTTGAATAACCTTAGGAATTTTCAGCTCCAATTCGACATTACCATTTAATTCCCATGTCCAATTTTTTCATATAAAATCCATGCTTTAGGATCATCACTCTTTTAGACTATGTGTTTATCTTTCCTCTTAGGCAGAAATTTATTCATCTCTACCTTAATCGGGATCAATGCATGGGACATGTCCATTTGTATCTCACTTCCTACATCTCTACACAAACTTCTACTCGGGAGCATCCTATAAGACATGTATATCAACAAAAATATAGTGGCTTTGACTCTTTTTAGGAAAGGTGGAAAAAACCACATGATCATATTTAATTCTTCCAACCAATGACACCTCCTTGGTCTCCATTAAATAACAAGAACCAAATGTTCAGTTAAGGTGAGACCTAGTGCATGAGAAACTTGGGTAGGAATTATGTTATTTGATGCTCCAATTAATCACACCATTACTTAGCTTAGCTATTACTAGAGTTACATAGAAAGGTTTAATATTTACAGATGATGAGGGTGTGGATTCTATTAAATTCTATGGAGAAGGAGATTTTGGATTAGGTAAGAGACCTTTAGAAGAAGGGGTAGTTTGGGAAGGTTTAACATTTATAAATTTCACAACTTAGGAAAAGGCCCCGGGGGTGAGTTTGATAGAATTTAGCTTCAGAGATATGAATTTAAGTCTTGTTGATATGATCTATAATATCAAAAGATCTTGAAAATGATGGGGTATCTTGATTGGAAACAAAAGGGATTTAGGTTTATCAACCTTTGAATTTAGACTTGGTTTAGGAAAAATAGTTGAAGAGGAAGGATAACTTGAAGGGGAAATACTACTTAATTTTTAGCAATAGAAGGAATGGGTGATCCTCTCTTAGTAACAACACGGATAATAGCTAGAGATTCTTTAGATTTTTCCTTCTTATCAGTTAGATAAATTTCTTTTTCTTACAAAGTTGTTCCCTGGTCATAACAACATAGGACTCACCATTCATTTCCGCTAGTTCCTCCTCATAATATTCTTCATCAGACTCATACACAACATATCTGATTTGGGATTCTTTATATTTTCATTGATCTCTTCAAGCTCTTCTTTAGATTCTTCTATTCTTCCACTTCACATGTTGCATTAACTAGAAATTTCACAGAGAAGCTTCAATGGAAATCTTAGGTTGAGAAGCAAGAAAATGGTTCCTTGGTTGGAAATTATTTCTAGGAAATATCATTCTATGGAATATTCTAAGAAATTTTGATTATTGATAGAAATCAGGTTGTTAGCCAAATTGTGCACTAAGCGATCAAAATTTGATGGACCTAAAGTGGAAGCCTTGGACTTACATGGTTCTTTCTTCAAATTAATCATGTTATTCTCAATGTAAATATTACCACTAAGAGTTTATCATTGATGAAAAATAATTTCATGTTTTTAGGGGTAGGTATAGTAGCAATTGGAATTTTGTAAACTAGTCTATTAAAATTTGCAATAAACTCCCACATTGGCTCATAAGGATCCTTCTTCATTCGAGAGAGCTAGGTCAAGAGTGCATGTGAATCTTCTACTAGCCTAAATTTAGATTCAAATTTAGTTTTCATGGTATCCCAGTTGGTGATAGTTCCAGGTGGAAGATTATAGAACCATTTAGAGGAATTGTGTTGCAGGATTTCTATGAATAGTCTAATAGACACATCCTCATGTGTAACTCCAAGTACCCCATATGCAACAAATAACGATGAAATATGTTCATCTAGGTAAAATTTTTCATATCCTCTAAATTTTAGGAGTTTATTCCTACTTCCTTTGGGCAGGTCATGGAGAGGTTGTGAAAGAGCTAAGGGCCCAATATTATGACCCCGGGGCATAGGTGCAGCCATTATGGGAAAATCAATATTTATAGGAAGAGTAACACTTGCTAGAATCAAATCTTAAGTAGTAGCACTTACTTTTGAAAATGAACTAGGTCTCCTCTTTTTGTAGGTGTCCTTGTTGACCTATTTCTTTACTCTTCTTGTTTGGGGATAACTGAAAACCACATTGTTGTTGTTGTGACTAAAAGAAGGATCCTCAATACCTTGATCCTTTAGAACTTGAGTGTATCTCGCACTCAACCAATGTGAAGAAATAATTGTATTGTTTGTGGTGAAATACATTTTTGGGTGTTACAACACATGCCCACGGTGGAGTGCCAAAATATAGTTGCTTAAAAAAATGGTTGTTGAGAACAATCAATAGTTTTATGGGATAACAATCCCTCCTCTTTAATGGGGAGGTTCCCTTATTCAAGCAAAACTGAAACCCTAAGTATTTACAAATGTACAAACTAATTAATTGTTGATGAGGATATTGGTGTTCACAAATGGATTCATTGTTCTCAATACATAAGATAAACAAAGAAAGGGCATGGAGGAATTACAACAACATGACTAGGGTAAGACAAGTTAATTAGGGAAACACAGTTACAACTAACCAATTGATCAAGGATAAATAAATCCTCCTTGGTTCTCCAATATTACCAACTAATTATAAAAGAAAGGAAAAGAATAAACAAAACTTTCTTTTAAATTTTTATCCTACTTATGCATGCAATTAAAACTAAAGCACATGTGTGTTTTCTTAAATGAAAAACCCACATCACATATAATGTGGATTGAATCAAAGTTCAACACATTTTACTCCATGTATTTTAACACAAAGTCTCAGATTTTAGATAAAATAAACAATCACATTAATTAGATTGAAGGAAATAAGTGGGAAGAAATTAATTAGAGAAAAGAAATTTTTCTTCTCAGATTGATCAAAAGATATATATTTTCGTCTAGATACACAAATATTCAATCCCTTTTATAAATGTAATGAGGACTTATATAGGCTAGGGGAGGATGTGATTGCCTCTTCTAACTAACTCATTCTTAAGTAATTGTTAAGCACTTAATTAATTAATTACATAAGTTGGCTTTATTTTACAATTTTATTTTTTTAAATATTAAATCCAACTTCAAAATAGAATAATTATAAGTGTTTATGATCCACAAGATGAAGGATCAGTAGGAATAGGTGAGGATGGCAAATTGATCTTAAGCATGTGCATCCAAACTTTTTCACACAAGCTGAAATATATGTTCTTTTGGGGACAATGGTGTTTGTTAAAGTAGTCAACCAGCTTCTAAGAGCATACTCCATTTCTTTGGAAATTACACCATTATAGACAATTCCCTTTGTTACTTCTATAACCACATTATGAAGTTTAGAGAGCTTCTCCATCCTATCCTGTTGACCAAGTATTCTTTAAATAACTCCTCGTTGATAAGTGATCTGAATTTTGCTTTGATCTGATTAATGGATTCCTATTTTCCAAATTATCTTTGAATATTTGGTAATGAAGGGATTGTAAATTGGAAAAGATCTCATATTTCAATGATTCTCACTTTTGAAATATAGTCTGAACTCATTGTAGCCTCTTTTAGAACCTTAATTCTCCACTCCACACTATATGTCTATGTATTAGACAAGTTTCTATTTGAATCATCAAAAAAATTGTGAGTGAGGAGGATATTTTTCATTTGTCGAGATCATGATCTAAATATCCTACATACAGTCTACCCAAATCTTGAGCTCCTTGTGAATGGTGTCAATTCTTGAATTAATTTTTCTTGGGATAAGGTGATATTGTCATATACTTTGTATGCCTCATAAATGAATTTCAAGCCCAAAACTATAATTCCTTCAACCTAAGCCTTAGATTATTTACCAAATGTGACATGTTTGTTAATCTTTGTGATGGATTTGACATCAATTACGGCATTGGAAACAATGGGTGGAAGTGAGGAGAGGGGAGTAGGATCGAGAGGAGTCTTATCTGATGAAAGGAAAGACTTGATAAAATTATAAATAATTTGAACTTTTTCATCAAGATGTTTTTGAGTTTTCTTTCCTTTCTTGACTCTCTCAATGAACTTAAAGACAATCTCTCTAAGGTTATGCACTTATCCTTTTAGATTTGATTCTCCAAGTGAGATCCTAGTGAGCTCCAAATAAAAATGGATATTTATTTATCATTCTTATCCCCCTTTGGTTTAGCAATATGCAATAATTGTTTTCTATTTGAATCTAAAACCATACAATAGGTTATCTTTGCTTTCTTAGGAGGGAGAGGAGTTTTTTCAAGAAGGGAAGCCATTGCATCAAACTTTGGAGCTTCAATACGAGATTGTACCTTTATTTTCTTATGGTTAATCATGGGATGAACCCATGTGAAGGAATATCCAAAATAAGCAGATGAGGGAGGAAATGCAAGAATAGTTTGGGATCTTGGAGGTTAATAAATAGAAATCTTGAGAGTGGAAGTCATAACGGAGGAAGAGGTTATCCTACTAACCTCCGATTTAGGCCTGTAAACATCAATTTTCCCTATGTCTAGCTCAATTATCTCAACTTCTTATTCTTCCTCACTCTCTTCAGCTTCCTTCTTCTTCTTCATCCTTATTTTCCTTAGCTACTCATTTTTCTTCAGAATCTTGTGATGATTGTTTAGGAGCAGTGGAAACTTCAATAGTAATTTATTGTTTTTTCTCTTCTTCTACTCCTTGTTCGAGACATTTCTTCTTTCTTTTCAACCTCATTTGGTTTATATTTTTCATATATACCTTGGTTTTGAGTCCAATGGTGAGGAGGAAGGAGTTTAGTGGGTTGGAATATCCTTCGTGAAGTAGAGGCCTCCCGGGAAGATGATGTCTTATGTGATTATATGAACTCTTTTATTTTCCTATTGAACCAATACCTCATTCTTATGAGAAATGGGTTATTAAGATAATCAAGGTTGTCCTTTTAATTTTAATACAAATAAATGGTAGGTAGAGGATTTTACTCAATAGATCTTATATATTCCACAACATAAAAATTAGAATCATTATCTTCCAACCCTTCTAGAACAATGTATAAATTAATGTCCTTGATTTGTTGCAATGATAACCTACCAAATACTCTTTTTCTCACCTCATATTCATTAACACAATCTTCATAGTAGTCTTCAAATGTTGGTACATGGTAGTAGGTCATCCTTAGATTCTTTGAAATGAAACCTTTATTGTCGAAGGAATCCATTTTCTAATATCAATGTAACTTAAAATATTAGATAGTCCACTCAATGTTTTGAGCATCAAGGATAACCTGTAAGTGTAGTTTCCCAATGAGATGGGGAATTGATTTCATGAGATTGTCTTGTCTTTGCAGGTTAGATGAAGCACATCTAGTTATCTGTATAACTCAACTAGGATAACATTTTCATTGCAATAAATTGGTAACTTTTTTAGTACACCTTCAAACCTAGCTTTCCGGATGTGTGAGAACTTCCTAAACTAGATAAAAAGGCTGCCATATTTTGAAATCAATTTCCGGCCTTTGAGGAAACTCTCTCAGTCACATTTCTCTTGAGAATTCGACAAGGAACATGATAAAATCATCATTCTCTCTCCTATGATGAGTTTTATTGTTCTTATAGGTGAGTTGAGTGTAGAATTCATACACTCGATGTACTTTACTTGTTTTCTTACCCTCTTAACCCTACCCATATCCTATAGGTTGTTATAGTGTACATCAAGTATGAAGTCATGTGGAATGTTTTACTTTGATGTACATTGATCAACTATTGAGTCAAGTTTTCACAGATAATATCCCCCAATTAAAATGTTGTTTGTCTTCACATATCACATTAATGTATACACACATCCAATTTTGAAACTCATTGGTGGATGGCATACCCATTACTTTGGCCAGTAGTGTGATCATATCTGAAATTTATTCTATGAAATCAATCTTGAAGAGAGTTTTAGGTAATTTGGAAGGCCCTTTCTTCTTGAATTTTAGTTAGGATTTAGCAATCATGGTTTTATACTTATCTTGGTTTAAGTCAAACAATCTCTAGGATTCAGTCTTGGTTAAAATCTTGGAATTTTCAAAGGTTGGAATTCCCAAGGCCACATTGATATGATGGGCATATAATTTAATAATAAATTTCCCTTGGTGATATTTAAGTTCATTAGTTTGTGGGTAAAAATTAGAAGCACAAGCCAAGACTGTGTTAGTACATTGTAGTGAGGTGGGGAAGGCAATAACATAATCTAACCCATTATTTTTAGCACATTGGGATAGAATTTTGGGACTATCATATGTGATTATAGATCATAAGTCATTCAAATTAATGTGCCTTACATCACTATCCCCTATGTCACGCACAAAGGTTTCTAAGGATGAAATATGCTCATATCCCATGTATTGAAACTTCACGTGGAAGAATTAGGCAAAAATATGGGAAAATGGAAGCAAGATAGTGAATTTTATAGAGTATTTAAAGGAAATTTCTGGGAAAATGTTGAAAACCAAAAGGGATAAATGTAAGGTAAAACTACTCACAATTTACATGAAAATGAAGGAACCCTCACAATGTTCTTGACACAATTTGAATTTTTGAATTTATATAAAAAATGAAAAAATTATACATGAAAAATTTCTTTGGCGCATGGGAGTAGGGAAGTGGATAGAGAACAAAGTGAACACAAGTTTTCAAAAGTGAGAATTAACTAAGTGTAGGAGGTTATATATATAAATTGATTCATATGGCTCGATTTAGGGTATAAAATGGTTATGCGAGATGATTGGACGCCCATGGGAACTTACTTTAACCCCATCCGCTTGCAAATTGGTTATTGTTATCCAAATTTCACCCCAGGGTAAATTTCAATAACATGCATCATAGTTTTGTAGTTCCAAGCATGTAGATTGATCCAGGAAAAATCATAAAAAATGACTAATTCCTAGTCCTAGGGGCAGTCGGGACATTTGGGACATCTAGGCGCGGATCGGCCGAAAAGCCTCCAGGCGGCCCGCTAAGCATTTGGGACAATCGGGCCAGAAGTACGCGGCGGACGCGAGAGGCCGATCCGGCCGAAAGAGGAAGAAAATGACTAACTGCTGAAGGACAGTTCGGGACAAGAGTACGCGAAGTACGCGAACCGGCCGGATCAGCCGAAATGGAGAACTTCAGTCCGAAACAATGTGGGACAAGTGGGACAAAAAGACGTGAATCGGCCGGATCGGGCGAACCGGAAGAATTTGTCCCACGAAGCACTGGGACATTTGGGACAAAAGGACGCGAACCGGCCGGTTCGGCCGAAACAGGGAAATTCAGCACTGGGGCAAATGGGACAAAGGGACGTGCGGGACGCGGATCGCCGAAGGAGCCGAAAAAGCCGAGAGCCAATCAGATTGTGCCATGTGTCATCGGCAGATAAGGGACAAGGAAGCCCATTTCGGGCGGATCGGAAGTTTTTGTCCCAGACAGCACTGGGACATCCGGGACAAATGTACGTGAAGGACGCGAAAACCTGAAAAGCCCGAAAACCAATGAGAAGCTGCCATGTGTCCTCACCAAGGCATGTCAGAGAGGTCAAGAAACCCGACAGCAGGGGACATGTCGGAGGGGTCGGAAAGCCCGACAACAAAGGAAAATTTGGATAATCTGGCGGAAGCGGGTTTCGGGAAAACATAAACATGAAGCATATGTCGAGCCATCCTCCAAGTCCGATGCAAATGCAGAGGAGAATCCCAAACCCGACAGGCTGAAGACCTTGCTCATCCAATCAAATCATGACACGTGTCACAAGTGAAAAGGTCAAAAAGTCAAAGGGCGAGTTTTGAAGGGTCAGCCCGAACCAATGGGATAGTGCGACGTGTCCCAGCTAGGGCCCACAAGGAAATTTCAAAAGAAAGCCCACCGAAAGGTAGAGGAGAGAGAATCACGCGACCAATCAATGCGTGCCATGTGTCATCCAGGTGGCAGAGCACGGGAAAGATTTCAAAACACGTTTTCGCCTGTTTTGTGCCCTAAAACTTCAGACCTCCATAACTTTCGATCCAGAGCTCGGATTTGCACGTTCTTTATATCAACGGAAAGCTTATGAAATTCTCTACATGATTCTAGGATCAATCTCGAATTTTGGTGCAGTCTAGAGAGAGAAAATTGAGAAACAGATCTGACGCGTGATAATGGCCAGAAGCGACGTTTCAACAACCAGTTTTAATGCACATGGGTCGCATTCTTCTTCAGCATGGCCAGAAGTGATGTCTCAACCACCGATTTTAATGAAGAATGTGTTTTGGTCAATGGTTGGGCTACTTACACATTTTCCTATGTTTTCTGTCTCCTGGGCTCGACCCATGCATTGTATAAAGCCAGATTTGGCTCATTTTAAAAACATGATAACAAGTTGTTCATCTTTTCTGCTCTGCCCTCCCTTCTTTTCTTCTCTAGGGTTGAAAATGGAGTTCGAACCTCCTCCCTTGCTCTGTAATGGTGTTTTTTCCTTTTACTAATGGAATGATGTTCTGTGCAAACTTCTGGAGCAACAAAAAGCATGTTTTGTGATGCATCTGTCCATCCTTGCTCGTCTTTTGTTTGTTCTCTTCTTGCCTCTCTTCATTGCAGGTATTTGTGCATGTTTGAATGTTCATTGCAGGTCTGGAGCTGTGTTCATGGAGTTTTGGGACATTTTCTGTGTGAAATCTATCCTTGGGCCTGTGATGCATCTGTCCATCCTTCCCATTGCTCACCTCTCTTTGTCCCATGGCAGTTTTGATAGATGTTCAACATTCTCCTTCTCTGGTGTATCACCGTTTTAGTGTAGGCTTTTGTTCTTTTCCTTTCTCTCTCTCTCTCTCTCTCTATCTCCTTGGCATTGTTAGATTAGGATTAGATTAGCTTGCTCATGCCGGAATAGCTTGTGGCGGTAGTTTAGGAGCAGGAACCAGCCTTCTCTGGAGATTCCTTTCTCATTTTATAGGTCCCACACCTGGAGAAAGGATTCAATGTTGTGCAATCACACTGGATTCCTGAGTGATCAACCTAGAAGCTTGATCTGCATCCAGGGGTGCTGTGATTTTGCACTAACAGTTTTGGCATGCCCGGTGGGACATAGAGGTCTTCCACTTCATCTTTTGCAGGTTGATGTGTTCCTGTGAAGATTTCAGCCTTTGGAGGCACTTGCAAACACATCTGGCGACTCCATCTGGTCAACAACCCATCTCTAAAGTTGCAGACCTTCCTTTCCATTCATCCTTCTTTCCATCTCTTTCATTCTTTCATTCTATGAGGTTGTGCAATCATGACTTCGTTTCCATCATGGAATCCACATCAACAACAGCAGTGTATCACACCTCCAACATGTTTTACAAATCCTCCAAATCAGCATTTTGAGCAGATTCAAGATCAGTATGCATACCCATATGAGCGGCTGTGCCAAAGTCAGTTTGGCTATGGAGCTTTCCAAGAGCAAGGGTGTGCATACAATGAAGACCATCAGATCCAAGATGCTGGTTTGTTGGAGAAAATCCAAAAGATGGAGGTAGAGATGGTGCAGTCCAGAGCAACAACTCAAATGAGAGCTTTCAGAATTGGTTGCAGGACTCCTTGTCCATGGGGAGGCCCTTTTCCAAGACACTTCAGCCCTCAGGAGAAGCTGGACTTCATGATAAAGATGCTGCCCCAACTTGCACAATGGACAGCAGAAATAGAGGCCTATACATTCGGTGTTGAACAACCTTGTCAATGGGTAAGTTCTACACCATCATCTGGTTTTTCTCTTCCCATTACTCAAGCAGCATCATCTCATTTGGACTTGCAAATTTTAAACTCTCCATCTACTGTCCCAAATGTTGATCCCATGTCTCCACCTCTCAGTCTTCCACCACACCTCAATTCTTCTTTCCTTTTTCCTTCTAAACAGTCATCCCCTCCACAAGAGCTAAATGAAATACCTCCCACTCCAAAGAAACAAGAGGTTTCACCTCCTCCACCACCACAAAAAAATGTCAAATCAGTTGAGTTACAACCCATCCCTCCTCTTGCATTCCCAAATCCATGTTGGGAGGATGACAATCAGAATGCCAGTCAAGGAAAACAACAGCAAAAAGAGAAGCCAAACAAAGATGAAGAAATTCAAAGTCTGAAGAGTTGGGCTCTTAGATTTGGGATGACAAAGATCCCCTTGATGGCTAAACCTACAGAAGAGGCTAGGGTTGGAGAACAGGTGGTGGTTAGGACTGATTTTGTTGCAGCAGAAGAAGAAGATCTTGCAGTCACAACTTGTCCTCTAGAGCAGCAGATTGAAGAGTTTGACTTGACAAACTTCATGCTGGAGGAAGAGTTCAATCAAGAGCAAGATTGTCTTCAAACATTGGAGGAAGGAGAAGCTGCTCCAAATCCAAAAGAAGAGGAGCACATTCCAGCTATGGGGGAGAAAAGTGCAGACCCAAGAGCTCTGAGCACAAAGCAGGCTACAAGAGAACCTTCAGTTCTTCTTTCTACTTCACCTCTCTCAAGTTCCAGTGCTGAAGAGGAGTTTGACCTCTCAAACTCAATGTTGAAGGGAGAAAGAAACCATGGTGGTCAAGTTACAGATCAAGAAGACACCATGGAGGAAGTTGAATATTTGCAGCAGGACAGCAATAAGGCAGTTTATCTGTCAGATTTGGAGGACTGTTTTGATGGAGAAGAGCCGGTTGAGTTTCCACCTTTCTCTCTTTCATCATCCACACTCCAAACACTTGAGTCTACTGTCATGAAGGAGGGCATTCATTTACAACAGCCAACATCTTATAATAGCTCTTCGGAATCAAGATTGGAAGATTTTAATCTTTCACGTTCTTCATTGGAGGAAGAGAAAGGACAGAGGAATTTCACCATTTCTTCCACACCATCCATTCAAGAAGGTCCGCAAGAAGACTCCATTCTTGGAGTTGAAAATCAGGGAAATGGGCATACTCAAAGGATCAGACCTTGCCCAATCAGGTATTTGGCTTCATTGGAGCCAAAGGAGAAGTCACAACCAATCATGCTTGCTTCTGAGCATGAGGGTGAGCTACAAAGTACCAAGGATCAGCTGTCATACCTCTTCAATCCAAATGCAGAGCAACTAAAAGAGGTATTGAATTTGCCTTCAGCTGATACCTTGATGATTTGGGTGGAATACCAGCTTCTTGTTGATTTTCCACTCATCCTAACAGCCATGATCAGCTCCAAATCAATTGCATGGCTGCCACTTTTGAGAAAGGGAAGCTATTTCTCACAACCAATTGCAGGGTTTGTTTAGCTTGCTTTTGCTTCCAGTTAGAGTAGAGTAGGTAGATTTGCTTTCAGCAGAAGAAGTGCTTGTGCACACTCTGCATGTTCCATTTTGGAGCATGTATGATTTTCAGTTCTGTACATAGTTTTTGTTGTGCTGGTTTTGCTCTTGCACAGTTCGTTTCAGTGGCATTTTGGTAAGAACAACTCCATGTCCGGTGGGTTTCAAGTGGCTCAGAGGGAAGTTTTCAAAGTTCAGATCAGTTTTCAGGCTTGCTTATGACTCCATGCCCAATGGATTGCTTCAGAAATCGGTAACTTCATCTAGCAGGTAGATGCCCCCGACTGAGTCACCAAATTGTTATCCAAATTTCACCCCCCAGGGTAAATTTCGATAACATGCATCAGAGTTTTGCAGTTCCAAGCATGTAGATTGATCCAGGAAAAATCATAAAAAATGACTAAGTCCTAGTCCTAGGGGCAGTCGGGACATTTGGGACATCTAGGCGCGGATCGGCCGAAAAGCCTCCAGGCGGCCCGCTAAGCATTTGGGACAATCGGGCCAGAAGTACGCGGCGGACGCGAGAGGCCGATCCGGCCGAAAGAGGAAGAAAACGACTAACTTTGCCGGGGCGATTCGGGACAAGAGTACATGCAAAGTACGCGGCGGCCGGATCAGTGAAAATGGAGAACTTCAGTCCGAAACAATGTGGGACAAGTGGGACAAAAAGACACGAATCGGCCAGGATCGGGTGAACCGGAAGAATTTGTCCCACGAAGCACTGGGACATTTGGGACAAAAGGACGCAAACCGGCCGGTTCGGCCGAAACAGGGAAATTCAGCACTAGGGAAAATGGGACAAAGGGATGCATGGGATGCGGATCACCGAAGGAGCCGAAAAATCCGAGAGCCAATCAGATTGCGCCACGTGTCATTGGCAGATAAGGGACAAGGAAGCCCATTTCGGGCGGATCGGAAGTTTTTGTCCCAGACAGCACTGGGACATCCGGGACAAATGTACGCGAAGGACGTGAAAACCCGAAAATCCTGAAAACCAATGAGAAGCTGCCACGTGTCCTCACCAAGGCATGTCAGAGAGGTCAAGAAACCCGACAGCAGGGGACATGTCGGAGGGGTCGGAAAGCCCGACAACAAAGGAAAATTTGGATAATCTGGCGGAAGCGGGTTTCGGGAAAACATAAACATGAAGCATATGTCGAGCCATCCTCCAAGTCCGATGCAAATGCAGAGGAGAATCCCGAACCCGATAAGCTGAAGACCTTGCTCATCCAATCAAATCATGACACGTGTCACAAGTGAAAAGGTCAAAAAGTCAAAGGGCAAGTTTTGAAGGGTCAGCCCGAACCAATGGGATAGTGCGACGTGTCCCAGCTAGGGCCCACAAGGAAATTTCAAAAGAAATCCCACCGAAAGGTAGAGGAGAGAGAATCACGCGACCAATCAATGCGTGCCACGTGTCATCTAGGTGGCAGAGCGCGGGAAAGATTTCAAAACACGTTTTCACCTGTTTTGTGCCCTAAAACTTCAGACCTCCATAACTTTCGATCCAGAGCTCAGATTTACATGTTCTTTATATCAACGGAAAGCTTATGAAATTCTCTACATGATTTTGGGATCAATCTCGAATTTTGGTGTATTCGGAGAGATAAAATTGAGAAACAGCTCTGACGCGTGATAATGGCCAGAAGCGACGTTTCAACAACCAGTTTTAATGCACATGGGTCGCATTCTTCTTCAGCATGGCCAGAAGTGATGTCTCAACCACCGATTTTAATGAAGAATGTGTTTTGGTCAATGGTTGGGCTACTTACACGTTTTCCTATGTTTTCTGTCTCCTGGGCTCGACCCATGCATTGTATAAAGCCAGATTTGGCTCATTTTAAAAACATGATAACAAGTTGTTCATCTTTTCTGCTCTGCCCTCCCTTCTTTTCTTCTCTAGGGTTGAAAATGGAGTTCGAACCTCCTCCCCGCCTTTCTGTAATGGTGTTTTTGCCTTTTACTAATGGAATGATGTTACATGCAAACTTACGGAGCAATAAAAAGTGTGTTTTGTGATGCATCTGTCCATCCTTGCTCGTCTTTTGTTTGTTCTCTTCTTGCCTCTCTTCATTGTAGGTATTTGTGCATGTTTGAATGTTCATTGTAGGTCCAGGAGTTGTGTTCATGGAGTTTTGGGACATTTTCTGTGTGAAATCTATCTATCTTGGGCTGTGATGCATCATCTGTTCATCCTTCCCATTGCTCACCTCTCTTTGTCTCATGGCGCTTTTGATAGATGTTCAACATTCTCCTTCTCTCAGTGTATCACCGTTTTAGTTTAGGCTTTTGTTCTTTTCCTTTCTCTCTCTCTCTCTCCTTGGCATGGTTAGATTAGGATTAGATTAGCTTGCCTGCACTGGAATAGCTTGTGGCAGGTAGTTTAGGAGCAGGAACCAGCCTTCTCTGGAGATTCCTTTCTCATTTTACAGGTCCCACACCTGGAGAAAGGATTCAATGTTGTGCAATCACACTGGATGCCTGAGTGATCAACCTAGAAGCCTGATCTGCATCCAGGGGTGCTGTGATTTTGCACTAAGATTATGACGAGTCATGGGGGAACAAGAGGAACAACCTTCTATATGGGAGAATTAGGTATGCGGTGAACACAAGGAACAGTAGAAAAAGTTCCATGTGTTCCTCAAATACTGAAAGAAACGATAAGAAAATTGTTCCAACCATGATCTCGGATGATAATAGCACACCACAACAGATTTACAAAACAAAAGAGATAAAATACCATATATGGAAATCCATAATAATCCGTAATTCTCAATACATTACAATACAATGACTTGAATTACTCAATAAGAAATATGTACATATAGGAGAAGGGAAGTGCAACTACTACTTAAATCGGTGGTGAAGAACTCCCACTAACTAATCTTGGTAGTTAAGTTAAATCCAAAAGAATAGTAAGATAACTCCACAAAACTAAGAAGTTAACTCAACACATCTAGTAAGCTAACTCCACATAACTAGTACACCTAAGCAAGCTAACCCAACAAGTGTAGGGCTAACACAAGTGTAAAAATTATCCTAATAAAAAAATAAAAGGATATATAATAACCTACACTAACACCCTCTCATAAGCATAGCTTAGGTGGGTGGAAAAGAAGGTGGGTCTCGACAACAAGGCCTGATGAGGTACCCACGTACAAAAGCTGGGAAAAATAGACACTGCAAGGTACCCAAAACTATTAATAACAAATTAGAGAGAAAAATCTCGCTGCAAGATATCCCAAGAATATCGACTCCAAAAACTCATACAATGTTGAAGAATTTTGGTGTGCATTATGGTTTGAATCCACTACTTAATCATAGAACTTACAAACAACTGACACTAGGATTCACTAGAATAGCTCCATGCAAGGAGACTTTCAATGGAGGGATTTCAAAAGTGCAAAAAAAAACACCAAACATAATTTGATCAACTACTACAAATAGGTGTGCCACGATCCAAGAACAACCAAGGCAACAAGACAAGGACATAAGATCCAAATAAATAGGAGTGCCACGATCCAAGAAAAGCCAAGGTAATAAAGTAAGGACACAACAACCGAAGAAGCAATATCAACACATAACAAGGAAATTACATGAAACCCAAAGAATCGGTATTAACACCAACCCTCCCATATTGTTGAATGGGTAGAGAGACACCACATATCTGTATGAGTTGCCAAAATAACCTACTCAAACAACGACAAAATAACATTGGGATTCACTAGAATAGCTCCCCCACAAGAGATACTATCAACATGCCAAAAAAAAGTGTCAAAAATACGGATCCAAAATATCTAAAAAAGAGATATAAATGCATACACCCATAGATACAAGAATGCAATACCCAAAATTTTAGGAGGTTGGGCTCAATTGAAATTACGTCCACAAGTGATTACAACACCCTCCCAAATTTGGAACTTTATAATTGAGTGTGTGTAAACATTGCAATGAGAAAAAGTAACTTTTAAATTTGAAAAATGTGTTTGAAAATGTCACCAATGCATAGATCTCAAAAAAATATACAATTTCAAATAAAATATCACTTTAATCTGAGCTACAGATCAAACGTTATGAGCTCTAGAAGGTTTTGCTATTAAAATAATATTTTAATGTTGATCTTTTTTAAAAGGTACACATGACACCCAAATTTCCAAAGGGTAAAAGAGTGCATCCACATGATATAGGATTACGACCAAAGAATAAAAGCATGCACCCAAAACCTAAAATGTCCAGAGGGTAAATCATTGCATTCGGAGGGTACACGTCAATATCCAATGGATAAAAGAATGCACCTAGAGGGTACAGATCTGCGTCCAGTGGATAAAAGAATGCATCCAAAATAGAAATATCCAGAGGGTAAAAGAATGCACCTAGAGGGTACAAATCTGTGTCTAGTGGATAAAATACTACATCCAAAACCAAAATATCCAAAGGGTAAAAGAATGCATCCAGAAGGTACATGCTTATATCTAATGGATAAAAGAATTCACCCAGAGGGTGCAGATTTGTGTCCAATGGATAAAAGATCGCATCTAAAATAGAATTATCTATAGGATAAAAAAATGCATTTGTAAGGTATATGCTTATATCCATGAATAAAAGAATCAAACCATAGGGTATAGATCTGCATCCGAGTGGATAAAAGATGCATCTTAAACATAATTATCTTCTATAGGATAAAATAATTCATCTCAGTAAGGTACACGCTTATAGCCAATGGATAAAAGAACGCACCTAGAGGGTACTGATATGCATCTAATAAATAAAATATTACATCCCAAACAAAAATATCCAAGGGTAAAAGAATGCATCTGGAAGGTATATGCTTATCTCCAATGGATAAAAAATGCACCAGTGGTACAAATTTTCATCCATATTTGACTATCCCAAAACATGATCGAGTTTACAACCGATTGTAGGGTTTTAAGACCTTCAAAATCCAATGTTGCACTCCATTTTGCATAAAAATGCATGCTACTGAAAATTACTAACAAAGTCCAAATACATGAAAATAAAAAACCCTTGCTTGTAAAGAAAAACTTACGAGATGGATGCCTACATCATCTATAGCTCTGATACCATGAAAGGAACGATAATAAAATTGTTCCAAGCCACGATCTTAGATGATAATAGCACACCAAAATAGATTTACAAAACAAAAGAGCTAAAATATGATATATAGAAATCCATTATAATCCATAATGCTCAATACATTACAATATAATGAATTGAATTACTCAATAAGAAAGATGTACACATAGGAGAAGGGAAGTGCAACTACTACCTAAATCGGTGGTGAAGAACTCCCACTAACCGATACTCGGTAGTTAAGTTAACTCAAAAGACTAGTAAGATAACTCCACATAACTAAGAAGTTAACTCAACACAACTAGTAAGCTAACTCCACATAACTAGTACACCTAGGCAAGCTAACCCAACAAGTGTAAGGCTAACAAAAGTGTAAGAATTACCTAATAAATAAATAAAAGGATAAATAATAACCTACACTAAAAATACCTACATCTGTCACATTAAACATTGAAAGGGAGGTTTGTGGGACAAACATGCTTACGGGGAATAAGTAGAAGGATGGAACAAGTTCAAAGCACTCCCCAATTTCTAGAAATCACTTTGAAAAAATTGATGCAAAGGGAAGGTTTGTAGAGATGTGGGTAGTGTAGGGAAGCTGGGAATGAATGGAATGATGGAGCTGATACATGGGTCAAAAAAGTCAACTTAAATTGCAAAGCTATATAATGCAATCAATGCATAAATGTGGGGAATAAGAGGAACGAAGGAATTGTTCCTCCAAAGTCACATTGACCAATATAAGCCAAAATTTTCTCAAATTTGACTAATTATTGGGATTTTTTACATTTTTGACAACATCAATGTAGATACAACTAAGAAAAATGGGTCACTTAACCAAAAATCAAATTTTGTTAAAAATTCCACATTCAAAGTCGGTGACAACACATTAACTTAAGGATAATTAGAATATTTCTATAGGTAGACGTCATACTTGAGATCCCAGTAAGGTAAGAAATTTTATATATTAAGAAGGATTTATAATTTTTAGAAATAATATTACGGGAACCCAAAAATCATTAGAATATCTTCTAGGAAATCAAGGATAGTTGTTTCAATTTCTTCCTTGAGTGTCGTATCTTCTGTCCACGGTGAAAAAATCAAATTTGTTGTTAAAACCCATTTGTGACCCGCACTTAACATTGGATTGATCATGTCAATAAATTCAATTCCCCATTGAGAGAAGGGTTCATCCACCTGAGTTGGATGAATTTGGAGGACCACCAAATTATTCTTACCACCGAAAAGAGCACACTCCTTGAATTTTATGACTACTTGATGAGAATCCACGAGATAATGTGGGCTAAAAGTATCATGCTTTTAATATTTTCACTATTGTGACCTTTGATGAGAAATTTTCTCCATAGAATCCATTATGGAATTTCACCAAGAATTTGTTCACCGATCTCCTTTAATGTACCTTAGTAATAGTCCATATAGGTTCTTTCTATAAATAATTCCACCAATTAATGTGTAAGGTATGAATTGTATCCTAAAATTCTACCTCTTATCATTTCTCAAACCATAAAGGTACTAGTTAGCATATAATAACATTCCCATGTTGTTTGTTTTGTTGTTATCACTAGGATAATCCACAACAAATTGTTCTTACTCTTCTATGAGAGATAAGAAGCTTCTTAATCATTTCCAACATCAACATACAATTTCTAACATAATGTTCTTCTTCTAACCAACTTGGTGGCCTTGATAGTCACATCATATTCCATGAAGTTTATCACCCATCTGTTGGTTGTCAAATTAGGACTTTAATGAAAGCAACAGTCAGGGGACGAAAAGCCCCTCCTCTTTAATGGGAGAGGTTCCCTTATTGAAAGAAAAAACTATTCAAAAATGTACAACGTTTAATTTCAAAGAGGAACTCTAATATCATGAAAGTTTTTAAATGAAAAATTATCAATACAAAAGGACATAAGAACTAAGGAATGGGAAAAGGTAGAATAGCATTCTCAGGAAATATAGAAAGAAAAATAATTCCTTAGAAATGTTGAACTTAGGATCGTATAGAACAGAATCATTCACATTAAAACCATAAGATGTTATTTCACAGACAAAAGTTCTAGAGATAAAATCCACAAGAATACAAAGCTTCTTAACACAAAATGGATTAATGATTCAATAATTTTCAATAGATAAGAAGGAATCAATGAGCACAGATAGAAATAGAAAGGAAATCTTCTTATATTGATAGCTTTTGACTCTTTTACACTTTCAAAATAATCGAGTTCCAAGAACCCTTTAGAATGGCATGGAGAGCTCATTATATAGCTTAAAGCTTGGTTACATTTGGTAACCATTTCTTTTAACTAAAAGATTAATTAAGGAAATGCACAATACAATATCCTTAATTAATTTACAAGGAGCTCAACACTAAAAATAGAAGAAGAGAAAGAGGAGTTGGAAGAAGAGACATCGATTATGGTTGAGGAGGGCCCACTTGATTTGAGAATCGATATCTAAATTTTTTTCAATGCTTTTGCTATTTCCATGCCTCTTGGAATTTTTTTTTGGCGAAAGTAGCATGAGTCCAAGTTCCTAGACATTTCTCCATATCTTTATCAAACTTGGTATGCTCCAGGTATTCTTTATTTGCCTCGGTAATTGTAGATTGAAGAGAGCAAATGTCCTTTATCTTCTCTTTAGTAATTAAATCCTCTTTGAACAAGTCATCCTTGACAAATGTTCTGAACTGAGCTTTGCTTTCTTGAAGAGATAAGGGAACGCCTGAAATTTCATCCTAAAGTTAGTAGTGGATATATTTAAAGGTAGATGAAACTCAAGTTTTAAAAGACTCCTTTTTGCCAAATTTTATTTAATTCTCCCAAGTGCTTCTTCTAGTACCTTCATCTTCCATTCCACACTAAAAATCCATGCCCTTGACAAGTTATTCTTGGTGTCATCAAATACATTGTTGACCAACAATGGATCTTCTCATTAGTTTGGCCCATTAGGTGAATATCATAATCAACTAATCCAGAGCTTTAACTCTTTATCCATAGCTTTAATTGAGGAAGTGAGTCTTTCTGTATATTAATCACCTTCTCATTGGTCTTGAAGGCTTCCTAAATGAGATTCAATCTTGTTATAATCATGCCATCCACCATGGCCTCAATAGCCTTCCCATAAGTAGAATAATTATGTATGTATTTGATGTTAAACTTCATCCCGGGCGAGAATCATGGGGGTGGGAGAGAAGCCAGTGGGGTTAGATCCAAAAATTTATCCTTAGCTAACAATGATCTAATAAAGTTGGAAAGAATTTGATTCTGTTATTCTAACTATTCTATGGTCTACTTTCCCTTCTCCACTCATTCAATAACCTTTTTTACTGTTTCTTGAAGGTTATGAACTTCACTTTCAGGAGTGGATTCTCCCATTGGGATTCTAAAAAGCTCTAAATCAGAGACAAAAAGATCATGCTCTGCCTTATCAACATTGGGATTTACAACCTCCAGAACTACTGGCCCTGAGCATCAGTTACTAACCTTGAAGTGGTCTTGGCTCTCTTTGTTGGAGGGGGAAGGGCAGTACCCAACAGAGCTGCCAAAACATCAAAATCTGGCCCTATTAGACAAGAAGAAGATTTTCTCTTCTTGCTATTAACCAAGGGCTAAACCTAGGAAAAGGTAGAAGAAGAAAAAGAAGGAACAGGAGGCCTAAGAGCAAGTGAACTCATGACACTCAAAGTATTAACCACTGTTTCCTCTAAGTAGAGAAGCACTTGAGACCTCAATAACTTCCTTTGTAGAGGAGTCTACTATACTAGGAGGTTCAATACTTGGAACTTCTTTTCCTTCTTCAATAGTGATTTCAGGAGCTCTGCAGGATCTAGCACTTCACCATCATCACTTTCACTAAGAACAATAATGTTCTTTGGCCTGAAATTCTAACTACTCCAGAAGAGATTCTTCATCAATTGGTTCTTGCTTAACCTCTTTAATCTTATTTTGATATACTTGAGTGGAAGGAGTAGATGATTCAATCTCTTTTATTGTAAAGAAGGAGGGGTTTACTTAGGTACCTCAGTACTAGTTGTATGTGCTTCCTTCCCTGGTGTGGAAGTATCTCTAGAAGAATATCTACCCTGATTCTTCTTGAGCTCACAAACTTTCTTGTCAAACCAAACCTTAGTTCTTACAAGAACAGGGGCAATAATCTCAACCAAATCATCTTTCTCTTTCTTGTACCAATCTAGGTTTTCTAAAGGAGTGTGTTTGATTGATCTTTCATATTCAAAGGACTGTAAGTCCTCATCATCATCCTTAAGCCCTTCAGAACTTGGTAGAGATTGAGATCTATAATTTTTTTTAGAGAGATTCTGCCATAGTGCCTCCTTCTGGCTTCAAAATCATCAGCACAATCAGCCCAGTAATCCTCAGTGTCTGGCTTATGATGATAAATTATCTTGAGGTTTTGATCAATAAACTTCTTCAGATCAAAACAAGTCCTGGGTCTGAAGAAATGGACAGTGAGAGGAGCAATATCCCTTTCTATGTTTTGGGCATCCAGAGTTGTTTTGCATGTATAATTTCCCAAGGAGATAGGGAAATGAAGACCAGTGATCTTCTTGTCTCTGCAGGTTTTGTGTAGTTTATCAAGCTATCTGCATACTTCAACCAGAGCCATTTTATCATTGCAAAACATGGGGAGCTTGAGGGGTGTATTTTCATAGCCATCCAACCTGATGTATGAGAACCTTCTGAATTGGATGAAGAAATCCCCATACTTATCTATCAGAGTCATAGCTTCATCAAAAATCTCCTAGTAGTGTCACCCTCCAAGAGTCTTACAATATACATGGTGAAAGCATCATTGACCCTTCTAAAATTGTGATTGCTAGCTTCAAGGGTAAACTAAGGGCAGTATGTGTAGATAGGTTCATCCTTCTTGCCTTCCATGTAGGTGAAACCAAACCACTCCCGGGACGTAGCTAGGGTATACATGAGATAAGAAGTCATATAAAACTTCTTAGTCTACTTGAACACTTGACAATTGCTCAGTCAAATTCATACAAACAATTTTGGCCCAGTTTATGTTCTACTTTCCCTCACAGATGATGTTTATAAAGGGGCACATCTAGAAATGAAATTCATTAGTGGAGGGAAATCCCATGATACGGGTGAGAAAATGATAAAATTAGACAGCTCCTCATTGAAATCAACCCTAAATAATGCTTTGGAGAGTCAAGATGCTCCCTTCTTAGGGTTCTTTAACCATGATTTTGCTATTCGTGCCTTGTATTTTTCATTGTCTTGGTCAAACAGGGTCTGAGCTTGAGCATGAGTGAGAACGATGGATTCTTTAGTCTCTAGAATGTGTAGGGCAGCAACAATGGTGGTGGCAACATCTAGTTTAGCAATTAATTCCCCATGCACATTAGTAAGTTCCTTGGTATCTGAGTTAAAATGGGCTCCGTAGGCAAGCAAGCACAGTGTCGAACACTTGCACAAAGATGGGAAAACCAGCCATGTATGTAATTCCACTATCACTAATCATTTGGGCCATGGGATTAGGGTTGGCACATGTTAGTCAGCCCCAAAAATCTCCAAAATCTAAGTGTTGAACCTCACTATCCCTAATATCAGGTATACAAGGTCTCGAGAGGTGACAGATGCTCTTGCCCTTGAAACTTGATCTTCATTTTTGCAACACACAAAGGAATGACCTTCCAAGATCAAATTCACGATGAAAATGCAAAGGGACATAGGGAAACAGAACAAATGACTTCAATTGCAAGGATTTGGGAAAGAAAAAGTAGGTGAGCAATGTAACAAATGCATAGGTAGTAGTCCCTTTAAATAGTCATTTCGGAGAGAGAAGGTCATTAATGAGCATTAAATACACCTTACACCGATTCAAAAATATGAGACACGGGAAAAGTAGAAAAAACTAGCCTGATGGATGGCCCTTGGGACATTAGGGACATGAAGACGCAATCCGCAAGCAATGGGAATGGGGATGCGGGCCAATGAGCACAAGAGGTCTAGGCACTCGGAGACACAAGGGACATGAGGGACATGAAGACGTGATTTAGATGATGATGCATGATGTGGGGAATCGGTGAATAGAAAGCCCAAACACATTTGGGATAGATGAGACAAAAGTACATGAAGAACCCGATGCAGGTGATGCGGGTGATCAAGGAAAAGGAAGTCTAGGAAAACTTGGGACAAATGGGCCAAAAAGTTCTGATAAAGCTGAAAGACAAGGATTTGTGGGGAAATCGGTCGATCGGCGAATAGAAGGCCCAGAGGTACTTGGGACATGAGGGACAAAAATGTCTGACAGACCCATAAATCACCAAAATGACTCCAATAAATGTGAATTTCACCATCTCTTCAAGTTTTTACTTCACTAGAATATTACTAAAGGGTGCCAACTCAAAATTTTCAAAATTCTAACTTTCAAAAGAGGGAAATTTTGAGAGGACAACAGCTGGCTCTTTCTGGGGATGACTTGACTAGATCAAAAGAATGAGGCAAGATAAGAACTCAAGAAAAACTCGGGGAAGAGGACCAGTGCCTTATCCATTGGGAAAATAGAGTCAAGGGCAAACCAATATAGAAGGCAACACAAAAAAACAAGGAAAAAAAAAACAAAAAACAAAAATAGGAAAAGTAAAAACACACTATACATAATATACAAAGGACCTCCTATTCACCTAGGACTTGAAAAATTTCAGGTACTACCCACTATAAGGAAGTGGGAGAGAGGATCCATCCATGTAATCAAGGTAGAAAGAATTTTCACTAGCAAAGTGCCTGATTCTAAAAGGACCAAGCCAAAGAGAATCAAACTTACCATGGCTTCCTCGAGGTTCATGTCTTTTATCCCATAGCAAAACAATGTCTCCAACTTTGAAATCTCTGGATCTAGTTTTCTTGTCAAATAAATATTTCACCTTCTACTGATGAGAAAATATTCTATCAAAAACTTGCAAATGTCTTCATCAAGCTTATGGAGATACATGATCCTTTTATCCAAAGAATCATTGAAACTAGCGTCCTCAATAGCCTTCATCAAATACAAAGCTGGTAGTTCCACTGTCACTGGTAGTTGGGCTTCCACACCATACACCACTTGAAAAGAGACATCCCAATTGCTCTTTTGGGTGTAATCCTATCTACCCAGAGAGCATCATAGAGCTTCTTGTGCCAGTTTCTCTGAGATTCATTAACAAGTTTTCTTACAATGGTCACCAGATTTTTGTTTGTTGATTCTGCTTGGCCATTCCCTTGAGGATAGTAATCTGAAGAATGAGCAAGGGAAATCCCATATCCATAGCAAAAATCCATCATCTTAGTAGAAGAAATTTTTTAAGCATTATCAGTCACGATCTTGTTTGGTACTCCAAACCTTATCAAGATGTTCTCTTTGATGAAATTACATACTACCTCTGAAGTGGTACTTTTAACTGGGATAGCTTCTACCCACTTAGTGAAATAATCTATGTGCGAGTCAACACATGAGTATGTCCTGCACTTGAAGATGGGTTGAGTGTTCCAATGAAATCCAAACCCCACTATTGAAAGGGTTCTTCAATCACAACTGGTTTAAGTGGCAAAGCGGCCAACTTTGGTCTTCCTACAAAAGTTTGACAAGCTTCACATTTATCAACCCACCTTGATGCATCCTTAAACAAAGTAGGCCAATAGTACCCTACAAGAATTTTGTGAGCAGTGATGGCAGATGAGAAATGACCTCCACAGGCTTGGTCATGGAAGGCTGAGAAAAGATTCTTTTTTTCTCTTTGTCAACACACTTTCAAAATCTTCCATCCACTCCCCATTTGAACAAAGCATTCTCCCACAACACGTACTTGTGCTGATCTTATCTTGATAGCTCTCTTCTCCTTGGTAGTTAAGTGAGATGGACATTCACCATAGGTGAGGAAGTGAGAAATGTCAATGTACCATTCATCCGTTGAGCTGAGAAATAGAACAATAGGAACATCAACCTCATCCTTAGGAAATTCATGACCAGCTCCTTCAACGCAATGAGTTCACACAGGCCTTTACCCCAAACTAGTTTAGTTGGTCTAATGATGTCAATATCATATTCCTAAACCTTTGCTACCCAGTTTCCTCTCTTAGTTCCAAATTCTTGTTGTGTAAGAATAGACTTGATGGTTGTATCGGCACCAACACCACAGAGTGAGAGTTAAGGATGTAGAATCGAAACTGCTTAACAACTTTAACCACTACAAAAGCATGTTTCTCCATCATAGTGTACTTCAACTCATGATTTTTAAGAATATAACTCATGAATGTAATTGGGATTTCATGATCTTCATAATATTTCTGAGTTAACACAGTGGCTAAGGCACTCTCTGTGGCATAATAATAAATAATAAAATCTCTGTTGAAATCTGGACATGCTAAGATAGGAGTCTTAGCAATAGCTTTTTTAATGACTTCAAATGCCTCTTTCCCTCGGGGACCAACCAAACATCTATTTTCCTTTCATCATCTGGGAAATATTCAAAGTTAGCTCTACAAAATCAGGGATGAATCTTCTTAGGAAGTTGATCTTACCAAAGAAAGAATGCACTCCCTTTTTACTTGTAGGAAGAGGAATTTGCTAAATAGCTTGAACTCATTCAGGATCAATCTTGATTCCTTCTTTGGAGACAACATGTCCCAACAAATTTCCTTCCGTGACACAAAAGATAGATTTCTTGGGGTTCAGAGAACCCATGTTCTTTGCATTTCAAGAGAACTGTTTCTAGATGTTGAAAGTGATCTGCTCTAGTTTTGGAAAATACAATTAGGTCATCTAGATACACGATAATACATTTTCCTTTTAGACTTCCAAAATCCAAATCCATAGCTCTTTGAAAGGTGGCACCGACATTAATGAGACCAAAGGCATCCTCTTGTAAGCAAAAGTACCCCAAGGAGTGGTAAAGGCAATCTTGTGCTTGATCTGCAGTGTTGACTTCTACTTGGTTATATCCTGAGAAACCATCAAGCATGGACAACATCTCAGCTCTTGTAACAACTTGCAACACCTAGGTCCATCATGGGTAGGGGGTAGTTGTCCTTCAGAGAAGCCTGATTCAGATTCTTGAAATCAACATAGATCTGAATCTCACCATTTTTCTTCCTAACAGGCACAATATTAGCAATCCATGTTGAATGATGGATGGGGAAGATAATTTTGGCCTTAAAACTTTTGTATCTCTTGAAAAATGGTGTCAACAATCTTTGGATTGTACTTGCCTTTGATTTTGTTTGAAAGGTTTAATCCTAGGTTTGAGAGGAATGAAATGCTACATTTATTTTGGTTGAAAAGCTTTCAGATCATCATAAGAATAAGCAAGGACATCAACGTACTTCTTCAAAATATTTACTACCTTCTTCTTTTCCTCTTGTGTGCAACATTTCCCAACGTTCACCATTTTGGGGTCAGCCGAGCTCCCAATGTTAACCTTTTCATATTCAGTAGATTGTTTGGGCTCCTTTAGAAGCTTTAGACTTGACATACCTGTCATGTTTATCAAACAATTCCTCCAGACTCACCATACCCTTTAGGAATCTTGTTACCTTTTAGTTTGATGCACCCATCTTGATCCATCTCCTCTTTGACACCTTCCTCATTGGAAGATACACTCTCTCGAGGAAAATTGTCACTTCCTTCAAAATACAATTGTTCAAAGTTATCCCTGAGCTCCGGAAAGAGAGAAAATGTTGGTCATCATTGAAAACTTTCCAGTTTCTTGCATTATCTGTACACTTGGTCTATGGATCATTTCAATGGTGAATTTATCCTAAGAGAAATCAGGATGAGGTATAAGCAAAGACCCTGAAATGGCTAGGGAATCAGCCTAGTGTTCTTTTCCTTGGCACTGCTTCGATGGAGAAGGCATCAAGAAATTCAATAGAATCCCAAACTAGATTCCTATAATGCTTCAATCTTCTATTCTTTACTTGAAAAGGTCTCTGACTTGTTTAACAACCAGTTCCATCTCCATGAGCTAGAAGATTCTTCACACCTTTCTCTTTTTCCATGTTAAGTCCAAGGATGAGAGCTTCATATTCTACTATGTATTATTGGTATTCTCAAACTGTAGTTTGAATGAGAAAGGATGAATCTTTCCTTCCGGAGATATCAATACCACACCAGCCCCAAAACCAGCTGAGGAGAAACTTCCATCAAATTCCAAATTCCAAATGCCATTAGGATCATGAAGTACTTCTTTGGGATGTCCATTTCATCCTAAGACATAATCATATAGTTGTCATGCCCAATATCTTCATAAAGTATTTGTGCTTTGGGATCATCTATCTTTTGCACAATATACTCAGATTGCTTCTCAGGAAAAACTTCTTCATCTTCCCATTGACTGGTATAAGGGCATGTGACCAATCCATTTGAATTTCTCCTCCCATGTCCTTACAAAAGTTCCTACTCAACAACATGCCATATGAAGGAGGGATATCAGCACTACCAGAATAGTAGCTAAAACCTTTTTCTCAAGTAAGGCAGCAAAATCTACCTGTGCATCTTTAATTCTTCCAACCAAGGGCACCTCCCTACTCTCCATAGAATAACAAGAACCAATAGTGCATGTGAGGGTAAGACCCAAGCATGAGCCACTTTGGTAGGCATTACATTATCCGATGCTCCTGAGTCTATGACACAGTTGCTAAGTCTATGGCCTGCTATAAGGAGGGTCACATAAAATGGTTTGATTTTCTCATTAGGTGAGGTAACTGTAGCCACAAGGTTTGGTTGGGGTGTGGAAGATGGAGTAGGCAAAATACCTTTAGAAGTATTAGATTTTTTTGGAATGGGAATTGACAAAGTGGACCATTTTGGCAAAGGATTTTGGATGGGTTTGATAATACTCAGCCTCTGAAATTTGGATTTTTGTCTTCTTAAGATGGTCGATGATATCAAAAGATCTAGAGGTGGATGGGGAATCATCACTAGGAATCTTAGGCTTATCGGGTTTTGAGGCTAGAGAAAAGAAGTTTTAGAAGTAGGAGTAGAAGAAGAAGAATTAGCAGAACTGACCTTTTGTGTGGATGCAGTGGGAACAGGAGATCCTCTTCTTGCCACCACTGGTATAGTTGTGGGATATTCTTTGGATTTTTAGCAGGCTGCATCACTTTCTCTTTCTTATTGGTCTACTCTCGGGTCATAACAACATATGACTCACTATTCATCTCTGCCACTACTTCATCATAATCATCCTCTTCATCAATGCCCTCAGTAGTAAGGAAATTAACTTGAGATCCATCAAGTTCTTCCATTCCTCCTCAGCTTCTTCTCCAGATTCTTCAAATTCTTCATTAACCTCTTCATCAGTTCTTTTCACCTCACAAGTTGCATTGATAGGGGCCTTGATGGGTGGCCCCTCAATTTCCAATCTTGTCTGAGAAGAAGGAAAATGGTTCCTAGGTTGAAAATTCCTTCTTGGAACGTCTTGATAAGGAGCATGCTGAGCCAATTGTTTCTTGATGGAAATGAGGTCATTGGCAAGCTTTTGTACTAAAGGATCTGCATTAGCTCCAGAATTTGAGGGAGAGGAAGAAGAAGCTTTAGATTTGGAAGAATCTCTTTTCAACTTTCCGACATGATCAAGTCATCTTCAACACTAATGGCTAATCTTTGGTCCTCATCCAATGTTGCAAGGTTGGCTCTCCTCAATGCATAGCTTACTTTAAGCAATTGAGCATTTAAGAAAAAACATTTTTGAATTTGATCCATAGGCCAGGGTGTCTTGTGGGATCTTGTTAATAAGCTTATTGAACTTAGCCACAAATTCTCTCATGGGCTCTTGTGGTTCTTTCTTGATTTGAGAAATCTAGGCTAGCAAAGCATGCACATCTTCTACGTAGGTTTGAAATGGTTCTCAAATCTTGTTCTCATCATGGTCCAATTGGTAATGGCCCCAACAGGAAGATGATAGAACCAATCTACCGCATTATCTTGCAAAGTCTCTACAAAAATCCTCACCGAGACATCTTCATGCTCAACTCTGAGGACTCCACATGCAACTATGAAGGCTGCAATATGTTCATCAGATGCACCTTTCCATCACCTCTAAACTTGGGAAGTTCTTCCTATTACCCCTGGGTAACTCATGTAAAAGGTTGAGGGAGGGCAAGAGGCCCAACATGGTGGCCCCAAGGTAATGGAACTACCATCCTTGGAAAAACTACTTGAAGAGGAACTGAAACACTAGTAAGAATCAAAGCATGAAGATTAGGGCTGAGTTGCTCTTGAGGGATACCACTTCCAAGGGTTCTATCTTCAATAGGGGGTGTGCTTGTAGAATGAGCTCTTCTATTTCTCCTTGTTGAAGGAAGAAAATCCTTGTTGCTCCAAGAGGTGAAACTAAGAGTGTCTTTAATTCCAAGAGCCCTTTTACCATGGGTAAACCTTAGAGTCATCAAATCAAAAAAATGATCAAGAAATTGTTCCTTAAAGATTAGAATTCATTAAAAAAATCCCCAGTAGAGTCACTAAAAACTGTTGGTTGTCAAATTAGGACTTTAATGAAAGCAATAGTTAGGGGAAAAAATACCTCCTCTTTAATGGGAGAGGTTCCCTTATTGAAAGCAAAAACTATTCACAAATGTACAACGTTTAATTTTAAAGAGGAACTCTGATATCATGAAAGTGTTTTAAATGACATATTATCAATACAAAAGGATAGAAGAACTAAGGAATGGGAAAAGGTAGAATAAAATTCTCAGGAAATATAGATAGACAAAATAATTCCTTATAAATGTTGAACTAGGATAATATAGAACATAATCATTCGCATTAAAACCATAAGATGTTATTTCATAGACACAAAGTTCCAGAGATGACATCCACAAGAATACAAAGCTTCTTAATGCAAAATAGATTAATGATTAATAATTTTCAATATATAAGAAGGAATGAATGAGCACAAATAGAAACAGAAAGGAAATCTTCTTGTATTGATAGCTTTTGACTCTTTTACACTTTTAAAAATAATCAGAGTTCTAACAACCCTTAGAATGGCATGGAGAGCTCATTATATAGCTTACAAATTGGTTACATTTGGTAACCATTTCTTTTAACTAAAATATTAATTAAGGAAATGCACAATACAATATCCTTAATTAATTTACAAGGATCTCAACACTAAAAATAGAAGAAGAGAAAGAGGAGCTAGAAGAAGAGACATCTGATTATGGCTGAGGAGGGCCCACTAATTTGAGAATCCGATATCTAAATTTTTTCAATGCTTCTACTATTTCCATGCCTCTTGGAATTGTTGTGTTGGTAGTGGCATGAGTCCAAGTTCCTAGACATTTCTCCATATCTTTATCGAATTTGGTATGCTCCAGGTATTCTTTATTCCTCGCAATTGCAGATTGAAGAGAGAAAATGTCCTTTATCTTCTCTTTGGTAATTGACTCCTCTTTGAACAAGTCATCCTTGACAAATGTTCTGAACTGAGCTTTGATTTCTTGAAGAGAGAAGGGAATGCCTGAAATTTCATCTTGAAGTTGGTAGTGGATATCTTTAAAGGTAGATGAAACACAAGTTTTAAAAGACTCTCCTTTCTGCCATACATTCTTTAATTCTCCCAGTGCTTCTTCCAGAACCTTCATCTTCCACTCAACACTGAAAATCCATGCCCTTGACAAGTTATTCTTGGCATCATCAAATACATTATTGACCAACAAGATCTTCTCATTAGTTTGGCCCATTAGGTGAAGATCTATAATACAACTACTCTAGAGCTTCAGCTCTTTATCCATAGCTTTGATTGAGGAAGTGAGTCTCTGCTTTGTAGATTAATCACCTTCTCATTGGTCTTGAAGGCTTCCTCAATGAAATTCAATCTTTCTATAATCATGCCATCCACCATGGCCTCAATAGCCTTCCCATAAGTAGAATACTTATGTATGTCTTTGATGCTCTGAACTTCATCCTGGTTGAGAATCATGGGGGTGGAAGAAGCTAGTGGGGTTGGATCTAAAACCTTATCCTTGGCTAACAATGACTTAATAAAGTTGGAAAGAACTTGATTTTGTTCTTCCAACTATTCTATGGTCTACTTTCCCTTCTCCACTCATTCAATAACCTTTGTTACTATTTCTTGAAGGTTATGAACCTCACTTTAAGAGTGGATTCTCCCATTGGGATTCTAGAAAGCTCTAAATCAGAGACCAAAAGATCTGCTCTATGCCTTATCAACCTTGGGCTTTACAACCTCTAGGAACTACTGCCCCGAGCATCAATTACTAACCTTGAAGTGGTCTTGGCTCTCTTTGCTGGAGGGGGAGGGGTAGTACCCAACAGAGTTGCCACAACATCAAAATCTAGCCTGTTAGATGAGAAGAAGATTTTCTCTTCTTGCTATCAACCAAGGGTTGCACCCAGGAAAAGGTAGAAGAAGAAGAGGAAGGAACAAGAGGCCCAAGAGCAAGTGAACTCATGGCACTCAAAGTATTAACCATTGTTTCCTCCAGTAGAGAAGTACTTGAGACCTCAGGAACTTCCTTTGTAGAGGAGTCTAGCTATACTAGGAGGTTCAGTACTTGGCACTTCTTTTCCTTCTTCAACAATGATTTCAGGAGCTCCTGCAGGATTTGGCACTTCACCATCATCACTTTCACTAAGAACAATAATGTTCTCCAGCCCTAAAGGAAATTCTGACCACTCCGAAAGAGATTCTTCATCAATTGGTTCTTTCTTAACCTCTTTAATCTTCTTTTGATACACTTGAGTGGAAGAAGAAGTAGATGATTCAGGATCTTTTATTGAAGAAGAAGGAGGGGTTTGCTTAGGTACCTCGAGTACTAGTTGTATGTGCTTCCTTCCTGGTGTGGAAGTATCTCTGGAAGAAGATCTACCCTGATTCTTCTTGAGCTCACAAACTTTCCTATCAAACCAAACCTTAGTTCTTACAAGAACAGGGAAATAATCTCAACCAAATCATCTCTCTCTTTCTTATACCAATCCAAGGTTTTATAAAGGAGTGTGTTTGATTGATATTTCATATTCAAAGGACTAAGTCCTCATCATCATCCTTAAGCCCTTCAGGAACTTGGTAGAGATTGAGATCTATAATTTTTGCAGAGAGAGAGAGTCTACTACCATAGTGCCTCCTTCTGGCTTCAAAATCATCAAGCACAATCAACCCAGTAATCCTTAGTGTGTCTGGATTATGATGATAAATTATCTTGAGGTTCTAATCAATAAACTTATTAATATCAAAACAAGTCATGGGTCTTAAGAAATGGACACTAAGAGAGAGAAATAGCCCTTTCTATGTTTTGGGCATCTAGAGTGGTTTTGCATGTATAATTTCCTAAGGATATAGGGAAATTTCACCAATGATCTTCTTGTCTCTATAGGTTCATTATAGTTTATCAAGCTATCTGAATACTTCAACTAGAGCCATTTTATCATTGCAAAACATGGGGAGCTTGAGGGGTGTATTTTCATAGCCAGCCAACTTGATGTATGAGAACCTTCTAAATTGGATGAAGAAAGCCCCATACTTATCTATTAGAGTCATAGCTTCATCAAAAAATCTCCTAGTAGTGTCACCCTCTAAGATTCTTACAATATACATGGTAAAAGCATCATTGACCCTTCTGAAATTGTGATTGCTAGCTTCAAGGGTAAACTGGGGGTAGTATGTGTAGATATGTTCATCCTTCTTTACTTCCATGTAGGTGAAACCAACCACTCTGGACGTGGCTAGGGTATACATGAGATGATAAATCATATAAAACTCTTAGTTTGTTGAACACTTGACAATTGCTCGCTTCATACAAACAATTTCCCCAATTTATGTTCTACTTTTGCCCTCATATGATGTTTATAAAGGGCACATCTAGAAATGAAATTCATTATTTGAGGCAATCCCATGATATGGGTGAGAAAAATGATAAAATTAGACAACCTCATTGAAATCAACCCTGAATAATGCTTTGGAGAGTCGGGACGCTCCCTTCTTAGGGTTCTTTAACCATGATTTTGCTATCTATGCCTTGTATTTTTCACTGTCTTGATCAAATAGGGTCTGAGCTTGAGCGCAAGTGAGAATGATGAATTATTAAATCTCTGGAATGCATAGGGCAACAAAAATGGCGAAACATCTAGTTTAGCAATTAATTCCCCATGCACATTAGTAAGTTCCTTGGTATCTGAGTTAAAATGGGCTCTGCAGGAAAGCACAGTGTTGGCACACTACACAGAGATGGGAAAACCAGCCATGTACGTAATTCCACTATCACTAATCATTTGGGCCATGGGAGTAGGGTTGGCGCATGTTAGTCAGCCCCAAAAATCTCCAAAATCTAAGTGTCGAACCTCACTATCCCCAATATCAGGTACAAATGTCTCAAGAGGTGACATGATGCTCCTGCCCTTGAAACTTGATCTTCATTTTTGCAACGCACAGAGGAATGACCTTCCAAGATAAAATTCATGATGAAAATGCAAAGGGACACATGGAAACGAACAAATGACTTCAATTGTAAGGATTCGGGCAAGAAAAAGTAGGCGAGCAATGTAACTAAATGCATAGGTAGTAGTCCCTTTAAATAGCCATTTCAGGAGAGAGAAGGTCATTAATGAGAATTAAATACATCTTACACTGACTCAAAAAGATGAGATGTGGGAAAAGTGGAAAAAATTGGCCTGGACGGCCCTTGGGACATTAGGGACATGAAGACATGATCCATTGACACATGCGATGTGGTGAATGTAGGACAAATTAGCATGTGCGTTCTAGGGACTCGAGAGATGTGAGAGATGCGAGGGATGGAAATATGTGGTTCGGATGATGCAAGTGATGTGGGGAATTGACAAATAGAAATCCTAAATGCATTTGGGATAGATGAGACAAAGTATGCGAAGAACCCGATGTGGGCAATGCAGGTGATCGGGGAAAAGGAAGTCCGAGTGAACTTGGGATAAATGGGCCAAAAAGTTCTGATAAAGCCAAAAGACAAGGATTTGTGGGGAAATTGGCCGATCGGAAAACAAAATGCTCAGCAGAGTTACTTGGGAAATGAGGGACAAAAATTTCATGACCCACAAATCACCAAAATGCTTCCAATAAATGCAAATTTCACCATCTCTTCAAGTTTTTACTTCACTAGAATATTACTAAAGGGTGCCAACTCAAAATTTTCACAATTCTAAATTTCAAAAGAGGGGAAATTTTGAGAGGAAAACACCATCCAACTCTCTTTTCATTGATCTCTTCTCCCATAATTAAGTCTCACACATGGGAATTGGAGAATAATACCTTGATGTGTTTGGTTATGAACATACACTCAAATTTTTTGAAATCTCTCATGATGGAAAAAATTACTTTCCCACATGATTTTATTTCAATTCATAATACTTTAGTGTATAAGTGAAGAAGCCCATTGGTTGTTCTCGAACCTTTACTACTTTTTTGTGTTAATACTATGACAATACTAGCTTCAAACCCATATGTGTATAGGATGAATTCCTTTGAATAATCTAGGTTGATGAGTGTGAAATATTGTGTAATTTCTTTCTTGATATTTACAAAGATTTTATTTCATCCCTAGTTCCATTTAAAAGTTATAACCTTCTTGAGCATCAAGGTGATGGGATTGACAAGTCTTGTAAAGTTAGGAATGAACCTTAAAAAATTAATATTTCTAAGGAAAGATTATAGTGCTTTATTGTGAGATGGTAATGAGAGAGAGAATGGATGAGATCCTTTCTAGGTCAACAATAATACCTTATTTTACGAAAACATGACCTAAAATTTTTCCCTGTATAATCAAAGATGTAGTTGTAGTTGAGTGACACTCAAAACCCTCTACACCACTCAAAAAATTTCCCAATATGTTTCATGTGATCTTATCTTGATCCCGAGAAAATAGTGATATCATCCAAGTAGATGAGGATAAACTTGTTTATATAACCCTTGAATGTAATATCCATGGCTCTTTGGAAAGTAGCACCTGCATTGATTAGACAAAAACATCTTTTCATTGGCATATGTTCACCATTTTCTTATAAAAGTCATCTTATGTTGATCCTCCTTCTTAAATTTAATTTGATTAAACCCGAATACCCATCCAAAAGAGAGAACCTTTTATATCCCATAATTGTTTAAAGAATTGTGTATGTGGAGGGTAAATGATAATGATCCTTTAAGGAGGCTCTATTTAAATATTTGAAATCCACACATAGCTATATTCATCCATTTTAATTCCTAATAGGGACTAAATTAGCAACCCAAGAGGAATACTTGATGGGAATATAATTTTTTCTTCAACGAGTTTCAATAATTATTTTCTCATGAGGGTATCTATTTTGGGATTGACATGCCTCCTCTGCCTTTGTCTAATTCACTTGGCATTGGGATCAAGATCTATAGTATACTAGGCAATATTTATATTAAATCCTTTGAGATATTTATAAATCCAAGAGAAGACATCATTAAATTTCTAACAAAAGGAAATAAAAACCTTTCTTTTAGCCTCATTACATACCTTTCCCAAAGAATAATTTTGTCTTGTGTAGTGGTGGCTAGCTTTGGTAGTCTTCCTCATTTTTGTTATATTCTTCATTTCCCATTTGAATTCATCATTAGGGGTGAATATATCCTTAAGTGTAACCAGTCCTTTAGGAAATTTATTTTTCCTCAGCTAGATGATCTACTCACCATAGCTTTCTTTTATTCATTTTGAATGAATTGGACAATTTTATCATCAAAAAATATGTTAGTTGAATTATTTATCTATAATTAATATCCTTAGTACCATTTTAACATGTTACTTGTTACCTTGGATAATTTCCTCAGATGGAGAGAATTATGATCCAATAGCCACCACATGATCTTCTTTTGCATTTAAATTTCTTGGTACTATTTTTAAGTTGATGGAGTCAAAGTTCTCTATAATATCCCACACTCTATGTCTATAAGATTTAAGAATCTTATTCTTGGAAACATATCTTCCTCTGACTTGATGAATGACAAGCCTAATATCTATAAACACTTGTAAGGACTTAATATTCCTTTTCTCTACCAATAGCAAGCCATGAATCAATGCCTCATATTCCACTACATTGTTAGAGGATGAAAAATGCAACCTACATGTAGAGAATAACTTATTACCTTACTGAGAAACAAAAAATACACCCGCCCCAACTCCATTCATAATTCTAGAGACATCAAAGAACATTTTCCATAAATCAGAAACATCATTTTCCTATTTTTATGATATAGGGGTTGTGAATTCTTATTCATTGAATGCAATAAGTTACCAAAATAGTCTTTATAGTTGTATCATTGGGATAAAATTCATAATTCTCCTTGTCCCATTCATCTAATAAAAATTCAAGTACCAAACAAGGAGGAGTAGACTATTGTACTGAAAACAATTCATTTTCTTCTTATTCTTGGATCATGTAATTAGAGTTGAGGGGAGCAAGATCATAGGATTCAACATGATAAGAAGAGATTGGATCATTTCTAATAGTAAATATTGTTCCATATTTGGTTCTTAAAAGTATATAAGACTAATCAAAAGAAAATTATCCACTCACCCCTTCTGTGAAATATCTTGATAGGTAGATGGAAAAGAAATGAGGTAAATCAATAATTGAGATATCTTGAGTTATGGTTATGCTCAGGCATGCATGAAGGGTTAACTCCATATCTTTTATAACTCTTAATATTTTTACATTTGATCCATAAAGTTGTTGTAGGACTCCAAAGAAAATGGGTTATCATGAATGCCTAATATGTATGCTATTTTCTTGGGCATTATATAGTTACTAACAACTAAATATATCATATACTTATGCACTAGGTGCTTTCCTACAATCATAAAAATGTAGAAGGGTGGAGGCTTATTAAGCTTACTTACTTTTTCATTATTTGGTTTGAAAAGGTTGATCACAGAGTTTGGATTCGTATAACCACTCAGATTGTGGCTTCTATTTCAAAGCTTCTTGTAGAAGATCCATCTCGTGACATCTGTGATGGAATAGATAAGGAATCCCACATTGTCACATTCAAATTTATGTTTTCATTTACTCGAAATGTTCAAAGGTATACTCATGATTTATGTATCAAAGGTTTGATTCTATCTTTGTCTATTCAATCAACAAAAGTGGATCTTTGAACAATGGAATTTATTTTTCATGTGGGTTCTCAACGTATGCATATTTTCTATCTAAAGGGAGGTGTCATTGTATGAATCCAATTACGTGTTACTAGTTAAGTGTGTAGATTTATTTTCTTTAAGATGTAAATTTTAAGCTAAAGGGGAATGGAGCATCCATTTCTATCTTCCTCTTCTTTGAGATTGTATTATCTATGACATGAAGATGTGGTCTTCTTAAGTTGTCTTTGGTATGATTAACCACACAAAATTATTCAATATTGTAGAATAGGATATTGGATTCCATCGTGGTTTGCTGAATTACTTCCTCATTGGAATTCATGACCTCCATTAATGGTTCTTATTGAATGAAATAATATTTCACCATAAGCACCTAGATGACTTGTATACCATTTAGATAAGTGTTTTGATTATGCAAGTGAATGCATAGAAAATACCATTTAGCTTCTTAAATTACATTGTTTTACACTGGGACAAGATATTTTCTAGATATTACAACAGGGAGGGATTGTGTAGGAGAAACTACTTATAGAGATAGATTTATATTATGGGCCTAAAATCTATTTAATTGATTATTTTAGCCATATATCTTATTTGGATACTAAACTCTTTGTTGTTGATGAACTTTATTGAACGTCTAATTAGAATATTTCCTTTAGTTGAAACTTGTATTATTTATAGATGTTTGAGCTTATAGCTTCTTAAGAGAGATGATTTTATTTGTTAGAATATTAAGAAATACACTATTTTCATTAGTATCATATTTTGTATGAGAGGAATAATATGTAGGAAGATGATGAAGTATTTGGCTCAAGAATTGGAGCAAGGGAAGGATGATTTTGAGGTAGTTCAAGAAATAGAGGCTTAAGCAATCTAGGGATATTTTTCCAACTTGAATCAAACAATTTTTAACCCTAATGGCTATTTTATATGTATTAAGTAATGTTGCAACACCCATATATTTTATCATTATTGCAATATCATAATTAAGAGTTATTAAAAGTATAATAAATCACCTTAAGGGATTGGTCTCAAAAGAGATAGAATTTTGTCCCATGTTTTTTAAAATCTGAAGTTAAAATCTACCATAAGCTCATTGGGGGCCCTTTTAATGGCTATAAAATATTATAATATAGAAATATTATATGCCTTCTCATCAAACTATTGGAAAAGTGTTGATCTAAGCTCATCCCATGAATGGATTAAGGCAGACGCAAACTCTTATATCATTAAAGTACTTTTCCTTTGAAAGATGAGGCTAAAATCCTAACGATACATAATCCCTAGTGACAAGATGAATTGAAAAAATATTAGACACTTCTAAGATATTCTCTATAGCAGCATTCAAATTTTCACCAAGAAATAATTGAATGTTCTTTAGGGAAGATACTTGGTATGCCATCTTAGGCATTCAAAACCAAGTGACTACCACCATTAAAGGTTACAAATGGTAGATTTATTTGATGCGCCATGAAGGGAATGAGTCTCAAACTTATAATGGATAAGTAGAAGTGTATACCAATAGGGAGAGTGGAAATAATTTTTTTGGGAGGAGAAAGGGGTCTCTAAACTGATCTTTCTCTTCTTCTTCTAGGTGAGAGCTATAGATATTCAAATAATTCACTTCTTTCCATGCTCTATCTTGTTTGTATCCTACTCATGAAATAAGGTACTAGACTACTTGAAAATAGCATTACTAAACTTGGGAGTCACTAGATGTGTAGAAAGATGCCTCTAGAGGCTGAAATCCACTAGGACACACACCAAAAGTAGGGAAATAAAACCAACAATGAGTTCTAAGTGACTTGAACTAGTCCCAATGGGCGTGCCAAAAATTATTGTCACCTGATTGTTGAAAATAGGTTCATCACCTTAGGGAAACATGGAAAGACCTCAAAATTATGGTACAATGGATCCTTTGAGGTCAATCTCCAAAGAAATTTAGATTCATTCTATCCTAGCTCACTATGACTAACTAGCCAACACTACACTACTAATAACTAATCTTATCCTAAAAATTCCAAGAGACCATGGTGAAAGAGGGAAATAATAAAAATAAGGAGAGTTGATGTAATAAACTAGAAAAGGGTTTGATTCTAGCTCCAAAGATAGAGATATGAAAACATATGCAAATACCCAAGATAATGTGCATAGAAATTGGCAGAATTAAATAGAATAAGACTAAAGAACAACAAAAGGATAGAAATATTCACATTAAACACCAAATAATTCAAAGGAAATAAATCACACTTGCATTCAATATCAAGAACTTATCCATTTATAGTCTAGCAAAGTTTAGGTAGGTGAAAACTTCACAAGTGTATCACGAGGTATGTGAGAAAAATATTCGAGATCAAAAGGGTCGAACTCTCGGACTTAACATAAGTGAAAAATATTATAATGTGCTTTCACACTTACATTTATAGAAATTAGAGAGAAGATGAGAAGGAATATATTATATCCATTCATGAGTGAATTCTACCACCCACCCCACTAATGACCAATCACTAATCACCACCAATTTTGGAGGTTAGGTATGGGCGCATGAAATTTCTCTAATCATACAACATCAAATTTCCAATGTACGAGGAAAACACTATTAAAAATTAAATTTTTGTTGTTGGAGTGGTTGAGTACCTAGAATGAGATAGGTGTGGATTTGTTATATTTCATATACTTTGGATGTTTCTACACCTTGATCTTTCCTTCTACGGATTTCAGTTTTACTTAGTGCAAATTAGATGATCCAAAAATTTGTTATTAACTTCCACCTTGATCCATGAATGAATGCTCTAACTCCAAAAATCTTCCTTCACGCACGAACTTTTCATTCTTCCTCTTGCGGACTTTTCTTTATTCCATGGAGTCTTTTGCATTCCGTGAAAAAAATTATTTATATCATAGAATCTTCATTATGAAGCTTTCTATTTTTCTTGTGCCACCTTTCCATGAATTTTGAATCTTTTATATCACCCTTGTTATACGACCTTCAAATTTTCTCCATTTACGAGAAAACCACTTCTTTTTCCCATGGGTCCTCTTTGATATGCAAATTTCTGATGTGTTGGGCCCAAAAGTATCGACTAAGTACAAGAATGCACGTGGGCATGCAGAACATAATTAAAGAAGGGCACATGGGTTGAAGGTGCGTAGGGAAAAGGTAATGGCAGGTTTTTACATAACACACGACACACACACACAAGGGAAAATGAGTTTATTACTTAGCCACATTTGGCATCTCAGAAACACATGAGAAAATCATGACCCTTATGGATAAGGTGCCAACCTAGTGACTGTGGATCAAAAGGGGAATATTCTAGGAATGCGATGGAAGTTTCCAGAAAACATCATTACAAGGAATGGAGAGATCAGATTTGGAAAGGAATGCTTCTATGGAGGACCACTTTGACAATTGGTAACCGATCTGTAACTTCTGGAAGGCATGGCGGTGGATGCTAAGGATATATATACGAGCCCCCAATAGAAGAAAAGGAGATATTTGAAGAGGAGCGAAGCCCTATAGAAAACATAATGGAGGATGTTATGGGTTAGGGTTTAGGAGAGCTCTGTGAGAATTTAGCACATAAGGGGATGGGTTCTCATTTTTCTTTGTAATATGATGAGTATAATATAGTTTTGATGCATGAATTAGTTATGCATAATTATATGAGGATCTGTTATGACCTCAATGGATGTAATGTGGGTTATTAACTTTGATAGTATGGATATAATGATTTTTATAAATCATTTGTGTTCAATACTTATGCATTTTCTTTCTAAATGAATCATCTCCATGTGTTGCTTGTTATTTCTCTCACCTGTATACAATGAGATGGTAACTCCTCCTAAGTTCATAAGAATTTGGTTTAGTTCTTTTTCATCCTACATTTGGTTATCTATTCTAAGATGATGAATTACCACAAAAATCACATAAATGAGAGACTCAACACCCACATGTGCCTTGGGTGAGCGCCCAACACTCATTGGGTGATAGTGACACGCATGGAATTTTCCTATTCTCATGAAGGGTACAAAAATTAATACATGATGTTTCATGGATTTCTAATGTTTTTCTCCGTAGAACCTACAAAATCATGTGATATTTACTTTGAAAACTTCTCCAACAATCTACACTTTTCCTTTCTTCTCACGTAATGCCACAAAGTCTTATGCATTTGTTCTGACATATTACTTTGGGGTGACGTTCCTTTCTTCATAGTTTTACTAAGTCCATGAAACATTATGTTCCTTCACTTCCATGGAACACAAAGTTCATGATTTCTACGAAACACTACAAATTCCTTCCATATGTGTTTTTCTTGAAGCCTCGTGAGTCTATAAATTTAATTAAGTTATCCAAATAGCAAGGGTGACATTTTGGAAAATAGTTTCCATTTTTGGATTGTAAGAATTTCCTTCACATTGTCCCAATTAAACTTGTTGCTTTTGGTTGTACATGTTGGTTGTGTGTTTATGAATTATTCCATCTCTCATAGCTTGGTTATTATCCCTTGAGCCTTTGTGTAAGTTGGGGAATTTGTGGGTCAATGAGGAGGATATTTTCCCTCATTATATGGATGAGAGGTAAATGTTATCTTCAACTCTCTTTTGGATTGTTGGAATATTATTTGGATTGTTTGTAAGAATATGGGTTGTTCAAGTAAATAACAATAATTTTTGTTAAAGTTGGGAATTGTAAGTTCTCAATATTGTGTAATCTATTAACTCCCAAATGTGAGAATCCATTTTTCTATTTCTTGTTGCAAGTCACTAAAAATTGTTGTAAAATAATCAAATTGAAAGTCATATATAAGTTGTTATTTTAGCTTGAGAAAGCCGTGTATATTTTTGCATTCTTCCATATATAAGTGTGAACAAAATAATATTCATACTTTTTGAAGAAAAATATGATTGTGGTTGGAAAAAGTTATAATAATAGTTATTTATTAGAGATTTGAATCTTGATAATGGAATGCAATTTTATCTAATCGTATCTTTCCTTTCATTCTTGTCTCCATGTTAAGAAATAAAATAAATGATGAAGATGTAAGTAATGAAAAACAATTTATATCCTTTAAAATCATGTTGATAGTTGATATGTTCCTATGTATTTCTAAACTTTTTAAAAGTAAGTAGAGTGTGAGGAAATGATAATGAACTTTGGGTGTTTGTAAACACTACAACCTTACTTATCTCTCTTCCAATATCTTTTGAAATATTGTTGTGCAAATGGTGAAATAAGTATTTTTAAGTGTTAAAATTTGCAAAATGAGTTATTTTTGAAAGTGGTTGATACATTCCACTTGGATGGTATTATTAAACTAGGTGGATTATGGATTTGAATATAAATGTAAAATATCGAGTTAATAATAAGATTCATTAATGATTAATTAAGTATTGAAGTACGAAAATGAATATAACTTGTAAATTTAAACAATTGTGTGCATTTGTGTTCATGTGTAATTTTAGTTTTAATATATATATTTTTCCTAAATAAAAATAAAATAGAATTTTGATTAAGTTTTTAATATTAAAAAAAAAAAAAAACATATATAGGTGAAATTATTTTATTAAACAAATAATAATTTTTATGTATAATAATAATACATTAAATGTAGGGTGGGGAAAATTGTGCCCCACACCACCCACATTAGCTTTAATTAGAAAAGAGAATGGAGGGAAATGCGGTCTTGGCTAATATTGTGGGCTTGGATCTATCATAAGGGTTGATACCATTTCATTATGCAAATGATGCACTACCACCACTTTGTAGCCACATTTCACATAGGTCCATAAAAATACATTTCACGATAGGTTAGTCACGGGCAAGGGTTTATTCACGGGCCACTTATCATCAAGTCCATATATATATATATGAATGATTATAAAATGTAAAAATATATAATCATATTTTGTTATCAATTTAATATGAGCTTATACCCACTTCTTTGGGTGTATATACACACATATATATTATATACATTGAAGGTGTTTAAGAAGAAATTTTCTAAACAATATATTTATAATAAAATATATTTGTAGATATACCAAATACTTCAAATTGGAGGAGTCTCCATTAGAGATCCATCTTCTTCCCGATAAAAGAAAACAAGAACAAAAAGAGAAATGTAAAAATAAAACAATCCCATAGAAAAAATTGGGGTTTTGGGTCAACCCTAGAGATCCTATGGTAGAATATGACTTAATATGAAGTACTCAAATCATTCCAATATTTTAACTAGAGACTTAACTCTCCTATTTGGAAGTTGAAAAATTTATTTAAACCACTTAATAGGATTTTAGACATTTGATGGTGTTTGGAATTTTAATAAAAGTAGCCTTCATTGTGTAATAGACATTGATACTCACACCTAATAACTACTATCACCTTGGTATGCCTTATATATGAATGAAACAATGATTTGTAAAACATAATTCATGAATATTAAACCAACTTACGCATTTAAAACTAATCGATAATTTAGGTTATTGGTAGAGCCAATAAACCCATAGGATGTATTGCCTAACCATGAAACCTAATTAACTTACAGGAGATAAAATTAGGTTACATCGTAGTGGTGCACTGAATTGAAACCTTAACAACACTTTCTAAACTTAGTTTATCATTAAATATTTAAAAATATATTTAATAATATTGCTAGCTAACGTGGCTTATTGTGTTCATTAATTTTAGGTCACTATAGAAGCACTCAAACTAGGTTCAAGAGTCTAGCTTCATCCATTTCTAAGAACTCAAATGTCTTAGAGCTATGTCTTAGTAAAAGTAGGTCACTCCAAGAATTATCAAATTTATTCAAAGGATAAAAGGGATAGTCTAAGAATATAAAACACACCACATCACCTTACTTCTACATTGGGTATATTGGGTAAATGCACCAATCTAGGGGGCCAAATAGTGGACAAAAACTTGATCCAAAACGCCTACCCATTATGGTTTTTCAAGTTTTGTATTTTCCAAACCTAAAATATGTATGCGTTATAATGCATAAATAGTTTAAGTTATATGAATTTTGGAACACATACATGTTTTGAGTTATGGAAAAGGACATTGGAGGGCATGCAATATATAAAAAACAAAATGTGTACATGTTATAACGCGTAAGCATTTTGTTTTTTCATTTTTCCAAGGAAAACCTCTTGGCTTGGATCTAGTTTGGATCCCCAAACTTGAGGCATGGACTTGCTAAAACACAACAAACAACATGTTTTTGAAGAAAATGGTAAAATGTGTCTTCCTCCATAAGAAATCCAACTTAAACGATCAAAAATTTATTAAAAATATGACTATGAGGTCGAGTAAACTTTCTTCTTTCTAAATATATGATTTTTCAAATTTTTTGACTAGTATAAGGTTTCCATACTAATTATTTTCTAACTATGTCTTTTTATAGCTATTTTTTTGAGTTTATACACATCTATATTTCATCGTGTATCTTTTTTTCAACTCATCAAAATTGAATAAAAATTATACAGTCCCAAACTAGGACTAATTCTATACATATTAAAAAAACTAATTTTTGATATTTTTTGAGGTAGTTAGGGGGGCATAGTCAACTATCCCTTATTTTTTAAATTTTAAAATATTTGTACTTGAAAAAAAATAAAAAATAAAAATACTCACTAAAAAAATCTATCCCAAACTAGATGCTCTTATCTATCTTTCTACGAAAGGGTTTTCAAAAATATTAAATAGTGCTCAAAAATAGGGGACACGACCAACTATCTACTATGTTTTTTTACAAAAAGAGAACCTATTAGAATTTTAGATCTTTAACCCACTTATACTTAACCATTTTTTAAAAAAATATTAGTTTAGAAACTAGACTTTTAAAAAAATATTAGTTTAGAAACTAGACTCGAAATGCTATTATTCATGTTCTTATATCTTTTTCAAATTTTGAGTGTAACTATCTCATATAACTTGTACAATTTGAAATTTTTATTTTTCAAAAAAATTGTCCACTTAAGACCCCCTTTTGGCCCCCATTTCCATGCACTTACCTCATTCTCTACTCTATAGTTAGCCCACTATCTTTATGTTAAGAGACAAGATGTAACCAATCAATTAAATATGCATGCACACTTGCACCTACACTAGGATAACTACATGAGGCTTACTCCCACTCGAGGTGATAGAGTGATGCACTTGGATTGTCTTAGAAAATGTTAATGAATAAGGGTAGTCCAACCTTACCCACATATTAATTTCTCTTTTGGTTATCTAATGTTTTCATGAAGTTTGATGCATGTATATATGATTTCTATTTTTTGTAGGTCATTATAGTTGGTCTTTAAAGCTATGTGATCCTTGGTGAAAGAAAAGTGGAGGAAATCAAAGATGTAAAACCCACTATCCATGAGTCCAAAATTTATAGAATGATCTAGGACCATACCACATTCTAGGAAAAGTTGTACAATCATGTATAGGATTAGTTTGAGTTATAGGATCAAATATGAAGCATTTCTATATTTAGAAGATATATTTCACCCACTTAACACACCTAAATCATTTATGTACCACTTAGTAGAGATAATTACTTATCCATTTGTGTGATTTAAGAAATAATCATATCGTTTTATCATAATTACAAGTATTAAACTATTTATTTCGAATTATTTGGTCAATGTTTATTAATTTATTCAAAATAATGAACCTTTACAATTATTTAACTTTTAACTTTTTAAATATTTAACTAATTAGGAATTAGTTGAAACACTCCTCTAAAACTAGACTAAAATACAATTATATTAACCAACTAATAAGAAAGACTTAATTTGACTCTCTAATTTTAAATCTAGATAACAAGATATAGTTCTTTCTATAAAATAGGGTAGTTCTGGGAATTTCGTATTTTAGGAGATGAAGGTCCTTTAAACTCTTGATTGTTTAGATTTATAGTTGTAAATATTTTTTTGGTTGTGCAAGATCACACGTGATCAAGGATTCTCCTTTATCATCACCCCCTTTACAATTATTATTAAAAAATAAGAAAGTTTTATTCAAATCACATATATTCTTGACAATATACTTACAGTACCTAGGAGGAAATGAAATTGGCTCATCATTCTCAACGAAAAGTCCCCAATTTGTGAAAATTGAATTAAAAAAATATTATGATTAAATTGAATGGAACTTCATTTTAGTGATGTTAAATGCATTAGGATTTGGGCCTTATTTTGATTACTTGATTCAAATTCTCTTCTGAACACTTCATCTTACCTTGTTGTGAATGACATCATCTACGAACAATTTTTTTCTCTTTGTATTTATTTTCCAAGTATGACCATAATGCTTGTGCTATATATTTTAATAGCTAAAGGATTTTCCCATCTCATTGCCAATTCCACTCAATAAGGTTTTGTCTAAGGTATTTCTCTTCCTAGTTTAACACATCTTTAGCTTGTTAATGGCTACCTTATAGATGATTCCTCACCTTGCTTGAAGACAAGAACAATATACATCAAGTTATACATTTCCTTGACATTTATTTCTTAAATGTAGGCTTTGAAGAATTCAATAGAGAAAAAATTAGTGTTATATGAACTCCATCATGCCTCCATCTTATTGGTTAGACACATTTTAAAAGAATTGGGTGCAACATGGTAAATATTCCAATTTTTAGGTATTTATTTTGTATTCCAAGAAACCCCCTCCAAAATTTTGTAGTATTTGGTTGATAGAGTGAAAAATAATATCTCTTCTTGACTCATTAAACCCTCTCTTTTGTGGTAAAATATTAAAAGTTCTCCAAATTTCTTGTTAACATGTACATATACTACTCATCCCGTTAGGATCCTTTCAATATTCTTAAAGAAATTGAAAAGATACAAAGATATTTTCTATGGGTTAGCTATGAACTTGAAAAAGGATTTCATAGTATTTCTTGGGAATTTTTTTCCTTCCCAAAGGATTGTGAAGGCCTTGAATTTCTTGACATTGGGTGTTGGAAGTGAAAATTACTGAGAGGGGGTGAATCAATCACTAATGAAACCTCTACTTGTTATATTTCAAACATCAAACACACATCCTAATGAAACACATATATCAATACTTGATCGAGAATAAAATATATTCCAAAATTAAACATACTCAAAGTAAGGATCACAATATATACACAAAAATTTCTGTATTGATATTAAAAGTAAATCACAACATTGTTTCCTTCAGAAAAATGACAACAAGATACAATCATGAGATATAATTACAATAACCTAAGCCTCTTCCATACACAATTGTGTATTGTTCTCTTTAAAAAGTATTAACATTACTATAGGACCTATAAATACTTCAAAACCTTGTAGTGACATCAAAACTCTTTGATATTAACACCTAAGCACATGACACCAAATCTTGCCTCCTTCATCAACTCACCATCAATAAAACTTCACCATCCTTTACTTCACTCAAATACACCTCATGAAAAGACCACCAAATACTAACCTAGAATTTAATTCTAGGGTTTTGGGCTAGGCCCAAGGGGTTTTTCTTTGTAGTAAAATTTTCTTCAAAAGAAGATAAAAGGGGTTCTAAAAGATTAGCAACATTGTACTTGTAGTCATTTTTAACCCACCAAAGACCAAGGAATCCCTTACATACCAACCTATCACCCAATGGGCACTTGGGTGCTCACCCGCCAAGTCTCTCCTTTATGTGATTTTAGTGGGAAACATCATCTATGATAGGAATTTAAAGAGAGTGAGTGGAAACGAGACATGTAATCATCATAGAGATCAGAATGACTTCTAGACCAATGCATTCATTCCAGACAGAAAGATACTTAATGATTATAGGACTGAACCAAAATAGAAAGGAAAATGCATAAGGATTCATACTCATTCCATAAACATACATTAAACATAACAATGAAGATATATGTATGGACCAAAATCATTAATGATCATATTCAAATAATTTGGTAACCTCATTACATCCATTAGATCCATTACAAAACATCACAGTATGGTAGACCAAAGTCATACATCATAACTAGATTTACATCCCTTAGCTCTCAAAAAGAAAATTTACAATCCCAAGCCCCTTGATGCATCCTTCTCCTATATTTTATCTACCCAACCCAATACAACTCCTCGTAGTGTTTTTGTAGAGCTCTACTCTCTATTCATCTACTTTTATTTTCTTCTATGGGCACTTGTATTTATACGCCTCTTGAATTGCCAAATCACATTTTTAAGGCTTCAAATCCATCTCCAAGTGTCCCAATGTGGTACTCCATGGGAGCATGCTCCTCTAGGCCTGAGCTATCCACTCCTTGCCATGATGGTCTTATAGAAGCTTCCAATGTAGGGTATATTCCTTCCTAGGCCAACTTGTCGCTAGTGGCACCTTATCCATTCATCATGCGCAGGCGGGTCACACTTTTCTCGTGTCCTTCCCAATACGCAAAATACGGATAAGTCTCGAGACCTTGTTATGTCGGTGTGTAGCATGGGTCCTTCTAAAACCATCCTAGAACCCTACCTTGCATGCCTTCTCCTTGCATGCCCACCCCTCAACTTAGGCCTTGCATGCTCATGCGCCTTTTTGTACTTAGTCAATATTTTAGGGGCCCAAAATCACCCCACACTTTACCTGTTCTCCACCCTTGGGAACACTTAAAAAAAAATTACAATAGACTTAACATATAGGGAAAAGAATAAGGGAATGAAGAATTGGGAAAAATGAAAGAATGGGGAAGTATTGTTATTACTACAACAAGAGAGGAAAATCTCTTTGGAAGTCGGCCTCCAAATTTCTCTAGGAATTGACTTCATTTTGTGCTCTCTGGTAGAGGTCACCGACTAGAGCACTTACCTCCTCAAAACCCAGTCCATCTCCTCGAGTGTTCATTGTTTCAAAAATTCCTTCCAATTCCTTGCCCACATCATTAAGCACATCCATCCTTCTTGTAATCTATAGGTACAAATCCTTCAACTAGTTTTTAATTGAACCTCATAAGGCTTCAATAGATTCTAACTTCTTCTCAACCATGGTTAGGATCCTCTCCCGCTCAGCTCTGTTTCCTTTGTTTTTCTCTTGGAATTCCTTGAGATCTACCTTGTGAGTGGCAACCAGAATACTCGCCACTCTATCTCTATTTGCGTAATTGTCATACATGGTATCAAAAGTATGGGTAACAATTTTCACATCAGCAAGAACTTTGGTGTACTCAACAATGATTTCTACAACCTTCAAATTTTCCTCCTTTTCAGGTACATTGCTACTTCTTCCATAGATTCTAAGGCTAGAGGTTGCCTCTCCATGGTGAGGATGCATGTTAAGTCCTCAAGGCACTCTAGGGTAGATCCATACTTCTGCGTGGGTGGTGTTAGATCTAGATGCTTCAACATAATGGCATTTGTGATGGATTCTACCTTCTTATACACCTCATGTACCTTTTCCTTCTCGTCCCTTAACTCACACTTTAGTTGGGCGCTGACCAACTCTTCTTGCTTCATATCTTTTGTTCTCCCAGCTAGCTCTTCTTCTTTCTTTTCTAGTTCAGCCTCTAGAAATTTAACTCTGTCATTTCTCCCGAAAAGTCTAGCTTCTACCTCAACTAAAACTTTTTTTAGCGTGTTACAGATTTTCTCATCTGAAATTTGTTGGGCACTCACCAAAGGGTTTTCTCTTTTTGACTCTAGAACTATTATTATTTCCCCTTGGCTTACTTCAAATTCCGACTCATCTAAATGGGACTCAAATGCCAATGAAAGCATCTTACTTGTCCAGGGTATACACCTTCTTCATCAAATGAATTCATTGGTAAGAGTTGATCTATTGGTATTGTGCTTTGGAAGCATGTGCGCAACACCTTGTTTGGATCATCAATATAGCTCATTCTTGGTATTTGGATCTCCATGTGATTTCCTCTTGTGCATGTTCCCTTAGGAACAATTACCATTAAATTGGGGCCTCATGCACTTCCATGATTATCTCATATGCTTCCTTCTTTTTCTTCATTCATTATCAACTCAGCGTTGTGCTCCAACTCTTCCACCACTAAGGTCTCAATGATCTTCTCCACTTATTTCTCTATTGCTTTGTTTGCTTCATCCTTAGTGAGGCTTGGAGTCCTCTAATTCTTCGTGCTAACCTCTTCACTTCCTTCCATGTCTTGAGTGCCATCCTCCTACTTACTTCCTTCCTTCACACAAAGTGATAGTCATTATTCTCCTCTTCACTTTCTTCTCTCCCAAATTTTGCATGCTTTGAAAAACAAGTGGTTCTTGGTCTCCTTCAAGTTCATCTTCTTCATCATCATCCCTCTCACCCTTGTAGTTCTCCAAGCTCTTTGTGTCCTCTGAATCCACCTCCTCCATTACCTTTTGTTTCTTCCTAACTGGGGATTCTAGTATAGGAGATTTTGATTTCTCTTCCTCCCTCTCTAATGAATTCTCCTCAATTATGGGCTTTTCTGGTTCTGGTGTCTTTTCCTTGGCTGGAGACTTTTCTTGCGTGAGTAAATACTTGTTCTAGTGCTTGTTCCTAGAGTGCCCACCATTTTTGTACCTTGGACACTTGGTGCCTTTTTATTTATCTCTTCCATCTCCTTTTTCTTGGGTGCAGTCTTCTTTCTACCTATTGGGTCTTCAGGTATAGATATCTCATTTTCAAGATAAGTGCCCTTCTCAGACTTTGGCCTTATGCAAAGGTATACATGCACCACAGACTTCTATGTAATAGGTAGAGTCGAGGTTTCATCATCCGAACTTTGTACGATATGTAATTTTCCATGTACACACACTTGTTAGGGTAGATCAACATCCTAGGCATCTCCCTATGGTCACGATCCACATTTCCAAGGTCAAACTTTAGCTTTTTGGATTCCTTGAATCGATTTACTCCCACCTAAAGTACTTGAGCGGTGAAGGAAAATGGAATTTTACACCATGGGCTCATGTTTTCATCAACCAACTTGAATCTTCTAATGCAGAAGTGTTGGTATACTATGAATTCAACTTCTCCCTCTAGTGAGCATTGGTAGTTGTTCTAGGATCCTCCACTTTGCCCCAAACACATTCCTCAAGTGCATATACCACTTCTCAAGATGCGCCTTGTGAATGGCTATCATGCTATTGCAAGTGTATTTTTTGAATCTCTTTGCGGGTGAGGGGTCTTCCTCTAGGTACTCCTAAACAAACTTACTCCGCATCGTAACTCCGATCTATAAAAAAACAATAGTCAAGAGGAAATTACCGAAAAGTATCTTGTCACTCCTTCCTGCACACTTCTAATAATCTCGTACATGATGTACATAGACAAGTTATAGATGGCACCTTCTGATATCCTTATGCAAACATTGAGCCATGACTTGTTCACTTGTGTCCACCTCTCTTGGTCATTAAGTTTGGTTACCAGGCACATGGCCATTCTCATCACTGGGTCTTGGATATCCGCAATATCAAAGTACCTTGACCCCTTCTTGTATGCATATGTGGCGACAGTTTCTTTGATGGATTATTTTTTGCATAGGTCATCCTCTATACTTAATCATTCACATATGAGACCTGTGAATTTTGAAATCAGCTAAGGAGTTATGCACATCTTGCACCCGTGAAGTGAAAGTGGTCTTCGTGTACACGTGACATCAGCCACTGATAGAGGCACTCAGGCTTTCCAAAGTAGGGCAACTCATAGAGTTACATTATCCTACCTTCTCTAACTTCACTTTTACTTCGTTGCTATAAATGGGTAACCCTTATGGTGTCCTCTTGTTTTTTGGGTGCACTAACTCCAGTGCCATTTCTTTTTAGTCATGTTTGTGTGATGGTTATAATCACTTACTGTCATGTTTCTTAAATGGGACTCCCACTCCTTTCCAAGTAAAACCCCATCTAGGTACTACATTTTTGCATACCATTCTTCATTAGTACTTGCGGTAGTTTCTTGTTGTTTTCCCCTTCCCTTGCCTTTTCCTTCTTAGGTATTACAACTAGTTTCTTAGGTGTCATTGTGTAGGTTATCTTTGTACTTTAACTTATCTTTCTCTACTTCTCTACCCTTTCCAAGATTAGATCTCAAACTTGTGAAGAAAATACTTTTCAACCCGTGTCGTAGCTTCCAAATCCTAACTGGAATATCCCTTTCACAAGATGGTGCTTTTCCACAACTCTCTCTATGCCCGTGAACTACTTCCCTCCTAGTTTACAGATCCAAACTAGTCACTCACAATTAAATTTTTCCAATTTTTCTTCACATGGATCAACTCTAGAAACCCTAGTTCACAAAATATCTTCCTTCTTCGTATTTGCAATGTAAATAATGAAATGCCCAACCTTCTATTTATAGTTTTTCCCACTTTTTAACATTAAATGCCACCTCACCTACCACCATACTTTAACACTTAATGTAGATTTTTCAACAAAACCTGACTTTAGCACCTTAACTCATGCACCCAACCTTGTGTGGACAATCCCCCAATATTTTTACGCACAACTAATCCATCTTGACAAGAGAATATTGTGCACGTGTCACTAGCACCAAAAGTACTTCCGTCATGATTTTTTCTCTCACCTACCTCATGTTTATTTTATGATTCTTCCTCTCTTGTACATGGATCCACAATGTAGCCTTACTCGACACCAACCATCCTTTTTCACCTTTCCTTCCATGCACTTCCTTCCCAAGGCCATCCAACTAGGATTTCCAACACAATCCTTCCTGGCGCTTCACACTTTGTAATTTCTTCCACCTTACTCCACCCCACACTAAAACAATGTGCAGTCCTCTACATATTCAAAAACTTCAAAAAGTAACAAGGTTACCAGTGCCCAAGGTGCAACACAAAACAACAAAGAGAAAGGGAAACATAAGAAAAGAAAATGCACTAAAGGAAATCCTAATCTAACTGGAAATATTTCCTTATTACAAACACCAAGAAGACTTATTTAGAGTAGGGAATCATCCTACTCCCATTGAAGTGTCTTGGTAATCTCATCCCATCTAGTGCTTATAATTGCATGCGCCTGAGTCAAGAATGTACAAGATGATGTAGGGACCCAACCAATGCACCTTCAACTTCCCAGGATGACAAAGAAACTTTGAATCATATAGTAAGACCATCTGCCTAACCTTAAACTTCTTCGTTCTTAATGTGACGATCATGCAATGCCTTTTGTTTTGCTTTTTCGGTTATCTGGCTCCACACTCGGCTAATGATTGTATCTCATCCAATTGCATTAATTTGTCTATTATTTTCTCTAACGCTTGTTCATCATCTAATCCTCCTGTATGCATTATACATAGTGAAGGCAACATAAATTCAACTTGTAGGACAACCTCATGCCAAACACCAATTAAAATGGTGTGGCCTTATTTAACCTCTTGTAGGTTTTCCTATATGCCCAAATAATGGCTGATACTTTGTCATCCCAATCCTGTCTACCAACATCATAGATCTTAGTCAACATGTGACTAAGTATTTTGTTAAACACCTCAAGTAGTTCCATTTGCTTATGGATGGTAAGGGGTAGTCTTGTGATGAGCCACCATGAATTCTGCTAATATAATCCTTATTGTCTCATTCAAGAAATGTGTACCCCTATCACTAGTCAAAATCAAAGGGCATCCATACCTTGTAATAATGTTTTCCCATAGGAACCTTGCTGCAGTAATTGTTGTATAATCCTTAGTGGGTATTTCTTACGCCCACCTTGTCAAGTAATATGTGCAAGTGATTATATAACATGATCTAGTCCTACACGCTACTTGGTACAATGGGGCCTACGAAGTCTATAGCCCACTTTTACAATGGCTCAGTGGCTGGGAATAGGGAGAAAAGGCATTTCATCTCTTCACCCTGGTTTTCCCATGCATTGAAAATGGTCATACACCTTGCAATATTTCTTGCAATCTTGATATAGGGTCTCCCACCATAATCTGGCCATTAATATCTTTCATGTAGTGGTGTCACATGGATAGTGTCCACCTACACTACCTTCATGTTCCTCTTCTATTATGTATAGGCACTCATGTTCTAGCACACACCAAAGTGTAAAATCTCATCACGACCCATTTTGTACAGATCTCCACTAATTAGCATGTAGGGCACGGTGCATATGGCTAACTTCTTCTTCTCTAAGGCCTTCATTCCATCTGGTGCCACACCTATTTTAAGAAATACCACAATTTCCTCCAAATCCGAGGGCATCCACCATAACCTAAACATTACGCATTTGGCATAGTCTCTTCAATGCTCTGTGCGTCCTCTCCTAAATCAATCCTAGACAAATGATCAGGTCCAAAATTACTTTTACCTGGTTTGAAAACTACCATGAACTCAAATTCTTGGAACAATAGTACCCACCGACATATGTGCCCTTGTAGAATGGGCTTGTTCACCAAGTATTTCAATGCCATATGGTCAATGTAAAATATAAATGGAGTTTCCAATGAATCTTGTCCCAAACTTATGAAGTGCGTAGATCATTAACAATGCCTCGCTCGGTTGTAGTATAATTCGATCTTCGGTGTCAACTTCCTACTTACAAAGCACAAAGGATGATCAACAATCCCTTCACCAGGCTATGTAAGTACTACTCCAATGGTAGTTCTTGAGGCATCCACATGAACATGGAAAGGCTTATCCCAAGAAGGGAAACATAGGATGGGTGCGGTGACAAGCCTATCCTTCAAAGTGTTGAATACCTTCTATTGCACCTCTTCCCAATGAAAGGCACTTTTATGTCTAAGAAACTCTTTTAAAGGCATGGTGATCTTGGTATATCCCTTGATGAACTTCCTGTAGTACCCTGTATACCCAAGAAATCTGTCCATTGCACTTTGACTAGTAGGCTCCCTCAATCCCCCAATTATTGAAACTTTTGTGGGATCTACTAGTAGGCCCTCCTTACATATGATGTGCCCTAATAATTTTCCAAATGGGGTAGTAAAGACACATTTATTAATGTTGAGGGATATCCTCAACTTCCGACACCTTTCAAACATCAGCCTTAAGTTGTCATAATGGTCCTTCACTAACCCATATATTGTCCAATCATCCAGGTAGAATTGAAGAAATTTATGGATGAAGTCCTGGAAAGCTTGTACCACAATGCGTGAAAACACAACATGCACATTATTCAACCCAAAAGACATGATTGTATAGGCAAAAATTCCCCACTCAGTGGAAAAATTTGTCTTCTTGTGGTCCTCCTTCACGATCCTTACCTGGTGATAGCCCAAGAATCCATTTGTGAAAGAGTAGACCTCACATCCTACCACTCCCTCTAAGATTTCTTTAGTAAATGCCAGGTTGGGAAAGGATAAATGATACACATTGCATTCATCTCCCTGTAATCAACATAGATCCTTATCCTTGCATCCTTATTGATGCTAATTACCATTGGAATTATCCATTCTGACTCTTTAACAACTTCAATGATGCCTGACGCTATCATCTTATCTATTTATTCCTTGACCTTCACGTGCAGGTTAGGATTCATTTGGTGTGGTCTCTTCCGAACTAGGCACACACTCTCCTTCAAATTAATTCTCATTTTCCCGAAGGAATGGTGAACACCTTTGAGTTCATGATACCCGCGTGGTAATAAATCCTCAAACTCACGTAAAAGATCAATGATCTTGGAGACTTCCCTCTCCAACCAATAGTCTCTAATGATAGCCTCTTTAGGATCTTCTTCTGAGCTGATGTTAACCTTATTTATCTTTAAAGGTTCATGATAGGGACACGCCTATTCATTAGAACTATCGAACACCTCGCATGTCCCTACTGAATGGTCAACATCCAAGTTTTCCACTTCTTCCCCATCAATTATATAAACCATCTTTCCTTTTTCTTTTTCCACACACGCACGCTCAAGTTAGACCTCTTCTGGTTCTATCTATTGAAAGAGTGCCTCTAAGTCGGGTTCACCTAGTAAGTCTAGTAGCCTATCTTCTACCATGGTACTATCCCCAATGGTAAGGCATTTGACAAACTACAATTCCTTATCCACCAAGGGTTTTGTACTTCAATACTCGAATGATTTAATGAGATCAACCACTAACTCTTTTTAATTCCCTATTTAGCGATATGTCTCAGTGTGAATGTATCATGCGTGTGCACAACCTTACAATGTAGAATATAGTTTGTATACCCATAGGGATGGTGGTAAAGCCTCTGCGCCTTCTCTCTAGACCCTCTCACAATCCTGGATATGGAAAGAGGTGGGTTCCTTACCATGATAATATTTGATGGTAGTGGGCGTGTTGCTTCTAGAGAAGTATACAGAGAGGTAAATTCTCACCTCATGCCATTCTAAGAGGTTATCCTGATGTATAGCCCAACACTTTTCCATTGTTCCAAGAAAGACATAACTTAACATCCCTCTTCATTCATTCTCCTTCTTACACTTTGAGCTTCCATCTCTTGAAAAAGATCCCGTGAAAGGATCCTCCCGAATACTTATGTAGCTCCTTTCCTCCTAGGCGTCAAACTATACGCTTCTTTGTCACCTTTGTCACCGATCCTCTCAAATGTCATTTGATCAACTCATAGGTCCCATACACCCAATTATCACATGCTATATCTTGGTGGTGTCACTTAAGGAATGCACATCCTCAAATCGGATAACTCCCTCTCGACTTGTGAAACTGAGAGAGGAATCTCCAGATTAGAGGTTGGTTCCTCAAACTCCTCTGATTTAGATCTAATGCTTGCACAACTACTAGAGGTTCAGATCCTAATCCTACTCTAACTTGCAAGGAGACAGGGGTAGAAGTGCAAAAATTGAAACTAACTAAAGATGGTGATGCACCAAAAGGAGTGGTGAAACATATTTGTCATGCAAATAGACACAGACCAAAGTTCACAACATAAAACATACATAGACTGATAAGGTATAATTTAGGATCTGAAATGAAGCAAATAATACAAACAGAGGACTAAAACCCATTCACAGAGCTTGCATTATCATTTCAGTGTCAAAACATGCATTACACCCTCAGAGAGGTAAAAAAACTGTTACAATCTTTGGAGAGGTCGATTCTTGCATCAATCACTTGCTTTGAGGTGAAAGAAGAAGTCTGCTATGCCCAAAAATGTTCCCCCTTTAGAAATGAGCCAAATCTACCTTTTACATTGCATGGGTCGAGCCTAGGAGACAGAAAGCGTACAAAAACATGAGAGCCCATTCCTTCTTGATTGCAGGTGCATTAAAATGGCATGGGGGACCTTAAAAACCCATACCCTATCATTTTGACCGAATTACAGGAGAATGTGACCCATTCTGCATTAAATCTAGTCGTTGAAATGTCACTTCTGGCCATGAACATGTGTCAGAGCCGTTTCTCAATTTTCTCTCTCTAAACTACACCAAAATTCAAGATTAACCCTAGAATCATGTAGAGAATTTCATAAGCTTTCCGTTGATATAAAGAACATGTGCAAATCTGAGCTCTGGATCAAAAGATATGGAGATCTGAAGATTTAGGGCACAAAACAGGTGAAACGGAGTTTTTTAAATTTCTTCCCGTGCTCTGCCACCTGGATGACACGTGGCATGCATTGATTGGTCGTCAGGGGCGCGGGCAGACCTTTACTTTTAGCTTTTGGGTGAACTTCTTGCCAAATTCTCTAACTCCTCCCCGAGCTCCGATTCCTTCCTCATTGGACACGTGTCCTCTTTTTATTGCTCGGGTTACCCCTTGAAACCTCACCCTTTGAACTTTGGACTTTTCTCCTTGTGACACGTGTCATGATTTGGTTGGTCCGCGGGTCTGCTGGCTCTTTCGCGTCCACCGCGTCCATTTGTCCTGGATGTCCCAATGCTTTTGGGACAAAAACTTCCGATCCACCCGAAATGGGCTTCCTTGTCCCTTTTCTGCCGGTGACACGTGGCGTGATCTGATTGGCTCTCGGCTTTTTGGCTATCCGTCTTCCACGTCCCTTTGTCCCAACTGTCCCAGTGTGAAAGTTCCCCATTTCGGCCGAACCGGCTGGTTCGCGTCCTTCGCGTCTTCTTGTCCCAAATGTCCCAGAGCATTTAGTCGATTTTCTTCTCCTTCGGCCGAACCGGCTTTCCGCATCCCGCGCATCCCGACGGCCCGGATGTTCCTTTGCTCTGCAGACTGCTGGCGGCCTTTCGGCTGATTCGCGCCCAGATGTCCCTCATGTCCCGACTGTTGTGAGGACTAGGACTTAGACATTTTTCATGATTTTTTTGGCCCAAGCTTGCTTTTGCAACTTTTTCACCTTTTCTCAGAACTTGCTCTTTTCAACCTGGACAAGAGAGTTAAAAAAATATGAGGGGACCCTGGGAACATGATTTTTTTACCCTGAATCAATCAATTTTCCTGGGGCTTGAGAATTCAATGCATGTTATCAAAATTTACTCTGGGGGGTGAATTTTGGATAACAATTGGTGACTTCAGTGGGGTACACACTGCTGCTTAGGTGAAAAGACCCGTGCTTTGAAGCGAGTCCATTGGGCATGGAGTTATCAAACATTTAGTTTAGAATCCCAACTGACTTAGAATGTGTAAGGAGGAAGATGGAATATCACCTAATGGGAGAAAAGACTGCAAAACATCTCCATGGACAGCAAGCTGTGCCAAAGCACTTAGGGAAAACAAAACTAACCTACAACAAAACAATGTGCACAAGCACTTGGAGGAAAGAAAATCTAATCTAATATTTACAAGAGGTAGTGAACTTCCCTCTAGAAGCAACGCTTGAGATAGATTCCATTGACTGGAATCTACAGTTCTTCACCATCCAGTGAGGCCAATTGGAAAGCATTGTTGTTCTTGCACTTTGTGACCATGTATGGGCCACTCCAAATGGCATCAAATTTTGAATGCCTTCCCGGTTTTTCTCTATCCACATCCCATTTCAACACTAGATCTCCAACTTGAAAAGATCTATCTTTGGCCTTCCTATCAAAGGTCTTCTTGATCAAAGCTTGATCCTTTTCCATTGCTTGGGATGCTTGATTTCTATCTCTTGCAGGCTCCATCAACTCTGCATACCTCACCTCCATGGGCTCAAACTCTAGCAACTCCAGGCTGCTTCATGAGTTCCAACGTTGGCAACTCAAGTGACATGGGCAAGATTGCCTCTCTTCCATAACAAGCTGAATGGAGAGTTACACAGTGGATCTTTTGGGAGTTATCCTATCGGCCCATAAGGCTGATTTCAGTTTGGTATGCCAAGACCTCGATTCTCATCAAGAGTCCTCCTAATGATCCTCAACAAGTTCTTGTTTGTAGACTCGGCACTGGCCATTACCACGAGGGTAATAGTTTGATGAAGTGCTTAAGGTAAATACCATTCTTGACAGCCCACTCGGTCACCTAGATCCAATGAATGCCATGCATTATCGGAGATTATTGTGTAGAAGGTACACCAAATCTGGTTGTTATTCCCTCATAAAAGTCTAAGATGCTAGACTCATTTGCCTCTTTGAGTCTTTCTTGCTTGTCCATTTGGTGAAGTAGTCAGTGTGGTCATCAAAATCCATTTGTGCCCTTGGCTTGAAATGGGATTAATGACTCGATGAAGTCCAAACCCCATTGCATGAATGGTTGGTCAACGAGATTGGATGCGATGGGAGGGCAGCAAGTCTCTCTTTTCCTGTGAAGAATGCACAATTCTTACACCTCTTGATCCATGCATAGCAATCACTGAAGATTTTAGGCCAATAATAACCAGCCTTCATGATTTTTAGAGCTGTCACTCTTGGTGCAAAATGGCCACCAGCTGGTCCACCATGAAACTCTTCCAACACCCTTTGAATCTGATTTGTGCTAATGCATCTCAGCAGCACTCCATTCACATCTTTCTTGAACAAAACTCCATCAACAATGGCATACGGAACAGCTGCTGCAACCTGAAGTGTCTCCTTTGGGTCTTGCTCATCTCCGGGGGCATAGGCACATGCCTAGGAAGTGTATAACACCTTGGGTCCAGCAGGAGTGGGGAAGCATTGTCTTCTTCTTGATTGCCACTTGGCTCATGGCTGTCCTGGACTATCAAAACAGCCTCTTCTTCATTGCATACTTCTTTTGCTTCCCCAAAACCAGCTGCTCACACAGTCCTTTCCCTCTTACCAGCTTGGTGATCTTGATCTCAATGTCATATTCCATGACACGGGTGATCCAACCTGCCCTTTTCTCATTCAAATCCTTGTTGAGGAGGAAGTCCTTAACTCCAGCATGTGAGACCAGCAACTGGACCTTGTTGTTTGAGATTAAATGCTTGAATTTCTTCAAGCTTCGATTCTTTATGAGCACATGCTTCTCAATAAAAGAGTACCTCACCTCATAGTCATCTAGGCTCTGGCTGAAGAAGGCAACTAGCTGCTCATCATTATCTTTGTTCTGCTGTACTAGAATGGCAGAAATAGTGTCATCACCTCCAAATGCATAGAGGATGAAATCCTTGGAGAAGTCAGGGTTGATGAGAGTTGGTGCTTGAGAGATAGCTTCTTTGATTGCTTCAAAACTCTCCTTGCCTTCTTTTGTCCTTAAAAGCCATGCTCTTCTTTAACATTTTGGTGATGGGCTTGACAAGGGCTGCAAAATCTGGACAAACCTCAGAACAAAGTTTATCCTTCCCACGAAACTCTGAAAGGGCTTTCTTGTGGCTTGGCGATGGTAGTGCTCTTATGGCTTCACTCTTTCTGGATCAATTGCTAATCCTTCTTTGGAGACAATATGGCCAAGCAGCTTTCCTTCATGTGCAAAAAAGATGCACTTCTTAGGATTCAAAGACACTCCAAATCTCCTACACCTCATGAAGACTTGTCTCAAATGAGAGAGGTGGTCTGCTGCATTCTTTGAAAAAATAGTGATATCATCAAGGTAGATCAGCACCACATTGTTAATCAAACCTTTGAATGCCATGTCCATTGCCCTTTGAAAGGTAGCACCAGCGTTGGACAGCCCAAATGGCATTTTCCTGTAAGCATATGTGCCCCATTTGGTTGTGAAGGCTGTCTTGAATTGGTCTTCTCCCTTCACCATAATCGATTGTAGCACGAGTAGCCATCAAGTAGTGAGAACCTTTAAACCAGCTCTGACTTGCAATATTTGCTCCATGGAAGGGAGTGGGTAATGGTCCTTGAGGGAGGCTCTGTTCAAGTCTCTGAAGTCAACACACAGTCTGATTTCTCCATTTCTTTTTCTCACTGGCACCAAGTTTGCAACCCAACTTGAGTGTTTGATGGGGAAGATGATACTGGCCTCAATAAGCTTGCTTAACTCTTTTCTCATGAGAGGTTCAATATGGGGATTCACTGGCCTTTGCTTTTTCCTGACAGGCTTGGATTCTGGATCCAGCTCAATAGTATGTTGTGCCAACTTTGGGTTGAAACCTCTTAGATCTTTGTAAGTCCAAGCAAAGACATCTGGGAACTCTTGACAAAGCTGAACAAAATCAGATTTCTCTTGTGAGGTACTTACTTTGCCAATCTGCAATGTTTTGCCTTCTTCCACTAAAATAGGCTCTGAATCTTCACCCTTTACTTGAATGTTCACTTTCTCCTTCCGGAACTGATCATTCGGGTTGAAGATTGACTCCAAGGTTATGAGGCCTTTTGGTAATTTGTTAGTTCTCAGCTGCACCACTTGGTCACCATACTGCTGATGCAACTTGTCTTGATTCCTGGCGGAGAACTCAGCTTCTTCTTGTAGGAAATTAACAATTTGTTGATCATTCTCGAAGACTTGCCAACTTGTATTGTTATCCGGAACAGCTGGTCTCACAACCAATTTGATATGAGGCTGAGATTTCTCACTTTTGATACTTTCTACAACATCAAACGCAGCCCCAATTGCTGCTAGTCTGTCAGCGGCTTCATTCTTTTTTCTTGGGATGGAATTGATGCTAAAAGCTTCAAGATCTTCAATAAGATCCCATACCCGATTTTTGTAGTTCTTCAACAGATCATTTTTGGCAGCATTTTTTCCTTTGACTTGGTTTACAATCAGCTCACTATCACCAAATACTTGTAAATTCTGATGCCTTTCTTCATTGCCCAGTGCAATCCATGAATTAAGGCTTCATACTCAGCCGTGTTGTTTGAACAGGAAAACTGGAAACGGAAGGCTGAGTAATACCTTATACCTTGCGGTGAAATGAGCATAGCTCCTCCTCCTGCACCTTGTCTACTCCTTGACCCATCAAAGAACAATTGCCATACTTCATTCTTGTCTTTATGATCCGGCTTGGTGATGCTGGGGAGAGGTTGATTCTCTTCATGTAAACAATAAACTCCTAGCGCAGATTCTTCTACTTCTTGATAGGGATCAAAAGCATGTATCTTGTTTGCCCATTCATCAAGAGTTAGATCCGGATACTTCCAACCTTGGTGTCAGCCTCATCAGTGCTAGGGTGATCTTCTTGATCAAATCTGAGCAATTGGCATTAATCTGACTTGGAGTGTAAGGCTCAATATGGAAGTTTGCAATAGGTTCGGATCTGATTGTGGCCTTAGTTCCATATCTTGTTCTGAATAGCATGTGTGACCAATCAGCAGACAAATACCCCCAATCTTGGCTGTGAAGTCCCTTGACAAGCAAAGGGCAAAGAGTGGTGGAAGGTCTATGATTGATACATCTTGTAAAACAACAACATTTGGACATGCGTGCAAGGTAAGACTCAAATTTCTAATCACTCCAACTGTTGCTATTGCTGTCCCATCTAGCTGCACTACCCCTTTAGATGTTATTTCATACTGGAGCCCTAGCTGATCAGCTATCTGTTTAGGCATTACTGAGCTACTTGCCCCGGAGTCTATCATGCAATTATGTACTAGCTGATTTCCAATGATTAATGAAACATAGAAAGGGGGGGCTTCAACATTTTACCTTGTTGTCCTCCATGACTTCCTTCAGGCTGGGCAGCATTTGTAAGCACTTTGTCTTGCATCTGAACCTGCTGATTCGAAGTTGGCCAATCCTTCATGGCAGCTTGCAGCAGATCTCTTTGGCCTGGGATGGATAGGGATTCCCACATAGATATATTGACGTTTGTCTTCTTCATCGATCATCAGATAATCTTGAATGGTGATGAAGGATCTCTCTGTTGTCCCTTGGTTTGCACATTTACTCCTTGCACGTGGGCAGCAACAGCTAGCATTTGAGTTGGCCTAGGGGCTGTTCTTGGCTGCCCTTGTGCATTTGAAATGGGACTTTGCTTGCCAATCATTTCTGGAGTCATAGAAGGTTGTGGGCTGGTTGGAGCTAGTGGCTGCTCTTCACCCAAATTCCTCCTTTTTGACCTTGTGTTGGCTGCACACCTTGGGAAACTACCTGGTTCATGCCACAAAATCCTCTGCTGCCCGATTTACCAATGTGGTGTCATTTGGGGCTGATTGCTGTTGGAATGTTTCTTGTTGTTGGTTGTTTCCTTGACTGCCCTCGCCCTCCACTCCAGTAGTTGTCACCATCAATGCTTGATTGAGAGCACCATTGAAACACATGGATTGGTTATGAGGCTCGTTGCATGGAAAGCACCAATCATATTCTGAGCAATGTTGTTACGTGTTGGCACTAATGCCTTAGAGGCAAGATATGGCATTTGGATTATAGGGCTGGAATGGTCTATTGGCGGGAGGCCTTGTTTGATTCATATTTGCAGCTGGATTAGGTGGTCTTTGTGGTTGGTATGGCTGCCTATTAGGTGAGCTTGGGGTTGATAAGAAGGTTAAAACCTTGGGCTTGTTGCCTCTTGAGAGTAACTAGCTCATTGCCTAGGTTTTGCAATTGCTTCATGACCTCTTGAAGCTCATTTGGGGCACTTGGAGATGAAGTGGAAGCTTCATTTGAACTCTGATTTCTAGGAGTGGGAGAAGGAGCCAAATTAGGTGCTTGATGGTGTTTGGGCTCTCTAAACTTGGAAACAATGGCATGGGAGGTCTAGGGGCAAGTTTTCCCACTTGGATTAAACAATTTTCAGCCCTAATGGCAATCTTTATAAGCCATAGGGATAGTTATGCCTCCCATGGACTGAATTAACATAGAAATATCAGAATTTAGAGCTTTGAGATAATAGAAAAAGCACCTTCTGTTGTGTTGGCCTGATTGTGGGAATCCTCTCCCAAGTCTTTTGAAATCTGAAGTTGAAATCGGTCACTTGCTCATTGGGAGCTCTCTTGATGGTTGTCGGCTGCTCCAAAGAGACAAGTTGTCTCCCTTCTCTCCAAATTGCTCATGAAGTGCTATACATACAGTGTGATTCCGGTTTGTGATAGAACCAGCTCAAGGCTCCTAAACCATTGCAATGCTTTACCCTTGAAGGAAGATGCCAAGAACTTGTGACCACTTGCATTTCATTGATTTCATGAATTACACAAAGGTTAGCAATATCTTTAACATGATCACACAGAGTAGTCTGATTTTCTCCGTGAAGTAGGGAATGTTCTTGAGGCTGCTGCATAGGAAGCTGGATGTTGTGCATTGAGAGCAAGTGGGCTGCTTTGCTGTGAAGTTGATGTAGGGGTTGTTACGAGCCATTCTAATTGGTCTTAAAACCCTTGTTGGTGAATGAAAGGCCTACCGGTGGAGGAGTTGAGAGAGTTCTTTTTGGTGGAGATGGAGACCTTTGAATCCTTCTTCCTCTTTGCCTTCTTCTTGGAGATAATTGCGGGTATTCAAACAACACTTCTTCTTCTCCAACTCTTGACCTTGTGGTGATTCTTCTCATGAGTTTTCGGCTGCACTTGGAACCAGTTGATTCTTCCCCTTGGAGTCACGGATATGCAAATAATAGCTCTTATAAGCAAAAAATTGCAGCGAGATGCACATCAACCTTTGCTGCAATAAAAATGAGACCTCTAGTCCCCACCCGGCATGCCAAAACTGTTGTTGCGAACTCACGGCACACCCACGGATGTGATCGGGGTTCTAGGTTGATCACTCTAGCATCCGTGTGATTGCACAACATGAAACCTCTCTCCAAGTGTGGGACTTGTGGCGAGAGGAATCTCTAGATTAGAGGCTGGTTCCTCAAACTCCTCGATTTAGATCTAATGCTTGCACAACTACGAGGTTCGAGATCCTAATCCTACTCTAACTTGCAAGGAGACAGGGGTAGAAGTGCAAAAATTGAAACTAACTAAAGATGGTGATGCACCAAAAGGAGTGGTGAAACATATTTGTCATGCAAATAGACACAGACCAAAGTTCACAACATAAAACATACACAGACTGATAAGGTATAATTTAGGATCTGAAATGAAGCAAATAATACAAACAGAGGACTGAAACCCATTCACAGAGCTTGCATTATCATTTCAGTGTCAAAAACATGCATTACACCCTCAGAGAGGTAAAAAAAAATTGTTACAATCTTTGGAGGTCGATCTTTGCATCAATCACTTGCTTTGGAGGTGAAAGAAGAAGTCTGCTATGCCCAAAAATGTTCCCCCTTTAGAAATGAGCCAAATCTACCTTTTACATTGCATGGGTCGAGCCTAGGAGACAGAAGCGTACAAAAATGTGAGAGCCCATTCCTTCTTGACTATAGGTGCATTAAAATGGCATGGGGACCTTACAAACCCATACCCTATCATTTTGACCGAATTACAGGAGAATGTGACCCATTACGCATTAAATTGGTTGTTTGAAATGTCACTTCTGGCCATGAACACGCGTCAGAGCCATTTCTCAATTTTCTCTCTCTAGACTACACCAAAATTCAAGATTAACCCTAGAATCATGTAGAGAATTTCATAAGCTTTCCATTGATATAAAGAATGTGCAAATCTAAGCTCTGGATCAAAAGATATGGAGATCTGAAGATTTAGGGCACAAAAGGGTGAATGGATTTTTAAATTTCTTCCCGCGCTCTGCCACCTGGATGACACGTGGCATGCATTGATTGGTCATCAGGGGCATGGGGTAGACCTTTACTTTTAGCTTTTGGGTGAACTTCTTGCCAAATTCTCTAACTCCTCCCCGAGCTCCGAGCTTCCCTTCCTCATTGGACACGTGTCCTCTTTTTATTGGCTCGGGTTAGTGCTTGAAACCTCGCCCTTTGAACTTTTGGACTTTTCTCCTTGTGACACGTGTCATGATTTGGTTGGTCCACAGCGGTCTTGCTTGGCTCTTTCGCGTCTCCACATCTTTTGTCTCGGATGTCCCAAGGCTGTTTGGGGACAAAAACCTCCGATCCGCCCAAATGGGCTTCCTTGTCCCTCATTCGCGCGATGACGTGGCGTTCTTGATTGGCTTTCGGCTCCTTGGCTATCCATCCCACGTCCCTTTGTCCCAATGTCCCGGTGTGAAAGTTCCCGTTTGGTGAACAAACCGGGTTCGCGTCCTTCGTCTTCTTGTCCCAAATGTCCCGAGCATTTAGTCGATTTTCTTCTCCTTGGCCGAACCGGCTTTCCACGTCCCGCGTGTCCCGATGGCCCGGATGTTCCTTTGCTCTGCAGACTGCCTGGCGGCCTTTCGGCTGATTCACGCCCAGATGTCCCTCACGTCCCGACTGTTGCGAGGACTAGGACTTAGACATTTTTCATGATTTTTTCTGGCCCAAGCTTGCTTTTGCAACTTTTTCACCTTTTCTCAGAACTTGCTCTTTTCAACCTGGACAGGAGAGTTAAAAAAATATGAGGGGACCCTAGGAACATGATTTTTTTCCCTGAATCAATCAATTTGCCTAGGGCTTGAGAATTCAATGCATGTTATCAAAATTCTAAGGTGAGAACATTGACCTCTACTTGCCTATATCAATGAGGATATCAATAAGGATCCATCCATCCATGACTTGCATTTAAAGTGATCTCCTTATCATAGTCAAGGTTGTGAGGGGGAGGTTTACATGAAAGATTTACCTCTTGCACTCTTCTCTCGGCGCATGGTACCTTATCTCTCAACCATACTCCTAACAAGGGAATAATATTCTCTTGCCTTATCATTTTACATACTTCCTTGACCTCATCTAGGTCATCCTTTGCAACCTCGTCCTTCCTTATTTGCTCCTCCTCTCTTGGGACTGCTCCTTTAGACAATTGGATTCCCCCTTGTAAACTCTAAATGACCTCCATGGTTTCTTGATATACCTCATTTTGATGTGTAGGGTACATGTCCTTCCTATGTACCACTTCTTCCCTTGAAACCAAGTTCTTCTACCTTGGAATTTCCTTTGTGTGTGTGGCCTCTGCTCTTATTGTTACCATAACAAGTTCCAAGCCTACATCACGTGTCACCTATGGCATCCATTGTGTGTCAGACTTCTTAATGCTTACCATTACAACACCTGTGTCTTTCTGGTGTCACCGAATCATGTGCTCAAACAACTCAAGGAACTCCTCATACTTGTGCTTCTCCCCACACTATGAGCACTGAAATAAGTATGAACACTCGTGCTTGTAGTGGTCTCAGTAGATTCGTAATAAAAATAAGTTCCATGAGGAAATCACTTCTTCCTCTGTTGTTACCACAACCATAGAATCCTCCACGAAATCCCCTTCTACGCACACCTCCATCTACTCGCTCCTCATAACGATGATCATCACCCTTAGAACCACTTGCAAGGCTAGTTTGGCACACACCAAGATCAATAATGTCATGAATCTGGTCAATCAGCCTATAGTATTTGGTGTCATGCGATGTGGATGTATAGATCTTGCAATAACAAGATACATTTTTATGGATTACGTGCTATAGTAGAGGGAACCTACTTGCATCATGGTCCCCATGACAAATTTCACAATCCACTACTATAGCATGTACCGACTTCCTAGGGAAGATATCCTTGACATGCCCCTCTACTTCATAATCTATACACCATATACCACTGCGAGTCTCATGGGATGAGTTCACAGATAACTTCTCCAACTACTTAGCCATAGAAGCGATTTGAGCTTCCAAAAATGGGCTAACACCAATTTCAACCCTCCCAACAACTTCGGCATGCGAGTAGCTTCCCGAATGCCTCACACGGTTCTGTGAAATTCTTATGAGATAATGCCCTTCTAAATGGTGTTATCAACCCTCCAAAAAACCATTGAGCATGTTGTGAAGGGTGAATGTCATAGGAAAATTTTGACAGGAGGGTTTTGAACCATGCATCATACTCCCGCACACTCTCTTCCATTCCCTATTGGATCTCCTTGAGAGTGTTGATGCTCTTCTGCTCAAACTTAGGGATGTGGAATTCTACTAAGAAGGCATTTTTCAATGTGGTGTAATCTACCACCATCGATGGGATCATACTTCCTATACCAGCTATACACACACCCTTGCAATGTCATTGTAAACCGACTAGCCTTTTGCTCTGGGGTTGTGATCCCTTTGTGTGTCATAGCAGCTCACACTTGTGAACATGATCCACAACATCTTCAATACCTCTGTATTCTGAAAATTTAAAGACATCTCAAAGAAGACTTGAGGAGGTGGTTGGGGCCCTTGTCTTCCTGATCCAGTTCCTTGAATTCCTCTGGTGTTTCCTCCTCCACTGGATCCACTAGATCCACCAGGTCCTGTGCCCCCAGTCCCACTAGTTCCACCTCCAGATCCTCCTACATCCAGGTAATGGGCTTGATGCGTCACGCCCCCAATGTCCCACCGAACTACTTGCTAAATGGCTTTGAGATTATACCACTACCAAATGTGTGTCCCGCGCCACTCCCCAAAGTGTTACCCAAGGCCTTGTGTATTTTCTCCTTGTCCAAAAATTCCACCAAATCTGGAATAGTATGCGCAACCATAGAAGTAGGAAATGAAAAATTGTATCTCCTGGGCATGGATCGGTCACTTCCACCAATACCAACTGGGTTAACGATACTCCTTCCTTGATCTAGAAAACCAAGCGCCAAGGTCTGGTCACTAGGTGGGTTTAGATGCATGCCGACGATTCTTCTTTCTCCATGCGATGAAATCTCATCAAAATCTGAAGGGGTCTCTCTCCCACACTTTCCAAGATGGGGTAGCATATACTGTTGAGGTTCCACATCCTATGCATGAACCTCAACTCCTTCCCACAACATCTACCTCCATAAATCCATCACACTTACAACCTCACGTTGTCTAGAAATCTCCCTTTCATGCACTTCACTATACTTTAGTCATCTCTCCTCCCTTTCTTTCTCGGTTCAATGTCTTTAATCCTCTTCCATCCTAGCTTCCTTTCCTAGCACACATAATAGTTTAGCTAGCCATCAAAAATGCCTCTAAACTCATGGTAACGATCAAGATATTCATTTCCAGGGAAATAACATGTAGAAATGATCCTCTGGGATCCCTTAGAAATTCAAACTCAGCAACTTCCAGACAAGAATACATGAAAATAGCATATTCTAGGGTGTAGCTAGCCAACACTTCTTTCCAAAATTGATCCACATCATGAGTCCATGTTAGATCTGCATCTTGCAGCCCTCTCGGTACTCTTCTTGGAGTCTGTTTCACCTTTTTCTTAGATCATTTCTTTGGAGTGTTGACGAAACAAATAGGGTAACGGGCATAAGAGGAATACCTGTTCAAATGTTGGTTGATGGGTTGCTGTGCACGTATGAATTCCAAATCCACGCCTGATTGTGAGAGCTTCCTTTTGGCTAGGAGGAACTACCTACAATGCAAAGTAAGACCACAAGAAGGAATCAAACAATATAAGCAATGAGCTTCCTAGCCTATGCTAGATCTGGGAAGTGTGATGCTTCCTAGATGGTTGTCAGTCCACTATTTTAAAAAAATTAATGTTGTAAGCAAAGTAAATCCTATTGTAATTTGAAAAGATTTAGGTATCTCACTTAAAACAGAATAAGAAATAGATCTAATCTAACTATCTAGCTAGAATAGAATCCAAAGGTCAAATGATTGGTTTTGGATTCTGTAGGTTTGACAGAGAGGTCTTGGGTAGATCACGGGTGGATGAGGGTGACATGAAATTAAGTGGGTAGGTCTCTGCTAGGGATGTGTGGGTAAATATAGAGACCAATGTCGGTCAAGGGTAACCGATGGTGGTCGGAGTGTGGCCAGGTGCGATTCTTGTGAAATCTGGAAATGTCACGGAAACAAGCTTTAGGTCTCCTTTGTGATTACACAAAGGACTTTGGTTGGTTAGGATGAGGTATTAGGTGATTTGGGGTAGGCTTGGCACGAGGCTTTAATGGGTATATGGAGGTGGAAATGTTGGAGAAGGTCAATAGGTGGCTAGGTAAGCAATAGATGATAAAATGATGATAAAATGAAATAAACCAGAGTAGTATGATGTTATACTTACTTGGATTCTAGTCATGGATGCCTATGTGTGAAGGATGGAGGTGATGATGAGGGGCTTAAAGGCTGACAGTGATCACTAGCTGAAGGAAAGCTTCTGCATGGGCTACATGTGCATTTCTCTTTACTTGGCTAGATCAGATCATGGCTGGGATGGCTGTGCAGGAAAAGATGTTTGGTCTCCTTCCTTGCATGTGTGGGCTCGCTGGAATTTACTCTCTGAAGATGTGTTATCTCTTTGAGATGTGAAAATGCTCACCAACCTATTTTTTTCCAACTTCCAACTTCTAACCTTCATAATAAATTTGTTTTGGGGTTAAAGGGTAATCGACGGTGCGTTCCAAAACCCAATTGGCGGCATGGTTAGGGTAACTGGCATCGGTCAAGGTGGGATTTCCTAGGTTTACTAAACTAGGATATCCTCTTGATTTCCTCGATATCATATCATTAACCCATATATTATACTTTGAGCCTCTTGTGAGCATGTGGGAATGTGGTTAGAGGGAATGTAGGCATTGAATTTTAGGGTTTGGATAATTCTTAGTTAGTTATGGTAACTTACTAAGAATAAGTCTTAGGTTGAGTTGGCTTGGTGAAGTGTCTAAGTGAATGCATGTGTGGATATTATTTAAAATAAGATATTTAAATAATAAATATAGTGAGTATAATGCATTAATTTAATTTAATTAATTAAATTAATATTAGTGAGGTGAAAGGGGTCATGGTTAGGTGAATGTGATGAAGGGTGCCTATTTGTCGAGGGACTAAAGGGAGTGTAACCTAATTTTAGTGTCTAAATTTTTCACTTTTTGTTGCATAGCTTGTATTGGTAAGTGGAGTTAACAAAAATAAGATGTTGTTTCCACATGTGCTAGTGAAGGTGATCCCCTCAAACTAGGAACCGATGAGGTAGTAGGAAAAATCGGTGAGTGGTTTGATAAAAAGGTAAATGTGAGGAAAATGCAGGAGGAAAAGAGTGAAAAAAGGGTAAAAGGTCTACTTGGGCCATTCCAGGTAATGGGTCTGGGTCAAAGGTAGCAATAGTCAAATGCATGAACACGTATAAACTACAACACGCTACCGAGTTGAAGAGTAGGAAAACTCTACATCGTCTAAGGTCGATAGGTTTATCCAAACAAGGTTGAAGTGATTCCGGTATCCAAGGTATAGGATATGGTCAGGAAACACAATGTAGGTTAGGTACAGGAACATTTAGGTATTTTCCGGTACACCAAAGGTAGGGTTAGGATAAATGGTCATGGAAATAGTCTAGGTAAGGTTATCGGTCAATCAACATAGGTAATAGTGCCACAAGGTATAGAAACACATGAGGTCAAAAATAAATAAATAGGTAATATTCATAGGAGTAATACCTTTTCAAATGTTGGTTGATGGGTTGTTACACACGTATGACTTCGAATCCACAACCGATCATGAGAGCTTCCTTTTAGCTAGGAGAAACTACACATGTATGCAAATCAAGACCACAAGAAGGTATCAAACAATATAGGCAATGAACTGCTAGCGTATGCTAGATCCACGAAAGTGTGATACTTCCCAAATGGTTATCAGTCCATTGTTTTAAACAATTTAATGATGTAAAAAAGGAAATCCTATTGTAATTTGAAATGATTTAGGTATCTCACTTAAAACACAATAAGAAATAGATATAATCTAACAAAAGCTAAGCTAGAATAGAATCGGAAGGTCAAATGATTGATTTTGGGTTTTGTATGTTTGACAGAGGTCTCGGATAGATCACATGTGGATGATGGTGAGATGAAATTAAGTGGGTAGGTCTCTATTCAGGTGTGTGGGAAAATACAAAGACCGATGTCGGTCGGAGTGTAACCGACGATGGTCAAGCGTGACCGGTGCCGATTCTTGTGAACGCTTTGGAAATGTCATAGAACAAGCTTTAGGTCTCCTTTGTGATTGCACAAAGGAATTTGGTTGGTTAGGACGAGGTATTGGGTGACTGGGGTAGGCTTTGGTGAGGATTTAATGGGTATATGGAAGTGGAAATGTTGGAGAAGGTCAATAGGTGGCTAGGTAAGAAATAGATGATAAAATGAAATAAACCAGAGTAGTATGACTTTATACTTACTTGGATTTTGGTCCTGGATGCCTATGTGTGAAGGATGGATATGCTAAAGAGGGGCTTGAAGGCTATCAGTGGTCACCAACTAAAGGAAAGCTTCTGCATGGGCTACATGTGCATTGCTCTTTTCTTGGTTAGATCAAATCATGGTTAAGGTTGGGCATGCGGGAAAATATGTTTGGTCTCCTTCCTTACATGTGTGGGCTCACTTTGAATTCACTCTCTAAGGATATGTTATCTCTCTCGAGATGTGACAATTCTCACCAACCTCTTTCCTTCTAACTTCCAACTTCCAACCTTGAGAATAAGGTTGTTTTGGGGTTAAAAGGGTAACCAACACCGGTTTCGACTTAACGGCGATGGTTAGGGGTAAGCGACATCGGTCGTTGGTTGGATATTTTTTCAAGTCAAAATATGAGGTTCAACCACAGTACATGGGATTAAATCCCTCCTCAAAGACAGGTGAGGCTACCTATTTATTACTAATCTAAAACACAATAGAAATAATGTGTATAATATTCACACTAATCTAACCATTGGGGTTGGGATAGAATCCTGAAATCCATATCCACACTATGTGAAGATGTTGTTTTTATAAATGGACTGGGTCAGAAATTATTATTATGGAAGAAACACAATGGAAAGGAAATGAGAGGAACGTATTTTCTTTCGAGTAAACACAGATCACGAAATAATCATATGAGCTTTAGATAACAAATGTAATGTTTGAAATGATTAGAATCATCAAGATGCTAAACAAATAATAGCTTAAGATTATGAACATAAGAACAATATCTTAAGAAAGATACATCTCACAACACAAAGTTTGCAAAATAGCATCAGCTTCTATTCCTCAAATGATTAAAAGAAAACACAAAGTTTTCTTCTTCACAATAGTTCTCAATATTCCAAAAATCTCAACCCTTTGGAATGTATGTACATCCATTATTTATAATAAAAATAGTTGAGAGAAAATAGGACAAACCCTATAAAATAGTTTGTTAACAAGAGTCCTATTTTTCTTGACTCTCACACAGGAGACCAAGTCAAAATATGATTCCTATGTGACGAAACAGAAATGAAAAAGACATGTCAATTTCAAGATTGAAATGACATGTTACATCAAGACTTAGTCTGAATCGTCATCTTTTTCTTCCTCATCTTTCTCTTCTTCTAACTGAGCCTATTTGTTCTAAAATTCTTGGAACTTCCAGATTATACCTTGCATCTCATTTTCATCAGGTGCAGTGGAATGATCACTCAAGACTTCACATGTTTCATGAGTGTCACTGGCACTACCAAGAAGCTTTCTCAATCTTTTGTTGAGTTTTCTCAAGGCCTCCAAAGAATGTTCAATCTTTACAAACTTGTCAATGATTTCAATGCCAAATCCGTGAGTTGGTTCATGCTTGAATTGATTCTTGGATTTGTTTGAAAATATCATCAGCGGTAGGATGCCCGAGTTTCCACTTGACACTTTTGCACATATTTTCAGCAGTTCTTCTTCCAGGTCACTCTTGCCATCAATCAATTGATCTCTTGATTCTCTCAATTTACCACAAGCTTCGTTGAGAATTTTACCCTGAACCTGATGGCTTTGGTCAGCTAGAAATGCTTATCCGCATGTGGGATGACACCTTCTTCTACCAAGATGTGTGATGGGATTTGCTTCAATACCTGGAGAGCTTCAAAATTCAAATCAAGGTGTCCGATTTCTTGAGAGAAATCATCATCCATCTTTTCCCCATCACTCTGTATATTCCCCAAATATTGATAAACTTCTACGGTGTCTTGAATCACTTCTTTCCCCTGTTGGAGCAGCCTTTGGGTCCATTCATCGACCACCCTTCCTTTTTCATTAATCTTCTCAATTATAGGCACCGATAATAAAAATCGAATCACGAGAGGACAGGAAGATGGTATGGATTCAAGGGGTTTTGAGAGCTTAAGTAATACTTCAGTTAACTGCTCCACCTTTTCTTTAAGCTCATCTCTGTTGTCCTTTGTTTCCTTCAATTTCTGGCATAGCACGTTCATAGCATCTCGTGCATCCTGTTGTGCTCCTTTTGTTGTCACTTCTCCTAGAGCCACCCTGGTTATCTGATAGTCAGAGGCCATTATGTCCTCTTTGGTTTTGTCAGTTGTGGGAGTGGCGATCTCTATAAACTTATGTCCCGAAGCATCCACTAAAACCCTTGAAACTATTTTGGGTTTCTTGGCTGATTTAGTAGTAGAAGCCTTGAGTGAACTAAAATCAAAGGCTGGTATGGGTACAACCACCTTCCTTTTCCTCGGAGTTTTCTCAAGTAACCATTGAGGCATGCCAGAGGGAGTTTCCATTGTTGTAGAAGTTGGTATCATACTTTCAGGGAGAGGGAGATCCACTGGTGGAGTGGGGACAATTACCAATGTGGTAGCAGATTCAGTGAAAAGAGGCATAGGAGGGGGCATGTTTGGTAGTTACTTTGGTCTAAGCGAGAGGGGTGAGAGTCCGGAGAAAATGCTGGCCATGACCGATGAAGTAGATGGGGAAAGAGGAGGTAGAAGTGGTTGTGAAGGAGGAAGCATAGATCCCGACGACGCCAAAGCCTGGGATGCAAGAGATAAGGTCACTTTAGTTGGGCAGTCAACAAATGGTGAAACTAGGGGCTGGCTTACTTCTCTTTCCAAAAAAATTTCTCCTATTTCTAGTGGTGTTGGTGATTCTGGCACATTCACCATTTTAACTGAGTAACAATTGAAGAGGTTTCTTGTTCTCTTCTCTTCTTGACAAACTTGACCTTTATAGGTCCCTTAGAAGAGCTTTTTTCCTTTTCCTTTTTGGAGGGCCCCACCTCTGCAGCAACCAACTTTGAAAAATTATCTTCTTTGAAACTCATTCCCCAAGAGGTGAGCCATGCCTTGGTGCGTGCGAGAATTAGGGCCGATCTATCTGTAATGGAGGATTTTTCACCGATAGACCAATCAATAGGTGGGAAAACATATTGATCTTCATTCAATCCATCATAGGAAGGATCCAGAACACTTTCATTATCACCAGTACCTTTTGGTATGTCAGCGAGCTCAAGTTTCTAAATCTCTGCAAGTGTCAACATGCTATGATCTTTTCTTCAGACAACAACCTCATCACGTAAATCAATCCAAATGTCTTCTATGCTTGGCACGTGTGGGTGCAGAGTTCCATATGACTTAAGGACTCCTCGAAAATCAAACCCATCTCGGGCTTCATGTGCTTTTCAACTTATCTTGAAGCTCATGTACAACGTTCTTGGCTTTCACCACCATTGAACAAGTATACCTTCCAATAGAAATTGGGAAAGATACAGTGGCCTTGTGTTTACTCTGTTGGAATTTGTGAAAATCCAACAATTTCCTGACCAACTCCATCAAGATTAGTTTGTCCCCTAGATATCTGGGCAAACAGAAAGGATCCCCGGTACATGACTACTCGAAGATATGTGAACTTCTTAAATTGCAAGAAGACACAACCCCATTTTGAAACTTCAGCCCATGCCTCATCAGAGACTCTTGTTTTCCTCAGTTTGGGGTTTAACCTGCAGATGTTCTCGTAAAAGAAGGCATCGTTTACCCTTCTAAATTGGTCTTCAGACCCTTTTCTTGTTAGCTGAGGAAAATACCGATAAACATGCTCCACTATCTTGTTCCCCTTGGTGTCCAATCTAGGATAGTTCCTCATGCCGACCACTGCATAGGTGACATACGAGGACATATAAAACTTCCCGTAGACAAGATTGTTGTCATTTGAGAATCTATCTCGTTACTGATAAGAGTACCCCAATCAATTCCCTTGTTGATTCTTCTTAATAATGATCATGAATTGGTACATCCATCCTTGGAAAACATTTGATTCGGGAAACCAAAAACCGACTCAACATAGTAATGATATCATTGATTTCCTGAATGAAATCACTTCTAGGAACAAGTCTTGGGAACTTGGAAACAATTGGTTTGGCTTTGATTAGGAACTTCTTATTCACGTGTGCTTGATATAATCCTCCTTATCATTTTCCCAAGCTTTTTGGGCTGACTTGAGATCTACATCTCCATATTCCTCAAAGTTAGGTAGCTTGAGAAGGTCATCAAAATAACCACCGTCCAACTTGATTACCTTCTCCCGCCCGATTTTCACAAAACGAGAAGCAGAGTCATAGTTTGAAGCACGAGCCAAGATGAACTTGGGGCATTGAGTGGACATGGGGAAACCTGCTTTGCAAGAGGTAGACCACTTTGCCAACTATTGATTTCATCCATGAGTGGGAAGAGCTCTTGACCTATTCCAAAAATCCTCCATATCATGTTTTCAAGCTCTATATCTCGGATGTCGTAATTATAATCAATGTAGGAGGGAGACTCCACCTTCCTAAATTTGTACTTCATCCTCCCGATTTTCAGTCTTATCTTGTGATGAACCAGGGTCCGACATGAGGAATTTCAAAGGAGGAGATGTCGAGAGATCGAAGGTGTTGATTTTTAACACTTCGGGTTTGAGGACACCATCTCGGAGGCTTGAAACAATGAGAGATGTCGAAAAGAAAACTGAAAAGATGTTAGAAAGTTTGAAATACACACATCGGAGGTCGACAAGTTTGAAATACCCGGAAAATATTATAAATCCTACTATCTTGAGGAAATTTATGACACACTTGGAGAGGATGCCCAATCTTGATGGAAATGTCCGACACACCTTGGAGATGTCGGGAGATGTCTTGGAGGAGAATGTTTGAAATTTCCGACACACTAGGAGATGTCGGAAAGATTAGAAATTTCACACACTTGGAGGATCTTGGAATTTTTGAATTCCCACACCTTAAACTTCTTCGATACACTCGTGGGTTTTGAACACTACAAAGCACCCTACAAAACCTTAAAGAGGAATCGGGTAATTGTTAGGTTTAAACATGCTAATTCTTCTCCATTGTTGATATCCCAAATACATTTTTAATTACAATGACATTTCCAGGGAATAAAACAAAGTGAGCATTCCAAAGGGAACCTAAAACACAAACCTGATAGGAAACAACCCTAAAATGGAAAAGATAAAACCCCAATAACCCCAACAAGAAAAAGATAGAAACTCAGAAGAATCCTTTACACAATTATTCCACAAACAAAGAATAAAGGAAAATACCTTTAATCAGAATGAAAAATGATCAAAAATGAGCAATGCAATCAGCACAGAGGTGAGTCGGGTTTCTGGGTCGAAGATGCATGCACGAAAATCCATGAGGTAAAAAGTACGTCTAGTAAAAATGACATGGAAATCTGAATATTTATAAGAAATTTCACATTTAATACACTTCAATTGACATGTGTCAACTACTACAAACTCGGCATTAATGCCATGTCAGCATGCTTGGGATATCTTGAAACCCGACATAAAGGATTTCAAAGTATTAATTCAAGTTTCGGGTTGTGGAAACAAGTGACATGAAGCATGATGCTTGATGGTCCCGAAACCTGATACAAAGGAGAAAATCAGGTTTCGGGAGTGAAAGACATGTGACATGAAGCATGTTTTGACAAAGGCATGTTCCGATGCTCAAAAGACCCGTTCGAAACCCCAAAGGAGTAAATCGGGCTTTGGGGATCGGAAGACATACGACATGAAGCATATTTTGGCTATGTTCCGATGCTTGATGACCGAAAACTCAAAAAACTTACTTGATGTGGGTTTCGGTTTTGGGAACACACAACATAAAGCATCCAAAACACATGTTTTCTTGCTATTGAAACCCGAAAACCCGATTATCTCTCTGAAAGGGCATTCTTAGAAAACCAACTCAAAAAAATTTCTTAGGGTTATCTTATTTTTGGCGTAAACACAAAAATGAGATAACAATGGCTCTAGTTGGGGAATTTCTTTGTGATATCAAAGGAAGAGAACTCAAAATCTCTGGCTTTATCCATTGGGCTACGAGTCGAAAAGAAGAAAACTAAAAATCAAAACAAGGAAAGAAAGAATATTAAAAGCAAACACACAACAAAAATAAATTATGTACAATGCAAAAGAGCATCTTGCATTAATGATGGAACAACTTTAGATGTTGGCCACTGAAAGGAAAAGGGAGTAACTCTCCATCAAGATATGATAGATGGAAACTATTTTCACCACTCAGCTGATGAATCTTAAAAGGTCCTTTCCACAAAGAATCAAACTTTCTGTGCATTCCTTTCTGCTCCCTCCTCTTATCCCAAAGCAACACCTGGTCTCAAATTTGGAAATGACGTTGCCTTGATTTCTTGTCAAAAAAATTTCTTTACTTTTCTTTGATGATCTGCAATGTGATCAACCACCTTACTTCGTTCCTCTTCTAGCCTAGCTAGGTACATAACCCTTTTTTCAATAGAATCTTGAAAAGTCACATCTTCGACTGCTTTGGCCAACTATAAGGCTGGAAACTCTACTGAGATAGGTATCTCAACATCAATCCCATACAGTACTTGGAAAGGAGACATTCCTATAGCTTGCTTTGGGGTAATCTAATCAGCCCACAACGCATCATACAATGCTTTGTGCCATGTCCTCTAGTTTTCATCTACTAGCTTTCTAATTATGGTAACCAGGTTCTTGTTGCTGGACTCAGCTTGCCCATTGCCTTGGGGATAATAATCAGATGAGTGAGCCAGGGTGATGCCGAATCCATAGAAAAATTATGTCAACTCATGCGATGAGAAATTGGAGGCATTATCAGCCACAATCTTGTGAGGCACACCGAATCTGACAATTATATTTTCTTTAAGGAACTTGCACATGGCTTCTGAGGTTGCTTGCTTGATTGGCACGACTTCCACCCACTTGGTAAAATAGTCTATAGCAGTCAGCACGTAATTGTGTCCAACACTGGAGGTAGGATTCAACATTCCAATGAAGTCAATTCCCCACTGGTGGAAAGGTTCTTCAATCACTGGGCTTCGGGGAAGAGCTTCTAGCTTAGGGCGACCAATGAAATGTTAACAAGCTTCACACTTGGACACCCACTCTGTTGAATCCCAAAAGAGATTAGGCCAATAGTACCTAGCCCATAGGATCTTATAAGCTATTCTGAGATGATGAAAAATGTCCTCTGCATACTAGGCTATGGAAGGATTCTAACAACTTTATCTATTGTGATTTATCAACACAAAGTGCAGAATACACCATCAATACCTTTCTTATATATTCCGTTATCCCACGGAGGTATCTTACAATCTTAACTTGGATAGTCCTCTTCTCCTTTTGGCTTAAATGTGGGGGCATTCACCATAAGTCGAGAAATAAAGCAATATCTATGTACCATTCATTAGTTATACTCACGAAAAGCACCATGGGCAACTTTGAAGAGGTATCTTTAATCTTTTCGCATTCTATTTCAGCATGGTTTTCCATAATCAATTGCACAGGCCCTTCCTCGTACCAACTTGGTAGGTCTAATGTCCAAGTCATACTCCAAATTTAGCTATCCAGTACCTTGTTGACTCCCATCTCTTGTTGAGTCAAAATGGATTTAACGGCGGTGTCGGGAATGAGAACGAGGTATGGGAGTTCAACACATAGTACCTGAAATGTTTCACCACTCGTACCTTGGCATAAGCATGCTTTTTAATTTGTGACATTTTTAGCTCATGTTCCTTTAATGGACAATAAAAGTGATGAAAGCTTCAATGCCCTCCTATTCTCCTACATCGATGTCGACACTTGTAATGTAGTTGTACATTGAAATATTTTTGAAATCTAGACATACTAGGATAGGAGCGCAAGCAACTACCCTTTTGGAATTCATCAAATGTAAGCTTCCCTTCAGTACTCCATCAAAATGGAATTTTCCTTTCATCATCCCAAGGATATCCTTAGTTTTATTAGCAAAATCAGTACAAACCTTCTTAGGAAATTGACCTTTCCAAAGAAGGAATGAACTCCGATTTTACTTATGGGTAGGGTAAGGCTTTGAATGGCTTTTCCCTCTATGGGTCGATTTTGGTTCCTTCTCTAGTCACAATATGACCCAATATTCACCTCGGGGAACAAAATTTCCTAATATTCACCATCGAGGTTGATCGAAGAACCTAGATTGACTTGATCTACTTCCAAGAAAGAAGCTCCTTCAACTTGTCTCTTGTTTTGAATAAATAATGGTCATGATTTGTCAAATAAACCCTCCCAAATGAACCAGGCCTTTGGGGTATCTTGTTTCCTTTAAAGCTGAATAAACTCACCATTAACTCTTGATATGGATCTGAGATAGATTCACGAAAGCTGATTCGAACCTTCAAAGTACAAACTCACTAAAATGGTCAGCCTTTTCTAGAAAAGCCAACACTTGTTGATCATCATTGAACACTTTCTAATGAGCCGCATTATCGGGATACTTTTGGGATGGTACACAATCTCAATGGTGTATGTATCTTGTTTGAACTGGGGATGAGAGAGAAGGAGGGATGCGAACACGGCCAAAGAATCATCCTTGTTGTTATAATCTCTCAAAACTACCTTGATGGAGAATGCATCAAAGCATTCTATATTATCCCAAACTTTGTTCCTGTAATGTCTCAAGTGATCATTTTTTACTTGATAGATTCCCTTGACCTGGTTGACAATCAGCTCTGCATCCCCTTGAACCTTGAGATTTTGAATTCCCTTCTATCTGGCCATTTCTAATCCTAGTAATAGAGCTTCATATTCAGCCGTGTTATTAGTATTATCAAACTGCAATTTGAAAGCAGAGGGGAAGATCTTGGAATTAGGAGATATAAGAACTACACCAGCGCCTGATCCGGTGGTTGAATAACTACCATCAAATTCGAGGGTCCAAATAGCATTAGGATCTTCTTTCTTGACATCTACATATTATATCTCTGATGTCATGAAATAATTTCCAAAACTAGCATCTTCGAAAAGAATTTGAGCCTTAGGGTCATCTGATTTAGTTACCAAATACTTTTCCTGAGGTTCGGGATGGAGAACATGATAAACCCCATTGACTGAATCCTATCCTTGGTCCAATCCATATTAATCTCTCCTCCGAATCTTTACAAAAACCTCTACCCAAGAGGATACCGTAAGCTGCAGGAATGTCAGCAACTAGAATGGTCATTTTCACTCTCTTCTCTGGGAAGGCAATGAATGCAAACTGTGCATCTTTGATTTGACCAATCAAGGGAACTTGTTTGGTTTCCATGGAGTAACACCATCCATATGACTTAGTCAAAGTAAGCCCAAGGGCATGGGCTACTTTTGTGGGCATAACATTGTCGGAGGCCCTTGAGTCAATGATGCAATTGCTGAGTTTAAACCCATTTATTAGCAAAGACAAATAAAATGGTTCAATATTTCCTGAAGAAGAAGCAGAGGTCAGATTGTTCTGAGGTGGGGATTGAGTAGGATTTGGAAAAATACCTTTTGAAGGTGGGGGAATGGTGGCTTTACTTCTAATGAATTTGGTGAGTTTTTCGAACTGTTCAGGATTTGACTGAAGGTATTCTGCTTCTGACATTTGGATCTTGGTTCTTTTTGCATGATCGATAATGTCAAAAGTAGTATAAGAAGGGGTGATGGTAAGTTCGGTTCTAATCTCATGAGCTTGAGCTAGGGCACTGACCTTAGGAGAAAGAGAATGAGGAGAAGTTGTTACCTTTTTGTGACTTCTCTTTCAGTTTGTGTTGAAATAGGAGCACCTCTCTTAACTATGGCTATGGAAGGTTCCTTGTTCTTCTCCTTGGGGATTTCAAGAGGTTTTCTTGGATTCTAAGATTGGGATCGAGTGAAGATGGAAAATGACTAGCCATCTAGTGCACATTCATCTTCTTCATATTCCAAATACCCAATGCTGGAGTCGCCAGCTGAATCATCATAAGACTCATCAGCGTATCCTAAAGCTTCAAAAGCCTCGGGGAATCTTGTTCTTCTAGTTCTTCCTCTTCTTCAACTATTTCTACTACCACGTTAACGGGAGGAGCTTTGATTTCCAGTCTTGGTTGAGCAGGAGTTAACCATGGCCTATCTCTTGCAGGCACACCATTGGTGTTATTGAAATTCCATCTAGGGATATCCCGATACGAAACATTGCTCACCTGCTGGGACATTTTCTTTTTTAAAGCAATCAAATCATTAGCCATCTTTTGAATCATAGGGTCAGTATTACCTTGGGAAGAACCTTGATTTTTAGGTTTGGGTACATCTTTCCTGATTCTTCCAGCCAAAATGAGATCATCCTCTATTTTAATAGTTGTTGACTGAGTGATAGCCAAATCTGGGATAGCCGACCTTCTTAATAGAAAGCTCACATCGGGAGGCTGAGCATTAATGAAGAAGCATTTCTAATTTTCGGAGTAGGTACAACTATTTCCGAAATCTTTCGGATCAGCTTGTTAAACTTTTCCATGAAGTCCCATGGGTTCATGTAATTCCTTCTTCATATGGGTAAGTTGTGCTAACAAAGCATGAGAATCTTTGGCTGGTTTGAAACGTGCTTCGAATCTAGTCCTCATGGTAGCCCAGTTTGTGATGCATGCATTTGGAAGGTGATAAAACCATTCGGCTGCTGCACCATGCAACGTTTCAACAAAGAGTCAAACAAATAGAGACATCTTCGTGAGCTACTCCAAGGACACCACATGCTACAAAGAAAGATGCAATGTGTTCATCAGGATGCTGCTTCCCATCCCCATTGAACTTGGGAATGTTTTTACGTGATCCATGTGGTAACTCGTGCAATGGTGGAGTTAAAGAAAGAGGACCAATAGCTGCGCCCCAGGGCATAGGTTGTGCTGCCATCCTTCTGAAAAGAGTGCGTATGGGGATCCGAGTGTCGGACAAGAATAACGTGTGACAAGTTGTAGACACATCTCATTCTACGGGGATCTAGTTTCTCGAACAGGGTGAAGAACTTCTGGTTCGGTTAGAAATAACGTTGTTGGGGGAAAGACTAAAATTGTGTTGTTGTAGCAACTCAAAGAGTGGATCAATTTCACCTAGGCTCTCGGCGGGACCGAGTGAAGATCTTTCCAGCCAGCTTGAACCGGAAAGAGATCTTGTTGAAAATAAGGCAAATACGGAGTCACCAGACACCAAGAGGATAAGCTTTATACTATTAATCCATATTCCCAGTGGAGTCACCAAAAACTATTTGGTTGGATATTTTGTCAAGTCAAAATATGAGGTTCAACCACAGTACATGGGATTAAATCCCTCCTCAAAGACAGGTGAGGCTGCCTGTTTATTACTAATCTAAAACACAATAAAAATAATGCGTACAATATTCACACTAATCTAACCATTGGGGTTGGGATAGAATCCCGAAATCCATATCCACACTATGTGAAGATGTTGTTTTTATAAATGGACTGGGTCGAAATTATTATTATGGAAGAAACACAATGGAAAGGAAATGAGAGGAACATATTTTCTTTCGAGTAAACACAGAGCACGAAATAATCATACGAGCTTTAGATAACAAATGTAATGTTTGAAATGATTAGAATCATCAAGATGCTAAACAAAGAATAGCTTAAGATTACGAACATAAGAACAATATCTTAAGAAAGATACATCTCACAACACAAAGTTTGCAAAATAGCATCAACTTCTATTCCTCAAATGATTAAAAGAAAACACAAAGTTTTTCTTCTTCACAATAGTTCTCAATATTCCAAAAATCTCAACCCTTTGGAATGTATGTACATCCCTTATTTATAATAAAAATAGTTGAGAGAAAATAGGACAAACCCTATAAAATAGTCTTTTAACAAGAGTCCTATTTTGCTTGACTCTCACATAGGAGACCAAGTCAAAATATGATTCCTATGTGTGAAACAGAAATGAAAAAGACATGTCAATTTCAAGATTGAAATGACACGTCACATCAAGACTTAGTCTGAATCATCATCTTTTTCTTCCTCATCTTTCTCTTTCTTCTAACTGAGCTTGTTTGTTCCGAAATTCTTGGAACTTCCAGATTATACCTTGCATCTCATTTTCATCAGGCACAGTGGAATGATCACTCAAGACTTCACATGTTTCATGAGTGTCACTGGCACTACTGGGAAGCTTTCTCAATCTTTTGTTGAGTTTTCTCAAGGCCTCCAAAGAATGTTCAATCTTTACAAACCTATCAATGATTTCAATGCCAAATCCATGAGTTGGTTCATGCTGAATTGATTCTTGGATTTGTTTGAAAAGATCATCAGCTGGTAGGATGCCCGAGTTTCCACCTGACACTTTTGCACAAATTTTCAGCAGTTCTTCTTCCAGGTCACTTTTTCCATCAATCAATTGATCTCTTGATTCTCTCAATTTACCACAAGCTTCGTTGAGAATCTTTACCCTGAACTTGATGGCTTTGGTCAGCTGGAAATGCTTATCCGCATGTGGGATGACACCTTCTTCTACCAAGATGCGTGATGGGATTTGCTTCAGTACCTGAGAGCTTCAAAAGTCAAATCAAGGTGTCTGATTTCTTGAGAGAAATCATCATCCATCTTTTCCCCATCACTCTGTATATTCCCCAAAGATTGATAAACTTCTACGGTGTCTTGAATCACTTCTTTCCCCTGTTGGAGCAGCCTTTGGGTCCATTCATCGACCACTCTCCCTTTTTCATTAATCTTCTCAATTATAGGCACTGATGAGAAATCGAACCCGATAGGGACAGAGGAAGATGGTATGGATTCAAGGGGTTTTGAGAGCTTAAGTAATACTTTAGTTAACTGCTCCACCTTTTCTTTAAGCTCATCTCTGTTGTCCTTTGTTTCCTTCAATTTCTGGCATAGCACGTTCATAGCATCTCATGTGCATCTGTTGTGCTCCTTCATTGTCACTTCTCCTAGAGCCACCACTGTTATCGATAGTCGAGAGGCCATTATGTCCTCTTTGGTTTTGTCAATCATGGGAGTGGCGATCTCTACAAACTTATGTCCCAAAGCGTCCACTAAAACCCTTGAAACTATTTTGGGTTTCTTGGCTGATTTAGCAATAGAAGCCTTGAGTGAACTAAAATCAAAGGCTGGTATGGGTACAACCACCTTCCTTTTCCTCGGAGTTTTCTCAAGTAACCATTGAGGCATGTCAGAGGGAGTTTCCATTATTGTAGAAGTTGGTATCATACTTTCGGGGAGAGGGATCCACTGGTGGAGTGGGGACAGTTACCAATGTGGTAGCAGATTCAGTGAAAAGAGGCACAGGAGGGGGCATGTTTGTAGTTACTTTGGTCCCAACAGAGAGGGGTGAGAGTCCAGAGAAAATGCTGGCCATGACCGATGAAGTAGATGGGGAAAGAGGAGGTAGAAGTGGTTGTGAAGTAGGAAGCGCAGATCCTGACGCCAAAGCCTGGGATGCAAGAGATAAGGTCACTTCAGTTGGGCAGTCAACAAATGGTGAAACTAGGGGCTGGCTTACTTCTCTTTCCAAAGAAATTTCTCCTATTTCTAGTGGTGTTGGTGATTCTGGCACATTCACCATTTCAACTGGAGTAACAATTGAAGAGGTTTCTTGTTCTCTTCTCTTCTTGACAAACTTGACCTTTATAGGTCCCTTAGAAGAGATTTTGTCCTTTTCCTTTTTGGAGGGCCCACCTCTGTAGCAACCAACTTTGAAAAATTATCTTCTTTGAAACTCATTCCCCAAGAGGTGAGCCATGCCTTGGTGCGTGCAAGAATCAGGGCCGATCTATCTGTAATGGAGGCTTTTTCACCGATAGACCAATCAATAGGTGGGAAAACATATTGATCTTCATTCAATCCATCATAGGAAGGATCCAGAACACTTTCATTATCACCAGTACCTTCTGGTATGTCAGCGAGCTCAAGTGTCTGAATCTCTGCAAGTGTCAACCTGCTATGATCTTTTCTTGGACAACAACCTCATCACGTAAATCAATCCAGATGTCTTCTATGCTTGGTACGTGTGGGTGCAGAGTTCCATATGACTTAAGGACTCCTCAAAAATCAAACCCATCTCGGGGCTTCATGTGCTTTTTCAACTTATCTTGAAGCTCATGTACAACGTTCTTGGCTTTCACCACCATTGAACAAGTATACCTTCCAATAGAAATTGGGAAAGATACAGCGGCCTTGTGTTTACTCTGTTGGAATTTGTGAAAATCCAACAATTTCCTGACCAACTCCATCAAGATTAGTTTGTCCCCTGGATATCTGGGAAAATGGAAAGGATCCCTGGTACATGACTACTCGAAGATATGTGAACTTCTTGAATTGCAAGAAGACACAACCCCATTTTGAAACTTCAGCCCATGCCTCATCAGAGACTCTCATTTTCCTCAGTTCGGGTTTAACCTACAGATGTTCTCGTAAAAGAAGGCATCATTTACCCTTCTAAATTGGTCTTCAGACCCTTTTCTTGTTAGCTAAGGAAAATACCGATAAACATGCTCCACTGTCTTGTTCCCCTTTGTGTCCAATCCAGGATAGTTCCTCATGCTGGCCGCCTTTGCATAGGTGACATACGAGGACATATAAAACTTCCCATAGAGACAAGACTGTTGTCATTTGAGAATCTATCTCATTACTGATAAGAGTACCCCAATCAATTCCCTGTTGATTCTTCTTAATAATGATCATGAATTGGTACATCCATCCTTGGAAAACATTTGATTCGGGGAAACCAAAAACCTGACTCAACAGAGTAATGATATCATTGATTTCCTGAATGAAATCACTTCTAGGAACAAGTCTTGGGAACCTGGAAACAGCTAGTTTGGCTTTGATTAGGAACTTCTTATTCACGTGTTTGATACAATCCTCCTGATCATTGTCCCAAGATTTTTGGGCTGACTTGAGATCCACATCTCCATATTCCTCAAAATTAGGCAGCTTGAGAAGGTCATCGAAGTAACCTCCATCCAACTTGATTACAACTTCTCCCACCTGATTTTTCACAGAACGAGAAGCAGAGTCATAGTTTGAAGCACAGGCTAAGATGAACTCGGGGCACTGAGTGGACATAGGGAAACTTGTTGCAAGAGGTAGACCACTGCCAACTATTGATTTCATCCATGGAGTTTGGGAAGAGCTCTTGACCCTATTCCAAAAATCCTCCATATCTATGTTTCCGAGCTCTGTATCCCGGATGTCATAATTACAATCAATGTAGGAGGGAGACTCCACCTTCCTAAATTTGTACTTCATCCTCCCTAATTTTTCAGTCTTATCTTGTGATGAACCAGGGTCCGACATGAGGAATTTCAAAGGAGGAGGAGATGTTTCGATTTTTAGATCGAAGGTGTTGAACACTTGAAAAAAGGAAAACTGACACACTCGAAAACCTAACACACATGGAGATGTCGATGGAAAACTGATGGAAATGTTGAAATACGACACCTTGGAGATGTCGAAAAGATGGAAATGTCCCTGACACACTGGAGATGTCGGAAAATTTGAAATGTCTGACACACTGGAGATGTCGGAAAGATTTGAAATGTCTGACACACTGGAGATGTCGGAAAGATTAGAAATCCCACTATCTTTGGAGGATGCCGGAATGTTTGAAGTGCTCGACACCTTAAACTTTCCCACTTTAAATACACACTGCGGGTTTTGAAAACTGCAAAGCACCCTGCGAAACCCGAAAAGAGGGAATCGGGTAATTGTTAGGTTGAAACATGCAAAATTCTTCTCCATTGTTGATATTCCTGATACATTTTTAATCACAATGACATATTCCAAGGAATAAAACAAAGTGAGCATTCCAAAGGGGAACCTAAAACACAAACTTGATTGGAAAACAACCTAAAATGGAAAAGATAAAACCCCAATAACCCCAACAAGAAAAAGATAGAAACTCGGAAGAATCCTTTACACAATTATTCCACAAAATCACAAACAAAGAATAAAGGAAAATACCTTTAATCAGAATGAAAAATGATAAAAAATGAGCAATGCAATCAGGCACAGAGGCGAGTCGGGTTTCTGGGTCGAAGATGCATGCACAAAAATCCACGAGGTAAAAAGTACGTCTGGTAAAAATGACGTGGAAATCTGAATATTTATAAGAAATTTCACATTTAATACACTTCAGTTGACACGTGTCAACTACCCGAACAACTCGGCATTAATGCCATGTCAGCATGCTTGGGATATCCGGAAACCCGACACAAAGGATTTCGTATTAATTCGGGTTTTGGGTTGCGGAAACAAGCGACATGAAGCATGATGCTTGATGGTCCCGAAACCCGATACAAAGGAGTAAATCGGGGCTTCGGGGATCGAAGACATGCGACATGAAGCATGTTTTGAGCATGTTTTGATGCTCGAAGGCATGTTAACCGATGCTCGGAAGACCATACGTGCGACATGAAACCCAAAAAAACAAAGGAGTAAATCGGGCTTCGGGGATCGGAAGACATGCGACATGAAGCATGTTTTGATGAAGGCATGTTCCGATGCTCGGAAGACCCGCAAACCCGAAAGACTTACTTGATGCGGGTTTCGGGTTTCGGGAACACACAACATGAAGCATCCAAAACACATGTTGTCTTGCTATTGAAACCTGAAAACCCGATTATCTCTCTGAAAGGGCATTCTTAATGAAAATGTAGGCATTGATTTTTAGGGTTTGGGTAATTCAGTTATGGCTCAAAATTTCTTAGGGTTATTCAAATGCACACACACGTATAAACTGCAGCACACTACCGGGTTGAAGAGCATGCAAACTCTACATCGTCTAAGGTCGATAGGTTTATCCAAACAAGGTTGAAGTGATTCCGGTATCCAAGGTATAGGATATGGTTAGGAAACACAATGTAGGTTAGGTGCAGGAACATTTAGGTATGTTCTGGTACACCAAAGGTAGGGTTAGGATAAACGGTCATGGCAATAGGCTAGGTAAGGTCATCAGGTCAATCAACACAGGTAACAGTGCCACAAGGTATAGAAAACACATGAGGTCAAAGGTCACTAGTGATGGTCCAGGTCCAAATATCTAGGTCATGGCACAAGTAAGGCCAAGGTATGGGTAAAATAATGAGTCCCCAAAGGAGGAAAAATGGAGGTAGTAAATGAGGAGGTCAGGAAAGGTAAGGTAAATGGGTTGGGTAAAGGATCAAGGTGAGGGGTGGGGTAAAGGATCAAGGTGAGGGGTGGGGTAAAAGATCAAGTAAAGGGTGGGGTAAAGGATCAAGGTAAAGGGTGGGGTAAAAGGGGCTTAATTGAGGGAAATGTGCAGTGAGGATGACCGATGGCGGTCATGGAAAACTGATGTCGGTATAGGAAAACTGATGACAATGAGGTAGGGCACGTGGCCGATACCGATCCGGTCATTGGTAATTGACATCGGTTAGGTCGGGTTGGTTATAAAAACAACAAATCCACGTTTTTATTATTCATTTGTTATTTGCAAAGTGAGAAATGACAAAAAGGAGAGAAAGGAGAGAAAAGTGTATGAAGGAAATGACAGCGTGAGTTGGTAGTGTGATTGGATGAGGGTTGGGTTGGTGAGCAATGGGTCCATGGGATCAGGGCGAGAGATTTGATTGGTTGGAGGTTACAAGTAGCTATTCAATGATGGCGGAGGCCGAGAGGGATCGGGTGGGCCACTGGTACAATGACCAGACGTGCCACCAAGACGGTGGTAGCGTGATGAGGTAAGTGCCCAATGCTACAGTGTTGATTAGATAGATTAGAAGTGTGGAGTATTGGTAATTAAGGTTTTTGTGGGTTTGTTTTTATGGGTGGGTAAAAATTAAATTTGGGTATGGGGGAATAACAGGCAAAAATAGGAAGGGGGAGGGTAGTAAATGGTATAGGTGGGGTGGGTAGAGGTCTAGGGGTAGTCTAGGTCATTGTAGGTGGGGTAAAAGGGGCAAGGGGGGATTTGTAGGAAATGGGGTTTAGGGAAGTCAAAGGTATTTCCACGACAACGACCAACATCGATTAAGATTGGCCGGCGTTGGTTAGGTAGAATGGTATCGGTCACCAAACAGGTGACCGATGTCGGTTACGTGGTAACCATGGTCGGTAAAGGTTAAATCATCCAAATAGGTGACCGATGTTAGTTTGGGTGACCAGGAGTCGGTTAGGATGAACCGACATCGGTCGGATTTGAGGCATAAGGGTCCAAAAGTGATGTGGGCTAGGTAGTTGAGATGGGTAGAGTGAAAATAGGGTGGAGGAGAATGATAATTGGTGAATATGGTTTTGGTAAATGTGGATTAATGTCATGCTTAGATTAGATGCAAGGGAGATTACATATGGATAGGCCTCTCTTAGTGACATGATGTGGCCCATTTTTGTGGAGGTAGTGGGCTTGAGGGGATTGTTCTACTGAGTTGGACATTATCTATGAGGCCATCGATAGATGGGATTCCCCTCATATAGGCATATGCATGAGGAGCTGACTATCACCTAGAGAGGTGTTTTGGATTTTGTGGTTTCCATATTGGGGAGGATGAGATGATCCCTAGATAGAGAGTATGACTGGTAGTTTGGAGATCTTACAGGACATTCCTCTTCCCCTTCCAGATATTCTAGAGATGACATGTAGAGGCTCTTACCTCTACCACAACCTACAGTGCCCATAGGGGAGGACGAGCAGCCAGTGGATCGGTGGATAGATGACACCAGATGTATAGATAGATACATGTAGTGTTGGGAAGCTTAGATTATGAGCCATACCACCCCAGACCAGGGTAGCAGCAGACTTGACTTAGCTACCATTATAGTGCGAGAGAGACACCTACGGGGGTAGGTAGCTACGCTGATTACCTAGTTGGGTATATTATAGACACAGTTGGAGGGTTTTGAGGTAGAGGTAGTAGAGCTACATGTACAGGTATCCAGATTGCACTGAGCAAGCTGGATGGAGGATGGAGGAGATGGAGATGGTCGGGGGATGTTCAAATGGTAGCCTTATAGGCTCATGTGGTAGGTTTACAAGGCCAATTGGCCATAGCCCATTCATAGATTGGTTCCTTACATGCCCAGATATATGAGGCATAGGGTAGGGGCACCACCACAGTATGGAGGAGTAGGTCCCAGTTCACGGGCGGCGTGCATGGTAGGTTGCTTTCTGCAGGAAGTTACTACTGGGGGCGAGTGGGGGCTGAGACCTATGGGACCACCACAGACCATACACCATATCCAGGTTATGGATGCCCTAGGTGAGGTGAGATATTATTAGGACCATTTTATGGTGGCTGGGATAGATTTCATATCCTATGCTAGTATAGGGCACAACAGGCATCTAGTGAGAGGAGAGATCCACACTCATAGTGTGGAGAGCACGGAGAGGTCGGCGAGCTCGAGGCCCGATCGGGGAGAGGCCACCAGCGCGTGGTGACCAGTGCTAGGTGAGGTGCCAGCAGGGACATAGGAGGTGAGGGTACAGGTGACATAGAGATGGAGGACATCTAATGAGATGCCTGATATGTGGTCACCTAGTTTTTATGTATATTAGTTATTTTTTGATATATTTTATACATATTTTTATCACATACCAACTGCGTGCAAAGACAGTGAGGATGTACGAGTGATTTGTATATTTTGAGCATATACTGGCCTATGTGCTAAAGATATTTTGTATTGATTCATTCTTTTTTGTATATATGAGACCAACCTGCATGTCTAATGACATTTTGTATTGTATATCGGCCTGCGTGTTGACATTTTGAGATGATGGACATGATGAGATGGGCATGTATGTTGAGATACATATTTTTTGATTTATATGATGAGATACATGCCTCAGCACAAATTGTAATTTGTAGGATATGGTATTTTGTGATTTGTTGATGTGTTTATGAGATATTGGTGTATGGCTTGTGTTAGATGAGATATGGATTTGTTACTTTGATTTGGATGGAAATTAGGTGAGTTAGGCATGATGGAGTCAGGTCAGTTTAGGCATGGATCAAGTCAGGTTGGTTAGGCATGGTTGAGTCGGAGTTGGTTAGGCACATGGTTGGAGTCGGGTTATAGGCATGATTGAGTCGAGGTTATAGGCATGGTTGATTCGATAGGAATGGATGATTTAGGTTGGTTAGGCATGGTTGAGTCAGGTTTGGTTAGGCATGGTTGAGTCAGGTTTGGTTAGGCATGGTTGTATTGAAAGTAGGTGAAGTTGTGATTCATTATTTTTTTTTTGTGATTTTTTTTTTTGCAATGAATGATACTATGGGTCATATGTGAGATGTGGTATAATCCATACATAGTGATGATAGAGAATTGGTAGGTGTAATAAATGTATAAGATATGTAGCAAATTGTTATGTATGTGACTTAATTTCCAATTTTGTATATAAAAGGGGAACTAAGTGAAATGTGATGTAAATGGTGAGTTAGGCATGTTTGAGGAATTATTTAGGGTAGAGAATGGCCAAGCTAACCTCCAAGGCCCCATGCCCTCGGAGTGCTACCTACATAGTCTAGATGAAAAGGGACCTCAGGCCGATGTAGTTCTCCCATAAGCTAGGGAAGAAAATGAGAAGGTGTGAAAATGAGTCGGTAGGTGTTTGGGCATGTTGTGGGTTTAGGTTTGTTAGGTGTGGGTAGATTGTAGGTAAAATGATGTAGGTGAAAGAGATTGTGGCGAAAGAGGAGGATTACCCCAAAGGTAAGCATTAAGGACCAAGTCCTTTATAAGGTAATCAAAATGTAAACAAAGATGGTTAAAAGATAAAAGGGGCAATAAAGCCACTGATTGGGTAAGATCATACTGAGTAGATCATACCTTGGAGGAGAGTGATGAACATAAGACCCTAAAGACATTACATGATTGACATGTTCTACGATGAAAAGTAGTCACATGATCACCAAATGTCTAAGTTCCAAGAAGTCCCTTGAGGCAATAGGAAATGAGAGTGGGCATGGTTCACAGGGTGAAGAGTAGGTAATTTTAATTTTTATATGGTATGAGGTAGCAGGCCCTTCGGGAAAGAGGTCCTAGGTCATAACAGGCAAGTCCATGACTAATTTTTTTTTTTTTTAGACTTATAGTTGAGATAGATTGATCGATGCGGGAAGTCTATATGGGAAAAATTGAACTCCTTGAGGTCTTCGTGAAGCTGATCGATGCGGGAAGCTTTGGTTGCTCTCATTTTTTTTTTTTTGAAGAGCTTTTACATAGTTGTCCTTCATGGGAGCAGTCTATTTATAGCAGCAATTGGTCGAGAGGAAGATGTCCTTTTGAGGGAGTCATCTTTTTATTTGAAGTTTGACTCAAGGAGTTTGGTCCCATTGAGGTCTTTGCAGTCATGGACAAGACCAAGGTGAAAGATAGGACTCTTGTTCAAAGGGAAGGTGAAATGACCATGGGATCTCATCTAGAGGTAGATGAAAAGTATCCATGAGAATCATGCTATGTGTAGTGCCATGGTACACATATTTAAGAGAAGATAACAAGTGATGGGTACTCACATGATTCTTGTTTAATCATTAGGGAGGTGTATGGAGTGAATGGCACTCAAGGGACGAGCATGGAAAGAGACAAAGGGTGAGGTAGGATGACGAGTCAACAATAAAATGGTCAAGATGCAAGGTGTTAAGGGGCTCAGGTTCGGGTTTACCCTCAAGAGAAGATAAATGATAAGCACTCTGATCCATAGGTATGAGTCATGATGTATGGTCCAAGCCAATTAGGAGAAAATTTTCCCCATTTACTTTTTTCTACTTTGGTTACGTGTTGATTTTATTTTAGGACAAGGTCACCGACTTGGAAGGTTCATTCATGAACACATTTTCATAGGCATGTTTGATACATTGTTGGTAAACTTGAAGGTGATCTAGAGTGTTAAGATGAATTATCTAATAACTCTAGCTTGTGCTAAATGGTCTGACAAAAGTCATCATCAGTGAGCATGTCATGGAGAGAAATACAGAGTGAGGGGATCTAGACTTTGAGAGGTAGAACAACCTCTATACCATAGACCAGAGAAAAGGGTGTGGCCATAGTGGAAGTGTGAATACTAGTGTGGTATGCCCATAGGGAAAAGGAATGTGCGTATGCCAATCCTTCCCAATATCATCAACCACTTTCATGAGAATTTTGTTGAGGGTTTTGTTAGTGGATTCGGCTTGGCCATTGGTTTGTGGGTAGTAGGGTGATGAGAAACTAAGTTGAATGCCGAAGGCATCACAAAGTTTTTGCAATGTTTTGTTTTTGAATTGTTTTCCATTATCAGTGATGAGGTGATGGGGAACACCAAAGCAAAAATGATGTGGTGGTTAATGAACTCACATATTTTCTCACTTTTGGAAATGAGTGGGATGGCTTCTACCCATTTTGTGTAGTATTCGAGTAGCAGTGATGATCCATTGATGGCATTGGGAAGAATGAGGATTGATTTCTCTGACAAGATCCAAACCCCATTGAGAGAAGGGCCAAAGGTCACGAGTGACTGTAAGGCATGACTAGGTGTATGATGAAGATTGGAATGTTGTTGGAATTTTACACAACATTTGACATAGTCACAATAATCATGGTTAAGGGTTGGCTAGTAATAGCCTAGGTGAAAAGAATACGCTTAGCAACAAAGAAGGCCACTAAAGTGACCTCCACATATGCCATCATGAACCTCCTTAATGGTATAAGGAATTTCAGAACTTGTGAGGCATCGTAAGAGAATACCATCAAAGCCATGCTTATAGAGGAGTCCTCCCAGGATAACATAATGAGAGACCTTTTTAAGGAAGGCGCGTTGTCATTACGGGTGAGATCAGGAGGTAAGATGGAGAGAGAAAGGTAGTTGAAGTATTGTTTATACCAAAGGTCACTCAAGTCAGGGGTATTGGTTCCGATCGAGTAAACATCATGAGGTAAATAAGAAGGTGAATGGAGGTTGTATGGTGACAAATATTTTGGAATCGGTGGGTGAAGCGGGTATTTGGGAAGCTAAGCGAGGGCCATGGTATCTATAAATTTGTTGGTGGAACGTGGGATGGTTTGAAGGGTGTAATGATCAAAGGTGGTCAAAAGTATGTCTACATGATGTTTATACTTTTGAAGTATCTCGTTACACATTGGTACATACCATTGACTTGGTTTATGACCAATTGAGAATCACCAAAGATGTTGATTGATTTGACATCTAGGGAATAGGTGGCTTGGAGACCTAGTATGAGTGCTTCATATTCGAAATATTGTTGGTGCATTCAAAATCTAGTTTGAAAGACAAAGGCATGGGTTCTCCATCAAGAGGAATGAGGATAATACCAGCCCCACCCCCACGCTGACACTTGGAACCATCAAAAAAAGAGTGTCATTTGGTAAGGAGGTTCATCCAGGGAAAGGGTAGCAATTGACTCATCTGGAAAGTCAAAATTAGAAGGTTGATCCCCAGAAATAGGTGCATCGTCGCCAATTGGTCGGTGATAGCTTGGCCCTTGATGGAATTTTGATGAATGAATTCGAGGTCAAGATCAGCTAAAAGCATAAGCCATCGTGCGGCATGCTGATTTTGATAAGGTTTGGCATACATGAAGTGTAAGGGGTCGGTGTTGGTCACAACATAGGTTTTGTGGTTAAGTAGGTAATGGGAGTTTGGTGGCAAACAAAAACTAAGGCTAAGAAAAGTTTTTCGGGATGGTTGTATCGGGTTTCATAGTCCAAAAGAGTATGGATGATATAATAAACCACCTGCTCCCTGTGTTGTTCATCGTGATGAGTGAGCATGGCTCCCAAGGAGTGATCGGTAGTGGATATGTATAGATAAAAAGGTTGATCATCTTTAGGTGGGATAAGTATGGGTGGTTGGAGAAGGTATTGTTTTAAGGCCTCAAAAGCTTTGTGATAGTCATCATCCCATTGAAAAGAGACATCCTTCTTGAGTAGATGATGAAATGGTTGGCACCGATCCGATAATTGTGAAATGAAATGGTGAATAGACTGCAACTTACCTTGTAGGCTATGGAGTTGTTTAAGGTTAGTGGGTGGAGGCATTTCTAGAATGGCCTTGACTTTAGCAGGTCAACTTCTATACCATGGAGGGAAATGATAAATCCTAGGAGCTTTCCCGAGAGAACCGTGAAGACACACTTCTTAGGCTGAAGGCGGATGTAATATTTAATGAGGTGGTCAAAGATGGTTTTGAGGATGGCAAGGTGCTCGGAGTGATATTTAGATTTGGCCAAGAGATCATCCATGTAATCTTCCAATATGTGATGCATGATGTCATGGAAGATGTAAGTCATAGCCCGCTGATATGTGGCACCAGAATTTTTAAGGCCAAAAGGCATGACTCGATAGCAGAAGGTCCCCATGGGGTGATGAATGAGGTTTTGTGTTGATCTTCTGGGGCAAAGAAAAATTTGGTTATAACCCGAGAAGCCATCCATGAGTGATAGCATCTCATGACCAGTGGTGAGGTCAACCAACTGATCAATACCGGGTAAGGGAAAGTCATCTTTCGGGTAGGCTAGGTTGAGGTCATGAAAGTCCATGTAAATGTGGAGTCCCCTATTGCTTTAGTAATAGGGACAATGTTAGAAATCCAACGAGGATAATCAATGGGTAAGATGAAGGAAATGAAAAGAAGGCACTGAAGTTCTTCTTTGATGAGAAGAGCAATACGAGGTGCATTTTCCTCAGCTTTTGTTTGATGGGTTTGGCATCGGGAATGGTTACGATATTGTGGACCACTATGGTGGGGTCAATACCGGGCATGTCTGTGTAAGACCAAGTGAAAGTGTGGTTATGATCTCTAAGAAAAGAAGTGATGGCTTCTGTTCAACAACATCTAAAGATTGTCTGATCTTTAGGATGTGCGGGTCATCCTGAGTATGAATGTTGATCTCGATAGTCGATTCATTCAACATGGTTTGTGTCTCAGAGGGTAATGACTAATGAATATATGAGTCTTCTACACCAAGGTAGGTGAGTATGGATTCATCATCCTGACATTGAACGACATTAATTGTAGGTGTGTCATCATCGATCATTTTGGGATACGGAAGGAAGAGTGGAAGGGGCCTCGCCCTCACGCATTGATAAGTCAGAGGCCCCAAGGAAATGGTGTTTATGAAAAAAAAAAAAGTAGGAGGGATAGATTCAGATCCATCGACTCTGTCGGTGAAGGTGGTGATGAAGGTGGAGTGGGTGAAGAAGGTGGAGAAGGGCTAGTGTCCTTAATGAGTTCAATGTGGGCCTGTTTGGTAGGTGGTTTGGGGAAGCCGATACCACTATGGTCATTATGTTTGTGGGTGGTACATGGAATAATGGTATGGTGGCCTTGCTCATAAAATCCAAAACCAAAACCCTTCCACACACACGGTGTAGGAAGGTGTGGGTGAAATGGTGATTGGTAAGTGATTGGAAGTCAATGGAAAATGGGCGGGTTTGTGATGGTGGTTCGGTGTGTAAGTGGTAGTATCAAGTCCCCATAGGTGAGACTAGTATGAAGGTGGGGAGGACCATAAAGGAGATGTTCTCCTATATGGTGATCATAGTGAGGGTGTTGGTGAAGGCTTCCATACTCTTGTGGAGTAAGAAATGTGTTGACACTATATAGGTGGTACTCCCCCAGAGTGAGGCATTGAAAAACACCTTCCAAGGGATCAGTGGTTGGTATGTAGGTAGTGGTATGGATAATGTGTCGAGGTCGATGCGGAGGTGGAGTTAATGGATTGGGAAGCTGATGGGTCAGCCATGGAGGTTATGGCAATGGTAGGAATGGAGGAGGTATGTGTGGTAGAAGCAGTGGTCATGGTAGGTGGAGGTGTAGGTGAAGTGGTAGTGGTCATGCGAGAGGTAGACGACTTGATAGGTATGAGCACATCATTAGGTCGGTAAAGCATGTTGCATGTTTTAAAAGGTGATGGGTCAGCTGGAATGGTATAGGTGTGTCCTTCATGTTCAAACTTTACACAATGATGCAAAGTGGAAGGAACACAACCCATGACATGGATCTAGGGTCTACCAAGCAACAAGTTATATTGGAATTCCCCCTCCAAAACGTAAAACAATTTGGGAATAGTGTGGGGCCCATGCGAATGTGGAGGATGATGGTGCCTAGTGTAGAGGTGATAGCATCATTGAATGAATGCAACATGACCGGTGTTTATGCATGTAATTGTCAGGTATGTGCATTTGAGTGAATGCATGGGATGAAATGATGTTAATGCTTAGTGCCCCCATCAATCATCACATGACATACCCATATGTCATCGATGTGGATAGAGATGAAGAGGGTTGGGTCAGGTCATCATTTTGGTGTGGCGCGATCTCTTCCTCTGAGAAGCTAAGGGAGGCCACTTGGTGAACAAGGTGGGGTGAAGATGAAGGTGGTAATTTGGTGAGAGAGGCTACATGATGGGGTGTGATAATGGAGGCTACGGGTGTAGGGTCATTAGGTAAAACCTCAATTGATTGAAGAACCTCCATGAGAGCTTGATGATGGGATTCTAAGGTTTGGATGAGGTCATATAAGGAAATTTTGAGGGTGATTGGTGTAATTGTTTGAGCATGGTGCGATGTGTGATGCCATTAGAAATGGGGTACGTGGGGCCATGAATAGTTATTTTAGGTATGGGTGTAGATGGTATGTTGGGTATAGGATTGGTTGGTGGGTCAGTTGCCTTTTCTTTACCCTTCTATGCACATGTAGTGACATGTATCATGTTGATTTGAGGGGAGTTGGAAAATGGAGAAGGTGTAGGGTGAGTGGTATAATGACACGATGGGAAAAAACCTACCGGAGGAGAAAAACCTGTGAGGTCGAGTTGGGCACAATGACATTTGGGTGGTGGCATGGAAAGTTCTCTGATGTGAACCATGTTAATTTCAAATCTTGGGTGTGGCTCTAGGAGTTGTGAGGGTGGAGGTTGTGGTCATTGAGTGGGCAGTGTGGGAATGGGTGTTGGTGAAGCAGGATCCTCGTCGAGAAGGTCATCATCATCAAAGTTGGTTTTTGGTGGACACAATTGGATAAGGATGGTTTTTAAGGCCTTGCAGTTCTCCACATCATGTCCTGGCACATGATGGTATGCACAAATTTTAGTATCATCAAACCCTTTTGGCTTGGGTTTGAGGGGGTCGTAAGGTCTGAGTGGTGGTAATGTGATGACAAGGTTTCCAGGAGGTTGGTTAAAATTTTGGCATAAGACCCTGCTAGTGGATCACAATGGGAAGTAAACGTAGGTTTGGGTGTAGGTGTAGGTGATTGTTGAGGAACGGTCTTTAGAAGAGGAGGGGGTCGAGCCATGGGTTTGGGTGTTGGTGTGGTTTTAGGTGTTGGTCATGTTTGTTTAGGTATGGGTATAGTAGATGGACGGGTAGGAGGGTGTGTGGTCATTTTGACTACCTTATTGTGGGGTAGTGGAGTTTTTTTTTTGGGTTGCACCTTCTTGGGTAAAGGTGATGTGGGTGTATGAGGTCTAGAAGGAAAAGCCGATGGAGGAAGAGGGTGAGTTACCCATGGGGATAATGGGGGTCTTTGTGAAGGTAGATGATGCGGGTCATGCTTGAGGTGCGAGACAACGACTGAAGTGTAGTGGGTAGTGAAGCAATAGCTGAGGGTATCGGAGGTATGGGTGGTAAAGAGGCTGCAGGTGTAGGTGTAAGTCGGGTTGGGCATCTAGGTAGGTAGGTCAGAGGTTTGTGAGGAAGGAATGAGTTGTTGTGTTTTTGGTTTATTGATGGGTGGAGGTTTCTTGACCATGTGGGGAAGCTGAGATCCTAAGATGGACGGGACAGGTGCAGGTGTGATTGGCATAGCTGGGTATGAGTTCTATGGGTTTGGTGCTTCTGTTTGGGTGTTGAGTAGGTATGGTGTTGACTTTGGAGGATGTAGCTAAATCTAGTTTGATAGGTGGATGAGTAAGGCTAGTGGTCGGGTGACCCCTAAAGTGGTAATGGGTTTAGTCGAAGAAAATGTTGTAGGTATGGGTTTGGGTTTAGGTGTAGGTTGAGTTATGGGTAAGGGTGTGGTGTGAGCTATAACAGGTGTCATGGAAGGGGTTGTGATAGAGGTGATTGTGTTTGGTTCAATTGGTCAAAATGTTTTTGGGTAGATAGTGGAGGTATCAGCAAGGGATCTCTGCATCTGTGTTGAGACAGGAGTAAAAGGCACCCCCATAGTAGAGCCCTATCCACATAATCTAAGTGATCAGCCAAATGTGAGAACGGAAATCGTAGGTGGAGTTGGTGAGGACCTAATGGAAATTCCCATAAAATGTGTCTTAGAGATGGGGAATTGGCTAGCTTCAGCCTTTATGGGTAAGAGAGCCGAAAGTAGGTCTATAGGATTTTGGGTGGCTGATGGAGAATGCTCGCCAAGAGGCAAAGGTATCTCAACTAGGTCTATGATAGGTGGTGGAGATGATGGGTGCTCCTCTATGGGTGGAGGAGGTAATGGGTGCTCCTCTATGGGTGGAGGAGGTACTATAGCTAAAGGCTCTCTAAGTGGTGAAGCCAGGGGTGAGATGGTCTCAATGTTAGCAAAAGATTCCTCTGTAGGTGATGAAGGAGATGAAAGGTGTTCCTCTATTGGTGAAGGAATAGGGAGGTTGGTTCCGATGTGGAAGGAGGATTTTGAGGCTAGGATCTCCTCTATGGAAGGAATATGGGGTAATTGGGAGGTGACAGGTGCATCATTAAAGATAGCGTGAACCTCGCGGGTATGGGTATCGTGAGTGGAGGTCTCACCGGTTTGATCAGATGAAGGGGCATGGTTAGGAAATGGTTTCTTGAAGATATGTAGGTTTTGGTTGGTAGGTGCATTAGGATTATCCATGGTTAACTCACCTTTCTCGAGCATTTCTTGGACAATATTTTTGAAAGTGATGCAGTTTGTCATCACTATGACCCTTTACTCGATGATAATTACAGAAATCATGTTCTTTATACCATGCGGGCATGGGGTGAGTAGGGTCAAAACTAGTGTGTGGTTTTATGGGTGGAAGAGTGATGGCTCCGGCTTTGATAAGCTTTTCTAAGACATAAGAGTAAGGCTCCCGATTGGGGTATATTTCCACTTCTCATCTAAATTGAAAAGTTTGGACAAGTGAGAGATTAGATGAAGGGGTAGCCTAATTTGATGGATGTGCTAGGCCAGGCCTTAAGTACCACTATGCATTAGCGGTGCCCTTAGCTTTTGAATAATTGGTTTGTGGTTTGGAAGAAGAAGAGGTATCATTCGACTTGAATGCTGAATTCTTATTACGTAATTAGGATTTTCTTCTCTTTGATGGCCCGAATCTCTAACTTTCATGCCATAGTGAATGCTTCATCGAATGTTCGGAAGGTTTGGACCTACAAGGTCGGTGAGATATGCTAGCACAAGCCCATGTGAAGAGCTCGATGAGTTCTGTTTGTGGCAGTTGGAAGGTAAGTTGGTTGATCAGGCTTGTGCTAGCGTGAGTGACAAAATCTGTGATAGATTCATCCTCATACTGATGTGTGGAATATAGATCGGTCATGGTAACCTTCTTGATGATATTGATAGAGAAATGATCCAAGAAGGCTTGGGCTACCTGATTGAATGAGAATATAGAGTGTTTAGGTAACCCACTATACCAATCTAATGCAGGTCTAGTGAGGGACATGGGAAAGGTTCTCAAGAGCAAGGCATCATCATGAGCGATCAGATAACACCCATGTTTGAACAACCAAAATGTTGTTGTGGGTCTTCTTTGCTATTGAAATGATTGAATTTAGGCATTTCCCAATGCACGGGGTATGAATGGATAGGAATGGATGGGTGAATGGGCTCGTTGCAAATCTCATCATAGGTGAGAGTGTTGCGGGAGCCAAAACGATGCCTCCAATGTCTACATCTTGTCCAACATCAATTTAATTAGGTCGTTGGTGGGTTGTGATGATTGGATGCCTCCTATAGCATGAGAGGGTTGGTTTTGGGCATATAATGGGGGTGGCACTCCAGTGTATGGTGCTTGCCATGTAGGTTGATTGGGAAGAAGGAAGTGAAATAGGGGGTACATACCCTGAGTGAATAATGGATGAAACAGAGGTTGTTGATAGTATGTATATGGGGGTGGAAGGGTTGTGGTAACCCTAGTGGCAAATAGGGGCTAATGATTGTGGAATGGAAAGGACCACGTTCTGAAATGGGGTAGGGGTCACCGACACTAGAGGTGGTAATGTAGCTACGGGTATGTGTGAGACATTAGGGGTGGATGAGATTGTGTTTGGGGTAGTTGTCGAGGGTACGGTGGATGTAACGGGTGCCACAGAGGTAACAGATGTGGTAGTCATAGCGGGTATAGGACCTAACTATGAAATGACTGGGGTAAGGTAGATGTGGGCAACACGGAGCCAGATGGGGCCATGCGGGAGTGGGTGCAAGAGTCGGGGGGGATAGATACGGGCATGCCATATATATCAATTGACCTGAGGCATCTCGAGTGGATGAGTGGGAAAGGTAAAACTGCAAGGTGGTAGGGTTTTGGTCAAGGAGTCATGTGAACTCCTCATCTCCAGTAGTGATAGTAATAGGCTGGATGGGATCCATGGCTGGTGATAAAATGGAAGGTGGTGAAGGACTAGGTGGGAGTGGTTGACAACTGGCATGAAATATGAGTGCACTTTCTTGTCTTGGTCAGCACCATGTGAACCAGTACTGATCAGGTAGGGCTGCTTCTCTGTAAATGACACAGAGAAAGCAATAGGAATAGGTGAATCTAGTGAAAAAAGTAGATTAAGTACCAAATGGTGGCTAGAATGTGAAATAGGCTAACTAATGCGGTTAGGAAAACTGATGCGTCGGGGTAATTGATGCGATTCTTGTAGAAAATGGACAGTGAGTGAACAACAAGGCAGAAGGTAAAATCTTGATAGGTATGCCAAATCTGATGATGTTTACAACATCAATGGGAATGATGTAGTGACAGGGACTATGAAAAGTGGAAAAAAATGAATGAAAATGTCCTTTTGAGTAGGTTAGCAAAAGGACCTGGAACCGACGTTCGGTTGGGTATAACCGATGATGGTCAGAGGTAACCGATGATTTCTTGTGAAATTGAAACAATGATGAAAGAAAAGTGGTTGTGAATTAAAATCTAATGTAGAATCAGACCCAAAATTCTAAGAATGATGATGATATGGCCCAAGCACACTCAGGTGAAGCTGAATACACCAAATGTGATGAGGAGCATGCAAGGATGAACAAAAAAGTGAAGAACGTGATCTCTCACCTCAAAATGCAAGCCAAACAGAAACACTAAGAAAATGTGATCCTAGGAGTGCCTTTTCTATTATGTTTGTTTAGCTTATGCTATTTAGGGACTGACACATGAATTGTGAAATAGATTTTTGGTGAGGATGGCTTCCTACTAAAGAAGAGATCTAAAGGTGAGGTTTCGGTATGTTATGGTGGGGGCGGGCTTCGCTCTCTAAGTATGACTCGACTGAGAAGCGAGTGAGAGTGGGTGCCACATCTGTGTGTCGTGATCATGTGATCACCTACAACTTCTTCTAGGTAGGATGTTGTTTAAGAATGTATGTATTTTGAATTTTTGTGAGGTTTGGTAAGACTCAGAGAAAGAGAAAAGGAAATAAGTGCTTTTCTATGATTCATTTGTCAACCATCAGTTAGGCATGACTTCCAGCGTATAGGTTGCCCTCAATTAATGTGAGCTAATGCAATAAATCAGAATGGAATGCACTTATTTTTAAGCCCAAATCGAAATGTAAAATTGGATGACATAATAAGATGAAGAGGAAGAGGGATGCTCTTTCACTACAATGCAAAAAACATGAAGAAATGGTTCTTTTTAATTACACCAAAAGAAAAGTTTCCTTTAGAGCAAATAGAAAGAAGAGGTGGGTTACCAAGGAAGAAAATTAGTGTGTATGCTTTTCAAAAGGAAAAAAACACACAAAAATTTCCTAGGAATGAATGAAATGCAAGGAACCTCGGATGGGTCCCACCGGGCATGCCAAAATGTTTCACCTTTTTCTTAGATCATTTCTTTGGAGTGTTGACGAAACAAATAGGGTAATAGGGGCGTAGGAGGAATACATGTTCAAATGTTGGTTGATGGGTTGTTGCACGTGTATGACTTCCAAATCCACATCTGATCATGAGAGCTTCCTTTTGGCTAGGAGGAACTACCTGTAATGCAAAAGCAAGACCACAAAAGGAATTAAACAATATGGGCAGTGAACTACCTAGTGTATGCTAGATCCAGGAAGTGTGATACTTCCTAGATGGCTATCAATCCATTATTTTAAACAATTTAATGTTGTAAACAAAGTAAATCCTATTGTAATTTGAAATGATTTAGGTATCTCACTTAAAACACAATAAGAAATAGATCTAATCTAATAGGCTAAGCTAGAATAGAATCCAAGGTCAAATGATTGGTTTTGGGTTTCTGCAAGTTTGAAAGAGGTCTCGGGTAGATCACAGGTGGATGAGGGTGAGATGAAATTAAGTGGGTAGGTCTCTGTTCTAGGCTATGTGGGAAAATACAGAGACCGATGTCGATCAAGGGTAACAGCGAAGTGGTCGAGTGTGACCGAGTGTGCGATTCTTGTGAAATCTAAAAATGTCACAAGAACAAGCTTTAGGTCTCCTTTGTGATTACACAAAGGACTTTGGTTGGTCGGGACAAGGTATTGGGTGACTGGGGTAGGCTTTGACAAGGCTTTAATGGGTATATGGAGGTGGAAATGTTGGAGAAGGTCAATAGGTGGCTAGGTAAGCAATAGATGATAAAATAATGATGAAATGAAATAAACCAGAGAAGTATGATGTTATACTTACTTGGATTCTAGTCTGGATGCCTGTGTGTGAAGGATGGAGGTGCTGATGAGGGGCTTGAAGGCTGCAAGTGATCACCAGTGAAGGAAATATTCTACATGGGCTGCATGTGCATTGCTCTTTGCTTGGTTAGATCAGATCATGGTTGTGCAGGAAAAGATGTTTGATCTCCTTCCTTGCATGCGTGGTCTCGTTGGAATTCACTCTCTAAAGATGTGTTATCTCTCTGAGATGTGATAATTCTCACCAACCTTTTTTCTTCCAACTTTCAACTTCCAACCTTGAGAATAAGGTTGTTTTGGGGTTAAAAGGGTAACCATGGTGGTTCGGCTTAACCGGCGATGGTTAGGGGTAATCGGCATCGGTCAAGGTGGATTTCCTAGGTTTACTAAACTAGGGAGATCCTCTTGATTTCCTTGATATCATGTCATTAACCCATGGATTAGACTAGGAGCCTCTTGTGAGCATGTGGGAATGTGGTTAGAGGGAATGTAGGCATTGATTTTTAGGGTTTGGGTAAGTCTTAGTTAGTTATGGCAACTTACTAAGAATAGGTCTTAGGTTGAGTTGGCTTGGTGAGGTGTCTAAGTGAACTGCATGTGTAGATATTATTTAAAATAATATATTTAAATAATAAATATAGTGTGGATATTATTTAAAATAATGATTTATAATACCATATTTAAATAATAAATATAGTGAGAAATAAAACCATGTTTCAACACCTTCCAATGTTAAACACTCTACATTAGATCCATTACAACATCACAACATGGCAAACCGAAGTCTTACATAATAACTGGATTTACATCCCTTAGCTCTCAAAAATAAATTTTACAATCCCAAGCCCCAGATGCATCCTTCTCCTATATTTTATCTACCCAACCCAATATAACTCCTCATGCATGTTTCTATAGATCTTTGCTCTCTATTGATCTACTTTTCTTTTCTTACGTGGGCGCTTATATTTATAGGCCTCTTGAATTACTAACTCACCATTCTAAGGCTTCAAATCCTTCACCAAGTGTCCCAATGTGGTGCTCCATGAGCATGCTCCTCAATGCCTAAACTCTCCACTCCTTTCCATGATGGTCTTCTATAAGCTTCCAACTTAGGGTATATTCCTTCCTAGGTTAACATGTCACTAGGCTAGCACCTTATCCATTCATCATGTGCAGGTGGGTCACACTTTTCTCATGTCTTGCTTGATATGCCAAATACAGCTAAGTCTTGAGACCTTGTTCTATTGGCCCGCATCACGTGTCCTTCTAAAACCCTCCTAGAACCACGGCTTGCACACTATCTCCTTACACGCCCACCCCTCATCTTAGGCCTTGTGCGCTCATGCACATTTTTGTACTTAGTCAATATTTTAGGGGCCCAATAGTACCCAAAACATCACTTTTATAGCCTCTCCTTCATTCAAATTAAAAAGAGGTCAGTTTCCCTCCTTTAGCTCGACCATACCAAATTAAAAACATCCCATAATAATCACTAGAACATTCACAATTGACCCATATAGGTTGGCCATGCCAAAAACCTTCATCCATGCACCAAAAATCCTCAAAACCCCACCAATGGAATGAGAAAAATCCCCTCATGCTAAAAATATTTTTAGTAAAGATATAAAAAAATAAAACATGAGTAATATTTCATTTAAACATCATCCATGGTCATAATTTACTTGAACCAATCAGATTATTTCATTTAATGGGCCCAATGGCTCATTTCCTTCATAAAATAGTTGTTTCCAACAACTTGAATCTACCTTTGGGAATCAAGATATCTCAATATAAACTCAAATATGGAATTATACCACTCAATGGAAATACCATAACCCTTAGAAAACTTCTAAGAAAGTTAGAGCTCATGAAACAATCATATGTTCAAACCAAAACAACTTTTGTCTCACCAAATCAAGCTTCATAAAAAGCATTTTTACAAAAGAAACTAATTTTCCCATTTTTGACACATTAAATACCTCCAAATGGATGAAAAATTCATCCCTCTTCACTTTCTAGGTGATATTAATCATCACCTAATTCAATTCATACACTAACTTGAACTCATTCTTTTAGAAAACACTATCCTGTCATTAAAAGAAAGAAATATTCTTGCTCACTAACTAACCTGGAAACCACATAAAATGAACTCATAATTAGAAAAATATATATACAATTGTAAACACATATAAATTAAATTTCTAGAACATATTGGAAATCCTTCCAAATCTAAGTGGAAGGCCTTCAACAAAGCTGATCTCTATAAACTACCAAAAATTGCCCCAAAACTACCCTTTGACCAGTCAACATAAATGAAGCATACTTGACCATTTAACTGCATCACCATGACCTAAAAACATCATGGAAATCAATAAAAACTCACATAATCACCATAATGATCATTTATTTTGTAACTCCTTTAGACAACCTTTTCCCAAACTAAACTTCTTCAGAAAATTGACATGTTTGAGTGGAGTCCACTCATCACCACAAGTTATACCATACATTTTTGGAAATATTGAGTAATCTACATCATAAAATCATCATCCATATGTTATCAAGAAAAACTAGCCACTTAGGAAGAAAATCTCTCAAACCACATTAAACTTGGGTTTCAAACACATAAAAAGTTGTTAACCTTCTTAACATTCATTTGTAAAAAAAATGAAAATGAAATGACCTCATTATTTTTGTGAAATTTTATAGAATAAATGTATAAAAATCCCTAAAATCCACAAATTCCCATTCAAAGCACATAATTCAGGGTGAGCATCGGAAGATCAAATTCAAGCTGAAAATGACCTTGTTTCACCAAAAACATCATAACTTACAAAATACTCATCATGGAAACCTGAAAATTTTCCCACATCACCATGACATAACCTACATGCATATCCATCAGAAATAAGTCACAAATACTTCTCAATATTTCCATCCACTAAGACTTACATAGCTATCCCTTAGGGTTTTACATTGTAAAGGCTAGGGTCGATTGAAAAAACTTCATGAATCATCATGAAACACTCTAAAAGTTCCTAATAGACTGGGTACATCATGAATCAAATTCTTAAATGCATCCATGAGCTCATATATCTCCACAACTCAATCTCATTCCTTATAACATCCATACTTGGTCCAAATGAGCACCTGAAACATGATCACCAACCTATATCTACACCTTGAAACTCATGTGAGTACCCAAGAACTCCCAAAACATGATCTCTATGATTATAAAATGCTTCTCAAGTCACCAAGAATATCATACCACTATGCACTATCACCTTTGCTAGTTATATCACCTGATTAGTCTTGCAGAACAAACAATTCTCATATAATCAACATGCGCAACCAAGAACATACCTAAATATCCATGTCATCGTCACTCTAGGAATTATCAGGAATCTTCACCAACATCCAATTTTTCATTAATGGGGTTTTATGTCAATGACAACACCTAAACCACAACATGCTAATAATCTCCCCTTTCTCATTGATGGAAAACCACATGAACTTCTCCCCCTTTTTACATTATTGAAAAGGAATACATGTACCTACATATTATTCATCTTCCTCAGCTTCATATGATCACCATTTTGTTAGAAACATCAACCAAATGTCTCTTTTATTACAAATCTTTATATTCTTTAATAAATATGATTTTTGGATTCATTTTCAAGCATAAAAACATAGTGCTCAGCTGAGGAAAAGTATATTCACCATCTATACTGAAAATAATCATAAAGAAAACAAAAATTTACTTCTTCCTTGAGTTATATCACCATCAACTACCTTATGATCATACATAAACTTGACATTTCACACCACAACTCTATTTTTACCTTCATTAAACCATTATAGCAGTCCTATATTTGAAGCATATATTTCAAGAACATGCCAAAAATGATTTCCTTAAGCATAAAAATTCACTTTACCTTCATTCTTTAACTTGCACATCACATAATACCTTGATTTTGACACAAGAATGTGTACTTTCTTCATTTCATACCTTGTTTTGACCATCTACAACCTTTAAAGGCACTATAGTAGTCCATAAAGTATATGTATTCAACATATTACCATGCAAATGATGAACAAAAACACAAAATTACCATATATCATGATATTGCTTGACTTTTCAAGGCTCAAACAAGACTTGCTTTACTAATTTTGATTTCAAACCATCTTAAAGACTAAGATCCATGTCTTATTTCTTCATGTAATTTGAATCAACTTTGACATGTTCTAGAACACCATACACATCATAAAAATGTATTCCAAAACTCTCCTTGGACTTAGGACAACCATTTTTAATAGAAAAGAACAAAAAAGATCATCTTACCTTGGTATCTTGTCAAGAAACTAACTCACCCACTATGACACTACCCTAAAGCTCCTTTTCGGTATTTAACAATCAAATTTTGATGATATAATGAATTTATGAACCACAATTTACTTGTATTTGAAGAAAACACTCATACCATACCTCAAATGTCTTAAAAATTCAATGTCACCTTGAAGAGACACAAGATCATATGCTCTTATTAAGATTTTTCATACTTGAGAATTTATTTTTACATCACTATATGCATCCATCCTGTCATTGTTTTGTCAAAGTCACCTCTGTATTTTCATAACTCAATTAAATTGTTTCTTGCATTGTGTAATCATCTTAAGATACCTTCTAGAGATGAGACACATGCTCCCCCTTTCATGATCACCATATTATAGAACTGAGCTCCATATTTTTCCTTACACAACACTTTGTAATAACAAATAAGACCTATTGAGGTCTTGATTAATCAATTTTACTCAATAATTACTTAATATGCCAAGTCATTCAATTCTCCATTATCTCATAACCTTTTCTCAACCTTAAGAAGCAATCAAAACACTATGAGGTCTTGATAATGACTTCCATCAAACCTAATCAACACTTACAAGCTTTGTGGAAGCACCATACTCTTCCTCTCATACAATTTCAAGTCTCATGGTTATTCATTTATACATGGAGCAATAGATGAACCAACCAAAAATTGATATTAACTTATTTTCTCATCTTCATGACATATTTGAACTTTAATTCCTAAAGAACCACCTTCAGCGTGAACACATGCCTACTTGAGACCTTGGCGTTGTTTCATGTAATAACCTTGCATTGACATTTTTCACTTTTAAGAAACAACTGAAGCCTTTGATGATAATCATACTCATCTATAGAATGCAAATCCTGATCAGCTGTGCCATGAGCTACTTGATAACCTTGAAGATACAAAAACCTTAGACAAGGATCATCTTTTCTTAACACCACTATAATATCTTCAATTCCTTTTAGCTCTTTCTTAGATCAAACACACTCTATGACCATGTAGACTTCAACAATGTCATCATAGGCTTTCATAAGTCATAAACACCACAATAATCACCTTTCATAACTCATATATCTGAGAACATAATCTTTATTAGCTCTGGATTTGTTTCATGTTCTACTTATTACACATAGTCCCCTAATTATTACATCACCATTGTAGTACCCTCGGATACCCCGATCATTGCACTGATTACAAACCTCAACTTCAAACTGAGCTTTGAGCTTTCAATAGTTTGAGCATTTCATACAATCCCACTCTTTGATCTCGGTGACACTTATAGGCTGTGGAGTGAAATTTATCATGCATAGTTCCACATGATTCAATGTTTACATAGTCCACTAATTAGAATAAATAATTTATTATAATGGTTATGTTATCTTATCATTCCTTGAGGTTTTGAACTTTCTTTCATAAAAACTGAACCTTGAGACTTTTTAGAAATTTCAACAACCCAACGGGAGATAACAAACCCTTAAAAATGTTTTTCAAACTCTTTATTTAATCCTTATGAAGTGTGAACTATCCAAAAGTTGTCATGAACATACCAATAACACCTCATACAAATAAATAGGAATCCATGAAGCACCTCTTCACTTGAAGTCTTGAATAACAAAGACATCCTATAGACACCTAAAATTAACACCACTAATCCCTATGTCTACGTCTGCTATCTCCCCTTCATTATCACATCACCATCATATTATACATTAAATCCATTATCACATCACTATCATATTATACATTAAATCCTTATCCTAAGTCTTATTCCCCCTTTATATTTACTCCCCATAAATATTATTCTACAGCTGTAAAATCCTATTTTATCCTCTCCTAAACCACTCAAACCACTTACAAACCAAAATCAAATAAAACAAAACAAGATCACCAACTTCTCAACCATTTAACAACATTCCTAACCCACATAACCTCTTTCCAACCCACATCCTTCGATAAAACAAACAAAAGATTGATTTGGGAGGTGGTTGCAACCTTTTTCCCGTAAAACCTCAATCTCCAATGATTCTCCATGGTTGTTATCAATTCTATATAAATGAGCACCAAGCCTCCATTTGAGGTTAACTCTGACTAGACATGGCCTAAGGAATTCATATCACATTTTTCTTGTATCAAAGAGCCAAAGATCATCCAAAAACATTCAAGGAACCAAGGATCTCTTCTTCAACCTATAAATGTCATTCATATGTCTAGGAATCAACTAGGCAGCCTTCTTGCATCTGTAATCTCCCTCTATCGGGTAACATCACCTCCTTCTCTTCATTCATCAAATTATACAAGGTAAGTGGTTTCCCTTAATTCATTAAATTATTATGCATCATATAAAATATTAAATTAACCTTTTTATCATCCATTTCGAGTTCCAAATTTGTTCATTATCAACATGTATAATTTCACCGCAATCACTAGCGATTCACGAGAATCAAATAACAGTTCCCAAAATTGCGATTCTGAGAATCACTTTGAATATTCCCGAGAATCATGACAATTCACCAAAATTACTGATGTTTCTTGTCAAAAAGGTATTTTGACACCTAATTTTTCTTTTTAGACATCTAGATCACATAATTTACTACTATAGGGCCCCTTAAGTATATGTCCAGGTCATATTAGACTCCTTTGAGCCATCTTTAAAACTCTATCTCATGTTATCTAAATCAAATTGATCATCTTTCTCACCTTTATGTGTACACAACTATCTACATCCTTATTCCTTTGAGCCATTTTGTGATTCCTAGACTCCCTTTGGATCAAGTATCACCATTAGACCATCATATAGCCATGGACCACGTTAGTCCTTTTTCCTTTGTGTTTTTGCTATATTGTTTATTTTATAAATTTATCTCATCATTGTTAGATTGATTTCTTGAATGTGGATTGACATCCTTGCAAGGAAGTCCATTGAATTTCGAGGACTAGCATTTTCCAGATAAGTCTAACATATATCTATCTAATCCCATCTTCTTAGTGTCATGACCTATAGGTTCCTCCATTAGCGGAAGAAGGAAGGAGATTTCATCCATCAGCTAAAACATTCATCTCCATAAGTATCAGTAAACCCCATGTCTTCCGAGGCTAGTTTTGTTTTTATTATTTCAATTCATTAATTTAAGTAGGAAATAACAATTATCTCTAAACACATTCTTTGCTCCAACATGGGGAACTTCATTTTTGCCTTAAAACCTTTTACTTTCTTACAAAAATTTCATTCCTTGAGAACTGTACCCTTCATTGATGCGGTGATCACATACCCTACCTTTTTCCCCTTTAAGACACAAACTTTTTCTCAACTTAAAGGCTCACAAAAATTTTATACTTGCATAAACTAAATTATTGAAGCTAAGACCCATAAAAACTTATGTAAACTAATTTGTATACATATAGATGCATAATCTTAACCTCTAAGATCATTGTGACTGATTCCACTATCCTTGGTAGACATTTGAAAAGAGACAACCATGTTAATGTACCAAGGATCATATTTTTCAACTCAAAACCTAGTAACATCTTCACCACCACATAGACATGTTCATTAACTCTTTAACTACATCAAGAATGACATAAAATTTTCAAACATACTTGTATTATTCATCACTTTGCGATCATCATAATCATGGGATATCTCATACTTGATCTTACTTGATTTCCATATTAGAATGATAATGAAAATGTAAACCAATATTCTCTAACATAGAACAAATTTTCTATTTTTTCATACTCATGCATAACCATTTAGAGGACTCGAGTACACCAAATAGAAGCAAACAAGCTGTGATTGCCCAACCACAATTTAGAAGTGCTCAAAGTAACATGAGATAAAATCCTAACATATTTCCCCTTAAACACCATATAGAGACCATTCATGGATAATATGATACTATAATTCATGCCTTTTGAGACTAGATAAGACAACTAGAAAATCTTTACACACCAATGACTCCTTTATATTGTGTATACACACTATTAGGTCTTCAAAAAGAGAAAAATCTCTCTGTAACTTTTGAAATTTTTACCTTCTAATAGAAATATTAACCTTATATGAGAATCCATTTGGCCAAAATTACGCCTCCAAAATCCTTGTACCATGCTCCTAAAGACAACTCACCTAGTTAGTAATTTCTACCTTAAATAATTAGGTCTTTTACATTTTCATAGTCAAAACATAATACTATCAAAGATTCCCATAATTTTAGCCATTTTTAGAGACCGAGACCACTTGAATATTGAAGTATACACTATCTAGATAATTTATACAAATTTTTTTTTTCAACTCCACCATTTTCTCCTCCAATCACTGATCTTACTTTGTACCACTTTTTAAGAACACCCATAACTAGTCAAGAAAGAGATACTACATAAAAACACATGATTTGGTTTCAAAAGATTAAAAATTTTCATCAAAAATATATCACTATTCTCTAAATGTTCATATATCTCTTTACATTAACCAAGAATCATAAAATCCAATTACTTTCTTGAATCTCCCTTAGATTGCATTTGGCATTTTCATGAGCACTCCACTGAGACTAGCTTGAGATTATAATATGATCAAGTCATCATTTAATGATTCATTTTATTTTAAAATATTCCAAGAAATGCATATAATCCCTTTGAAGCTCTTGGCACAAGACACATAGACATACAAACTACTAACTAGATAACTCATAATGACTACAAATAGTCCTCCTGATGGAGGAGTATACTTTATGATACTTGACCATTTTCATAAACTTGTGAAGATAATATAAATCTTAACCCTTCATCATAAAACATTAGACATGAATAATTTCTTATAACAGGCTCAAGAAAATTCATTATTTGACTCAAAATTAACACCTTGAGACACCACGGACCATAGACTCTCCTAAGCACCACGGACCATAGACTCTCCTAAGACCACGGGCTCAAGAATGATCTTTTTCATTAATGATAAAGAAAAACAACCTCTCATAAGACCTCATCATGAATCTTATACTCAATAAGTCATCTCAAATAAATTTATTCATTATGAAAAAGTAAACTTAGACTTTAAGGACATAGACTTATACACTTGAAGAACAACAAGACTTGAAACTTGACATACACAACATGACCAACCATATATAATCACAAGAACATACTTAAGGACTTGAAATGACATACATTAATACCATGAAGAAGAAACACATATACCAATACAAATTCCCCTCACTCTAATTCTTCATTTGAACCAATACACCTCTAAGAAGCCTAGTATGCCATCATGGAGAGGGAAGAAGAGAGAGCTAAGAAGGTCCCAATACTTCTTTTGGCTCCTTGATTGACTTATTATTTGTTATACTAAAATATATTCATTTTATTGATCCCTAAAATATTTGAGATCCTCTTGAACACCTTGGTTAGCCTCTTTCTTCTTCTTGTACTCATGGACTTATCGTTGTATTCTTTAATCCCTTTCTTCAACTTTCTTGCATCATAGAACCTTGTTCCCAAACCTTGTGGCACTTACAGAATTCCAATTGTTTTCTCTTGCACTTAGTTGCTTTATGTTCATAACCATTGCAAGAGAAACAAAATCCATTGAACTTGCTTACATACCTTTTATTGTTTGATTATTCATTGTTGCAATACTTTGAAATATGTCCCTTTGCATGAATATGGTAACATTTGTCACCATATCTCTAACCTAATTTTTCTCCTTCTTACCTTGACATATTATTATTTAGTATCTCCTTCACAATGATGCTTCTAAACTTTTCCATTGCAGTCATCCTTCTTCTTAACCTTATGACTACACATACTAGCTCTATGTCCATAAACACCACACTTATAGTAATTACCATGAAAAAATCCATACCTATATGCATTTGGATGTCTAATAGATGATCTTCCATGAGATGAAAGCTTTGAATTATCTCCCATGTTTGGATGTCTTCTATAATTAGATCCTTGACTTGATTCTTCCTCATTTTTCTTATTTGAATGAATCCTCCTTGAAGCCTAGAATTTTCTATCACCATATGCATTTTGTTTCCCTAACATCTTATACAAATTATCTGAAATTTCATGAAAATATGATACCTTTATTGTAATGGTACTTAACTCTTTCTTCAGTTCCTCTTTCTCAACCTCATGTTTGAGACACTCTTCTCTCTTAATCTTCAACTCAACTAGGGCCTCCTCAAGTTGAGTCTTTAAAACCTTGATTATTTCCTCATGAGATACACATAATATCTTCAAATTCTCTTCACATTCTTCAACATAACTCCTTAAGTGAAAAATATCATCCATCTTGTCACCAAATATCTCCCTCTAGCTTATTAGGTTGCTTTCAAGGGCCTTCTCTAATACCAATTTTTGAAGTGACAATGACTAAGAGGGGGGTGAATCATTCACCAATAAAACCTTTAATTTTTATATTTCAAACATCAAACACACATCCTCATGAAACACATATATTAATGATTGATCATAATAAAATATACTTCACCATGAAACATAATCAAAATGAGGATCAAAAGATATACAAAAAAACTTTATTTATTGATATTCAAATCAGATCACAACATTTTTTCATTCAGCAAAATGACAACAAGATACAATCATGAGATATCAATACAATCAACTAAGCCTCTTAAAGACACAAGAGTGTATTCCTCTCTTAAAAAGTCTTAAAATAACTATATGTAAATACTTCAAAAACATTGTAGTGACATCAACAAGCATTGATATTAACACCCAAGCACATGACACCAACTCTTCCCTCCTCCTTCATCCTTTACTTCTCTCTAATCCACCTCATGAAAATACCACAAAATAATAACCTATAATTTAATTATAATGTTTTTGGGCTAGTCCCAAGGGGGTTTGATTTTTAATAATAGATTCTTCAAAATAAGATAAAAGGGTTCTAAAGATTAGCAATATTATACCCAAAACTTCACTTTAATAGCCTCTCCTTCATTCAAATTAGAAATAGGTAAGTATCCCTCATTTATCTAGACCACAAGAACCTAAAACAATCCCATAATAATCACCATAATATTCATAATTTACCCATATAGGCCAGCCATGCCAAAAACCTTCATCCATGCACTAAATATCATCAAAACACCACCACATTGGAATGAGAAAAATCACCTCATGAAAAAAATATTTTTAGTCAAGCTCTAAAAATCATCAAACATGAGTAATATTTCATTTAAGCATAATTCATTGTTTTAATTTACTTGAAACAATAAAATTATTTCATTTAATGGGCCCATGGCTCATTTCCTTCACAAAAAACAACTATTTCTAACAACTTTGAATATGCCTTTGGGCTTCAATATACCTCAATATGAACTCACATATGGCATGTGATAACTCCATGTAAATTAAATAACCTTTATAAATTTTTTAAGAAAGTTAGATCTCATGAAACAATCATATGTTAAAACTACATCAACTTTTACCTTCACCAAATCAAGTTTCCTAAAAATTAGTTTTACAAAAAAAACTGGTTTTCCCCCTTTATGAAACATTAAATACATAAAAATGGATTAAATTTATTCAAAATTAATCCATCTTAAATTTCAGGTGATAGAAAACATCACCCAATACATTTCATGCACTAACCAACTCATTCTTTCAACAAACATTGTCCTGTCCTAAAAAGAAATAAATCTTCTTACTCCCAAATTAACCTATAAACAAAATCAAATAAAATCATCATGTGAAAAAACATATACCATTGGAAATATATATGAATTAAATTTCCATAACATATTTTAACTCCTTCTAAATCCAAGTGGAAGGCCTTCAACCAAGTGATCTCTACAAACTTCTTGAAACTACCCCAAAACTACCCTTTGACCAGTCAACATAAATGAAGCATACATGACCATTTAACTGAATAAAAATTACCTAAAAATATCATGGAAATAAATAAAAAATCACATAATCACCATAATGGTTATTTAATTTGCAACTCCTTTGGACAACCTTGTCCCAAACTGAACTTCTTCAGAAATTGACCTGTTTGAGTGGGGTCCACTCATCACCACAAGATATACCATAAATTTATGGAAATATGGATTATTCCTATATATAATAAAATAATCATGAATTAATTATTAATAAAAATGGACACTTAGGAGGAAAATCTCTCAAACCACTTTTGAGCTAGGGTTTCAAACACATAAAACATTGTTTACCTTCTTAACATTTGTTCATAAAAATCTGATAATGAAATGACCTCATTATTTTTTTGAAACCTTATATACTCAATTTAGAAACATACCTGAAATCCAAAAGGTCCCATGTAAATCACACAATTTAGGGTGAGCATCAGAAGATCCAATTCGAGTTGGAAATGACCTTGTTTTTGACCCTGTTTTACCAAAAACATCATAACATGAAAAATAATCATCATGGAAATCTGAAATTTTTCCCACATAACCATTAAAATCCCTACAAAAATCTCCAATAATCACCATGTCACAAATATCTCTCAATATTTCTAGCCATTGAGACTTGCATAACTAGCCCTTAGGGTTTTGCATTGTAAAGGCTAGGGTCAACTGAAACAACCTCATAAATCATCATAAAAACACTCAAAAATGTCATAACATACTTGGTACATCATGAATCAAATTCCTACATGAATCCATGAGCTCATATATCTCCACAACTCAATCTCATTCCTTCTAATAACCATACCTGGTCTAAATGAGCACCTAAAACATGGTCACCAACTTGTATCTACACCTGAAACTCATATGAGTTCCCAAGCACTAAAAAAATGATATCCATCATGATAATATGTTTATCAAGTCACCAAGAATCTCATACCACCATGTACTGTCACCTAGGCTAGCTAGATCACCTGATTAGGCTTGCAAGAACAAGTAATTCTCACTGAATCAACATGTGCAACCAAGAACATACCTGAATATCCATGTCATCATAAATTTTAGCATCATATAACTCTACTCCATCATCTAATTTTTCATTAATGATGTTTTTCATCAATGACAACACCTAAACCACAACATGCCAACATTAGGTGTTAAGGTGATTCCCTTTGTGCTAAATGGATTATTTATTCCATTGAAGGACCGAAGACTAGAATATTTTTTGAAAATTTCATATTTAAAATAAATCCATAGGGAAATAGGACCTAAGAAAATTCTTGTATTTCAAAAAATTCTTATTATCAAAGACCCCATGACATTAGTTTACTTATTTAGTATCAAAAGTGTGTGGGACTGGGAGAATTGGGAGAAGATAAAACTATGGATTCTCTAGGATGGGGTTGGAATTAGTAAAGGAATTTCCATAATTTTTCTTTCTATTTGGTGGTCTCATGTTATTAATTTCTATGTTTTTCATTTTGTAGAGGTACTTTAGGTGTATACTCAAAATATTTTCAAATGTGGAATTCACACTATGCATGATGTCTTTTATAGCCAAATAAGGAGATTAAATTCTTGGATAGAATCCAAATCTGAATTATTGTTGTCCAATAATGGAAAAGAGTCCTTTTAGTAAATTGTGGACAATATCCCTATTGCATGTCTAATTTACCATGAATAATATATTTGTGTGTGTAATCCTACACCAACTTAGTGTGTAGACAGTAAGAACACCATCCTATGTTGACCTATCTCACTAAGGAAGGAACCTTAACATGCTCACCTGAGGCATGAGATAATTCCCTCCCCATCATGTTTGGCTTGGAAATTAATTTTTAACAAAAAAAAAAACTATAAGTAAAAGTATTAGACTAATAGAAACAAAAGCATTGGACTAAGTGAAACAAAAACATAAATAAGAACAAATAATTATAAGAAAGAACAACACATGATCTTGTAACACTTTTCTCTTCATTTATAATAAACCATAACCTTGTACATCAATGCATACAAGATATTTCTCCCAGTTTCTATTACATTCATCCATCAAGTGGGTATATATACGAATAGACTCTTTCCCTTCATTATTTGAATAAGAGTTATAATTATCTATTAGGTTTAGTTTACATCAGTTAAATATTACATTAAGGTCAACATATTTGTCACATGTCACTATATAATATCCTTGTATCTTACATGGAAGTTTTGATACTTTGTATCTAATTTACCATGAAGAATAGATTTGTGTGTGTGATCCTACTCCGAGTTTTGTGTGTAGATAGTAAGAACAACCCCTTGTTGGTCTATCACACTAGGTTAGGAACCTTAACATGCTCACTTGAGGCACAAGAAAATTACATCCCCCATCATGGTTTGCTTGGACATGATTTATTCACACAAAAAAAAAAACTATATGTAAAATTATTAGACTAATAGAAATAAAAGCATTGGACTAATAGAAGCGGAAGCATCAATAGGAATAAATAACTACAAGAAAGAACAACACAATGACCTTGTAACACTTTTCTCTTCATTCATAATAAACCATAACCTCGTACATCGGTGTATACAATATATTTCTCTTAGTTTCCCTTACATTCATCCCTCAAGGGGGTATATATACTAACAGACTCTTTTCCTTCATTATATGAAAAAGAGTTATAATATCCATTGAGTTTAGTTTACATTAGTTAACTATTACATTGAGGTCATTATATGTGCCACATGTCACTATATCATATCCTTGTATCTTACATGGAAGTCTTGATACTCCATATGAAGAATCCTTATCACTATGGGGAATTAAAATTGGTATTTAACTTGGCTTTGTCAAATTTCTTTGCACACTTGGTTGTATTACCAAACCATGCACACATTTTGTACAATAGTTAACAGGAGAGAACTATAATTCTCCTTCCTTTCATTAATATTATCCTTCATACAACTTCCTTGCAGATCTAACTTTTGTATGTTCTTCCTAAGTCATACTATAACCACCTTGATCTTATCCTCTTTACTTTAAACATGGGTTTATCTTCATGCTTCACCATAGGGGTGCATGAATTTATCACAATATTAAAAAAATATGCACTCCAAAATTAATGCCATTTTAAAGACTTATAAAAATGTATAGCATTATAAAAATTGGGCTCAAAATTTTCCCACACTAAATGGGGGCTTCCCTCGAGTAACCCCTTTTCTAATTTCTCAAAAACTTTGGTCACATTTTTCCTTAACTAATCTATATGTAGATTCCATTGATCTATGGAATTATGGAGGACAAGTCCCAACTTATCAATACACACGGTGATGTATTTAAAGAATTTGATGCTCTTCTAAGGATCTTGCACCTTTGTTTGCAAATTCTAAATTTTTTTCCCTACCTCACTTCTATCATGATCAAGATAATAGTCACTACATCCTTTTTTGACTTAATTATGTTATAATTAGGGATCCTAGTGAAATGATTCCTTACATAATATAGGTTTAACAAGATCATATTTTGGAATAAAAAAATAAAATTTTCAAATACATATAGTATCCTGAACTTTATCAATGATTTAATCATAAAATTTCTGTCGTTGATTTAATAATGTAATTAAGAAGAGTGTTATTTATTAAAATGTGTTATTGTTTTATAGTGTTTTTTTGTATTCCAAGATGTGGTTATGCAAAAATTTATGCATGGTCCATGGAATTCTATCATTAATAATTATAACTATAACTTTATACTTTGGTGCTAACATATATTTATAATGAGATAAAAACAATATTTTGACCTTCTTGTAAGTTCTCAACATGCCTAGATAATAATGAGTACCCCCACCCTTTATGCTAGTTTTTATGACATCCTTTCATTAAGAACCCTTTTATTTTGGTGTTTTCTTCCTTAATTCATTCAGGAACTACTTGATTATTTCCTTCCTTGTGATAATTTCATCCTCCAAATTTTCAATATCTTGGATTAGTTTTCATAATACATTCTTTATTTGACATCTGAGAGTATTTGTGCATTAATAATTTTGGGTTTCTTTATAAACTATTTTAATACCTTATCCACATATGTGACCTTTGTAACAAGGTTGACATTTAATTCCATGAAAGTCTTTATTTTTTCTATGCAAAGAGATCTTTCTTTATCTTTCTCATCCTTGCTTTTTTCATACAACTACCTTTTTCTACTTCTATTTGATTAAGGATAATGATATCCAATTCTTTCAAATTTTTACACCTCACCCCCATATTTGGTTCTAAATATTTAACTAACTTGGGTTCATTGGTGATGATGCACTTGTAAATTTTCAATACTTTAAAGTCATCATGTGTATGTTTCTCTAGCATCTCTTTAAGTTCTTTTGACAACATCACTATTTTTTTCTTGGTCTTATTTATCTCTTTTGTTAAATCATTTACCTTGGCCATTTATAGCTTACTATTTACACTATTGAAGAGGTTTTATTACAAAAAATCTCCAAATAAGTTTTAAGAATGTGTCCCCTACTTGTCTCGACACATTTGGAAAGTGTCCATGAAGGCCAATTTTAATCCTTCTGCAACTTCATCTAGAGTTTTTATAGGCTTGACATTGGGATATAAAAATTTGGACCATATTTACATGCATCAAGAGTGAAAGAGAGGACTTATTTATTTTTGTGGAGGAAAGTGTATATTTTATGTAGTTTTAAAATAAAATCTCTTCCTTATTCTTACCCTTATGAAAAATTGAGTGATGAGTCTTCATTATATGACTTTCACCAAAATCCATGTCCTCATCTTCATCTTAATATTATTCTTCTATTTCCTTTTCTTCTTCTTCTTGTACATTTTTCCTTTATTCACACATCATTGACAATCCTCTTCTTCGTTGTTATTATGTTTCCTCTAGTTACCTTACTCCTCTCCTATTTTATTCTCCTATTCCTACCCAAATTTCTTTTCTTTTCCCTATTATTTAACATTTATTATCTTAGGGGCTGTCTTTGGAGGTGGAATCGTTCTTGTCTTTGGAGTACGGGTCTTGTTCGCTACCTTTATTCACATCCATGTGTGTGGAAATTCTTTAGGATAAATTTTTCTTGGGAGTGTGACAAATTTTTGTATGTCCTCTTATCCTTCCTCTCCATCCTCATTAGTATTGTATGTATGATAAACTAATTAAAATGAGACTAATAGCAAGTGGTCTCAAAGATAAGCTAATTTACCATTAACATCAAGATAAGAACTTAAAGGAAATAGATAATCTAATGCATATAAATGAATGAAACATCATAATGCTAATCCATTCCTACTCTTTTATGATTGCTACTAAGTATGATCCTATTTAGATCATAAATAATCATATTGTTGTTGATCTCTAAGTGAGGAAATGATCTCACTAGAATGAGTACAAGGCCAGGTTTGGTTCTTCCTTTCTACTCAAACATAAGAGAAATGGATGCAAAGATGAAGAAGTTATTCCAAAATAATGGAGAATCCTCAAATAAAAATGCCTATAGGTTTCACTAATCAAAGTGTGGTGTAATAATATAGGTTTCACTAATTCGGGGGGATGTAAGAGGGGATTTGACCAATAAAAGAGGTTTATTGATTAAAATAGAAGGCATAATTAATTAATAATGTTTAATTAATCACTTAGAAGTGGATTATAATGAACAAAATGTCATTAATTGGCATTTAGAAAGTGGATTTAACCAATAAGAAGGTTTATTGATTAAATAAAGGATTAAAAAAGGCTAATTAACAAATAAATAGTTAATTAAAGAATAAAAGAGGATTACAACTAACAAAATGTCGTTAGTTGGCATCGGAATGAGGTAAAAGATAGTTTATTAACGAAAGGTCGTTAATTAACTGAAATGGAGGAATGTTAGTTAATTAATGAGAAATCGCTAATTATTACAGAAATGATGGGAAAGTGGGTAATTAGTGAAATTTTAGTATTAAAGCTATGTAAGTAGATTTTAGGTGTCTAATTTTTCCCTCTTTGGGGTGGCGTAAGTGATGTAGCTTAAAACATAGTAGACAAGTACAAATAATTTTTTTTTTTGGAGTGGAAGAAAAATTAATATAATGAAGGATGCCCCCTTGAGTGTCGATGGGGTGATGGAAGAGGTTAATCAATGATAAAAAAGATGAAGGAAATGGATAGAAGAAACAAGGATTGGGAGGGGGATAAATATAATCCCTATTTCCCAGTGTTGTTGAAGAAAATTATAATGAAGAACATGATAATGAATAAAAATCAATACGAAGAGAAAGGAAATAGATTTCATCCAAATTAGCTAAAGATAAATTTTGTTTCATCATTTTGATTTATGATCTACATCATCGGACCTTTATTATAATTAAACATACAACAAAAGTGTAAAATAACATGAAAATATATAATACAAAAAAATTCATTGCCAAATCACTAACTTAATGCAACATACATAATGTAATGCAATACGAGAAAGTAAACAAGATACCATGAAAGGGAAATAAATAAAAACACACATACTAAAAAAACAATGTTCAAGACAGTTGCAAATGTGTTTTTGTTATTGAGTTTTAGTTCCCAAATGTTCGAGTTAATGACAAGGGTTAAAATGACATCCCAAGAAAGGATACATGTGAGGTGAATATATAGAGGACACATGGGTCCTATGAAAAAATCAATCATGTACTATGAAACAATACCAAGCAACTCGTTATGTAAGGGAGTACATACATAGTAAGCAAACCAACTTTGTTAATGGAGGTAGATCCAGATGATCCATGAGTTGTTTGTGAGAACAATTAAGGACCAAAGAAAGATGTTTTGTAGGAAAAATTTCTATGTTTGATGATGACGCATCCGATAAATACTTCAGCTACGTGCATGATTTTTACCATTTTTTTTGATTTTTAAATTATTTTACCAATTTTTTAGATTTTTATTGTTTTACCAATGTTTTGGATTTTTAACAATTTTTGGATTTTTGATAATTTGTGTTTTTGAAAGTTTTTCAAGCTATGCACACAAAAATGAAGATGAAAAGATGCCCCAACGAGAGGTGAGAATTTACAAGGGTAAATCTCACATATATATACAAGAGAAGAAGATAAGTTGGATCAAGGCCAAGATGGATATGTTCAACATGATGATGAACTCAAACCAATGAAGTGCTAGGAAGGAGCGATCATGCCCCCAATGCAAGCTAGCCAAGAAAAAGATGATAGATAGAAGTGGAAGATTGTTTATTGAAACAAGGGACAATTTCTCTCAAACATGGTAAAAGGAAATCTTATACACATGGATGTTCTAAACAAAGTAGAAGAACAATGTTAATGATATGGAAGGATATGGAAAATGTAACTAGAAGCCTTTCATAAAAAGGTGATTAACCAAAGGCACAAATCGTAAGTCAAAATATAGACTATAGCAAGATTTTGAAAAAGGTCCAAATAACACCTGGTAACATACTAATCTTGTTTTATCATCAAGATTTAGTGTATGTACATGGAAATTAATTACCTCTTGAAGTGAATATTTGATAGGTAATAAGTGAAGACAAACTAACCAATGTGTAGGAATGATTTGTTTTTGATAGGTGATTTGTGAATGGAGGGTGGAAGGACATTCATACATTTCTCTATTGTCGACCATATGCCCAAATACCTGATGGAGATGTATTTGATTCTAGTTGCAACATTACTCTATTTCCAACCAAGCGTTCATAGCCCCGGTAGAGATATTGGAAATACCCCAAGAGAGAGTTATATTTTCTTTGATTTTGACTTTTTGATTGATTTTTTTCTTTACAAACCTTGTTTCATCTCTCTTGATTTATTTTGATAAGGGGTTAAGAACCACAGATGGCTTGATGGAAGGATGTGGAAGTGATTGTGATGACAAAATTGGCTAGTGTTAATAAATACGTCCAAAAGGCCTTCACAACAAGTTTTTTAAATTTATAATAGTGATACAATCTCTAAGAGGTCAATCGTTCTTTAAGTTACCAAGGTGATGAAAGACCAAGGTCAAACAAATACCATAGAGATAAATGTTGCACAATGAGCACAAATAGACTAACCAAAAGATCAATGAAGGGATGAAAATGGTGGGTAACTTGCAGAGGAATGGAAAAAGGGAATAAAGAACATCCATGTGTACACAATACCCGATTACAATGTTTGATCCTTGTACCTTTTCTTTTTTTAGTAATGTTTTCTCATTTTTAATTATTTTTGATTTTTTGACTTTTTAGATTTTGTGAAGGGAAAATTATGAAGGGAGAAGATGATGAAGATGAATGATTTAGAATTTGGGACCAACAATATCACTCCACATGATAGGATCCAACAAAAATGTTTGTATTTATTTAATGAGGGATAATAGGAGTTGTTACTTATCAAGAGTGATATTATCTCCAATCTCGATGATCGTTGTGAGCTCATACTCGATAAGTGACTATGACTTATATTGCAACATGGAATTTATATGTGGGAGATCGGGTCTTTATCCATATATTTATACACTTTTTTCCATAATTTATGGATATATTGTGGTGAATTCTTGAATCATGTTTGATTTTTAGATTTGTGGGTGTTGGATTTAGTGGGAGATTTAGAGCTTTTTAACTTTTGATATTGGATTTATGAAGAAATGGTTGGTGTTTTCTACAAGATAATGTGTGATTTCATTGATCCCAAGAAGTGGGATAAGAAAGTGGATGTTTAGGATTGATGATATGAACGTTAGGGATGATGGTGGGCTTGCCACCATTATTAATAAAAGGATGATGTGATGAATGAAGAGGGTATGGTCCAAGGATTGAAGAGGATGGGATACCAGGAGGTGAACCATAGATAGAAGATGGAGGAATACTAGTATGTGGCCCTAAGATGGAAGAAAATGGGCTATCAGGAGGTTATCCATAGATAGAAGATGAAGGGATACTAAGATGTGGCCTAAGTATAGAAGAAAATGGGATACCAAGAGGTTTCCCATATATGGAAGATGATGGGAAACCTAGAGGTGTCCCATAAATAAAATATAGAAGATAATGGGCTACTAGGAAGTGAGCCACATATATAAGATAATGGGGTACTAAAATGTGACCTAAGGGAAGACAACGATGGGATACCAGGAGGTGGCCCACATATAGAAGAAGATGAAGGGCTACAAGGTGGTGACCCAATGAGAGATTATTATTGAGGAATTGTGATATGTAAGGAATGATTGGGTGATGATAAGATAGGCCAAGGATCAATGAAAGAACCAAGAATTTCTCCATGTAATGGGAATGTGAAAATGGAAGAACAAGAAGAGGATCAAGTTTGATGATCTTAGGATCTTCCTTTATTTTATGACAAAATGAATCAACTTATTCCCCATAATACATGAATGCATCGAGGTCAAAAGATAATCCTTTATCATGATCCTCTAGAGGAGTCATCATGTAGCCCCATGAATTCTCGATTACTTCTTCATTCTGAAATAAATTGATCGGTATGGGTTGTTGTTGGTCAATGATAGTAGGTTGATTAGAATAAAGAGGTCCAACAAGTATGGAAGTTATTGAAGATGAATATATGGGGAATTTTTGACCTTATTACTCCCACAAAGGTATTTTATAGTGCTTCAAAAAGATATCTTAGCAAATTGTTTCTTATGAAGTGTTCGACATGGACACAAATATCAGCCTTTATAAGATTGATAAGGATATGGTAAGATATAGTTGAAAGGGATTAGATTTTGATTGATACAATAATATGGCCCAAGAGAAGAAATTTATTTATATTTGTATGTCTCGTGTGTTTAAGAAGATGGGGATTTGAAATAGCTTGGTATTGGTTTTCCTATAAGATGACATAGTGCAGGTAGACAAAGAGGATCACGTATAAAATCAGTAGATTGTGATGTAGGGGTCGACTTGGATGACTGATTAGAGGAATTTTGAGTTGCATGGATATTAAAGGAGGAAGATGTTGCTAATGCGGCGATAGAGGGGGTCCTACAAAAATGGAGGACTACGACTCAGTGTCAAATTAGATGTTTTATTGGAGGAACTTGGAGTCACGTGAATATTTAGAGGAAGATGTTGTTAAGGTGACTGATAAAGGGGGTCCTGTAGAGAAAGGGATGATTGCGACTCAAAATTCAAATTAGATGAATGATGGGGAGAATTCATGGTGAAAAAATACTTACGAGGAGGAAAATGTTGTTTAAGATACTTGGTTATTCCTTAAAATAAATTTGATTGTATGAGGCTCTAGAGATCGAGAGGAATCCAAATAATAGTTTGGATCAGAATAATTTGGAGAATGAGGGGAATCCAAATAATGGAATGGGTTAGAATCATCATAATCATACCACTAACTATGAGATGAATGTGGGAAAAGGGGTAACCGAATGATTTCTCTAGCATGAAGAACTAATCAAGGTTTAGTCGTGATGGACATATTTTGATGTGAATGCATAAACATAGGTTCCCTATTGTCATAATTGTGAGGAAACATATGATATTCAATCATCATTGGCATCATTGGGTCCAAATTCCTAGACCTAGATAGTATGATTGAAATCCTTCAAATGGAAGGAAGTTCCATGTCGATTCGGGTAACATAACGGAAACCAACTAGACATTTTAAAAATATGGGGATGCTCATGTTATTTTCCAAAGGGGATCTAAGGAAAAAAACATGTTGATGAAATTTTTTTGACAATCCAATAAGGTTTAAACAAGAAGTTGCAAGTGTAAATGTCAAAATGGTTGATCAAAATTTAGCAACATAATGTCTACGAAGGAAAATTTTCCAATGTTTAGATTGTCTCAAAATTTGTTTGATAGGAATTTTTTTGCTAAGGTTTTAAAAATGTGTTCAAAGATGACAATGAACTTAGGAAAATACAAACAATGTAACAATTTGTGAAGGTTTCTATAAATGTCAAACAATGGCCAAAGAATTTCCAATGGAAAAGAATAAATAACCGAAGGATTAAAGGATCAAAAGGATTATCCTAGGAAATAAGTCTACAAGATGGAAGGTCATAAGGAACAATCATGCAAGTTCAGAACATAAATCCAATCTACAAGAAACTACTCCCTATGTAAATGTGTCTCAATGATAGGTTGACACAAGATGATCAAAAAAATGTCAACACTTAAGTCAAGTTTAAAATAAACAAAACCTAAGTATTAAAAAGGGGTTAAAGTGACTACCAATTCAAAGTATACTATAACCAATCTATATACAAAACACAACCTAAATCCCAAAAAGTGGAAGTTACAAATGCGAGAAACAAAACAATACCACTTAGATACGTTAATATAGCTTTGTGGAAAAGAAATATATTAGTATTGAAATAATATTGATATGACATGAAAAATGTAACAAAAACACTTTTCAAGGTTGAGGAAATGTTTGGAAGGAAATAAGGTAAAAGTATACCAAGGAGTTATTAAGGTGCGGGTAGCCTAATGGTATAATCTAGAAACTTAAATCAAGTTTATGAGAAATAAGATATAAGTATCAAAATTTTATCGAGATGAAGCAAGCAACATAACAAATAAAGGGAAGATCGATGATGAAGAAATCCTAACTATAAATAACAAGTCTTGACATGGGTATCAAGACAAAGCTACTCAAAATTTGAGGACGTACCAACACACTTTCAACGTTTACTATCACATTCATAACAAGGAAGGATGTAAGTGGGTGAAAAATTGGTGGACACGATCTTGAGTAACACTTCATATGTATGCTTTCTTTTGTCCTAAAAGGGAAATAAGAAAACAAAGGAGTAGACCAAGTGGTGATGAAACAAACCTAGCTTCACTTTGGCAGAGTTTCACCTTGTTTAAAGTACAAGGTAGAAACTAAGACAAAGTAATGCATAATTAAGTTTTGTGATGAATAAAACTAGGCTCAAACTTCAATGGAATCTCCCCTTGTTTGACTAACAAGATTTTGACTCTGAAAAGTTCTTGCTTCATGAGAGCTCTTTGAAATAAATTAGATAAAGGCAAGGTTGGCCCATGTGTAAAATGGTTCCATATGGATTTTATACACAACACTTTCCAATTCTTACCTAAAGGAAGTGAAAACATATAGGATTTCTCCTAGAGAGGTGGACCATTATCCCATAATCAAATTAATGAACAAGGAACCATATGAGTAACATGAAGCTTACTTACAAGGGTTTTAACTAGTGAAGTGGGTAAGCGGGCACTTCTCATTTTGTCCACCAACTCCCTCAAGGCGTAGAATACTTTGGGGTTCCTATGGTAATACTCATAATGATTTTTATTGCTTACACCAATATACTTTCTACATTTTAAATTGAATGAGTCGTAGTTCTTATCTCAACCTACAAATATAGTGTTTTGAATAGTGGTGTGTTTTTTTCTTTTGAACTTAATGTGGTTTTACACACCATTGGCAACCTAAAACAAACTGTATTAGTATTTGTTTAGATCTTGATTCTTTGACAAGTTAAATAAGGTCCTATACTCAAAATTTAGTAGTTCTCCATGGAAACTTATAACATTTTAAAAAGAGGATCAAATGTTGTTTGATTCTCAAGATTGTCTAAAAGATGCAAGAGAAGAGCATACACAACAAGTAACCCAACATGATAGTAATGGAAAAATATAAATCAAAGGACCATTAAACATGTTTTTCAAATTACTCATTCCCTTAAGCAATAATGAAATTAAGTTTCCAAATTAATCCAAAATTTTAGAAAAGAAGACCAAAGTTGCTTTTGATTCTCAAGATCGCCAAAAGTGTAAGAGAAGAGCATACACAAGCTTTGATCTAACTTAAGAAAAATGGAAAAACAACATTCATTAAATCATTTAAATGTGTTAGAAAAATATCCATAATCATAGCCATTTCTGATTCTCAAGGTCGCTCGAAAGTACAAGAGAAGAGCATACGTGGCGTTGATAAAAATGAATCTAACATACAAAAAATGACTAGTTTTATAATAAATGAAAACCCTACAATTTATGTAAGTCTAAATCCCAAATTTATGTTTTAATTTTTTTGGTGTGTGTATTTTCCACATCATTAGGTGATTCATCTCACTTAGGTGAGATCGTAGGTCCGTGTGTCATTTAGGGGTCATTATGAGATTCCCTTACACGCGTCGGTGCATCGGTAGCGTTAATGCGTTAGCACGTTAGTGCGTCGGTGTGTCGATGCATCATATGTGTCATTGGGAGTTACACTTCTATTCTGGGAATGTAACTCCCCCTCTCTACTCGATTTTCATGATTGTAGCACTAGGGGTTACTCAGTACCTCCTATATGTACACCCCATTTGATCTATGAGATAGAGGAGAGTTTTATGGCTTAACCAGGTTCTGCCCATGTTTCAAATCTTTACATGCACATTCGGTTGATGCTCGCTCCTCCCAAGATCTCTTCATGCTGCTGTTCACACATCCGTTGATGTGCATGTCATCCCTCGTGATCCTTGCTTGCGGTTTTAAACCCTCTTTCATGGTATCAGAGCGGATCTTGTGGATCCATGCACTCTTTGGCATTTATGTGTGTGTTTTCCAGCTTTTGGCATGATATCTAGTTCTCATTGTGTGTGTCATAATGGATATTCCATTATGTGCTTTAGTGCATTGATTCGGTGTTTATACCTCCACTCGGTTGTTCGTGGTTCATGGTTTTCGATTCATGGTTGGATCTACATGCGTTTTATGTGTGTTCCGGGTGCATTTCAAAATTCACGAGTTACAAATTTTAGAGTTTAGTGTTGTCTTATTTGTTACTTCGAGCTACTCTCCCTACCCGACTTGTATTTGGTCTCTGGGTTTGCATTTGGTGTTTTCTTGCATTGAGTTCTCCGGAGTTTGCATTGGCTTCACAGACAACTCTATGATCAACTCATGCTTTGCTTCCTGGGTCGAACCTGCACCATTTTTTATTCCTTGGAAGCTTAGGTTCTTCCTTTGCTGAACATATTTGGAATTACCATTGTTCTGCCATGATCTGTGGTTTGGAGGATCCTTTTAGCATTATTTTTGTGATCTTTCTCATTGGGACAAATCCTATGCTTGGTTAGGCGTGCTTGCTGCCTATTCTATTCTAGTGCCTTGTTTTTTGTTTTGTGTTTCTGTTGTGCTCTTCTGATAGGGTCTCTACCACCCAGCCGACTACGGATTCACTATTCAATAGGCTCTACTGGCATATCTCCATGAAAAATCTTCAGGCTCTTGCTTGGATGTTGCCAACTTACCTGCAGTGACCTCCCATGCACAACCAACAACTCCAACAACTCATTTTTGGAGCCAATGACTTCCAAGTCTACATTAAAAAAATGTTTTTTTAATCCTGCCCTCTCTAGCTTGGTGTTTTGGCCCTGCTCGGCCTGGTCTAAGTCAAATTCACCACTGTACAGTCTGCTCACTAGGCTCTCTACGAAGGAAATCTGCCCTGCAATGTGGTCTTCAACTCAGGCCTGGACATTTCTACACAGCCAACCACTCAGTCCGTTTCACTCAACCCCAATACTTGGTGCATCTCCAACATATGCAACTCCCCAGTAGACCATTCCACACATATCCTAGCATGCTTAGCTTGGTTCTCTTCTGCTCCAGTAGTTTCTGCACCTCCCACACGTGGAGGTCTGCAAAAAAAAACTTTTTTTCGCCTACATTGGAAAATGTTTTGAATCCAAACCCAAACCAGCTCAGTATGGGCCCACTCCTCTCCCCCACCTTATTTTTGATGTTTTAGGTTTTTTTAAAAATTAAAAATTTATTAAATGGCATGTAATAATCTTTAAGGATATTTTTTTGCTTGTAATCAACCCTCCTACGCTTGTCGAGGACGGAGGGCGAGGTCTAGAGTTGGCAAGAGGCTAACTCCCCTTGCATTCAAAATAAACCACTACTAAAATTTCATGTCATTTCCAATGAGTACCCACACGATACCCTTTGCACCCATCTCGTGTACTTTTAAATTCATTTGTAGTATCTAGTGCATTTTTCCATCAGTTGCGGGAATCGTTTTAATGCGATAACTTTTGACTCGCAGCTCATTTCTAAGTGCTTCCTTGGTCAAAGTTACATGATTTTTTACACATTACATGATTGCATTTTTATTTTTATAAATGCACTACTTTTATAAAGTGCCACATTCAGGGGGTTGCTTATACTCTTGGGTTTTGACGCAGACGCATTATCGGCCAAGTCGGCGTCTTGCTTTCGTGCACCTTGCATCTTGCATTTTTTCATCATGGAGAGTGCTCTTTCTAGACTTGAGCATCATAGGATCGCTTTACAACCTCCACCACTTCTCACCGGGAGAAGGGACTATTCAGCTTGCATGCTTCCATGGAATGTTACTTCGCCCACAAGGGTCTTTTACCGATCTTGCTTGGGCCGCCTCTGCACCTGCTAATCATCGTCATCCTGGAGGACTTCCTTAACACTTGTGACCATGTCTTTGGTCACATGATGATGCATTTCTCTCGTTCTCTCTGGTTTCACGTGGCAGACTCAGATCCACCTCACCATGTCTGGAGCATTCTTTAGTCCTTCTATGGAGACCCTTCACATATTGCCACCGTTGTTGCTACTATTGATTCAATCATATCCTCTATTTCTTCATGTGATGGTAGTTTCACTGACACAAACTCACTTGGTTCTACTTTTGATGATGAGGATTGTGCACCCAGTTCTGATGCAGAGAGCATTACAGAGGACTTCTCTCCTCTTTCTCTCACTATTCTAGACATTGTTGCATCCCACATCTCATTAGATATCGAGTAGTCTCATACTCAGTCTCACACCATCATTACACTAGCCTCCTTTCCACCTCTAGTGTGTGAAGTCTACTCCACTCCTCTACCTTCATTGGATGACTCATACATTTATGACATCGCTCTTCCATTTATTGAGTCCCCTCATTGGGGCGAGTATCTACCTCGACCTTAGTCTTCTTTTTACAGAGTATACTCATGATGCACTACAGGTTCCTCATCCATCTATAGGTGTTTCAGAGGAGTTCATCATCTCTGTTGTTGGGAGTTCCCCTTCCGAGAATCATGTCACTTCCACATTTCCAAAGACCTTCATTGATCCACCCTCATCTATGGATCCCTTTTATATTATGGAGGATGTTTTGTTCCCTTCACATCACTTGGACATCCTTTCTGCAAGTGTTCCTCTTTTTCACTTTAACAGTTCTACACACATGGCATTACCTTCGGTTCCTTGGCACTCACTCGCTAGACCTATGTCACACTTCCATGCACCAGACTCAGAGTTCTTCGTGCTACTACCTTTGGTTTCCTTTGTAGAGTGGGCGACTTTCAAAGACGTCATTTCTGTCCTTCCTAAGGGCGGAAACACGCTTAGGTGTGGGTGGCTCTTCTTCAATCCAGAGGTATAGGATCTCATCATTGACATTCTTTTGGGAGACTTCCTAGAGCTACGAGTTTAGATCCATCCATGGCATCTTCTAGCATTCCTCTCATCTCCCTCTTCTTCTCTCTTCTTCTTCTTTCCGAGAGATTACCTCTTTGTACATGGGTACCCTTTCAGGCTCGTCTATGGCCAGGACCCATATTTGACATCTTTCTTAGATTAGAGATTGTGTATTTCTCTTGTGGTGGATGTTTTTCCCACTAGGTTTTCCTTCACTACTTGGTATCTTCTTTTTGTACATGGGTACCTCATCAAGATTTTTACCGGGACCCATTTCTCATTTCTGACTTGCCACCTCATCCTAAGTTACGATGAAGGGGGGGTGTTGGTGTGTGTATTTTTCACATCATTAGGTGAGTCATCTCACTTAGGTGAGATCTTAGGTCCATGTGTCATTTAGGGGTCATTATGATATTCCCTTACACATCAGTGCGTCAACACATCAGTGCATCATATGCGTCATTGGGAGTTACACTTCTATTCTGGGAATGTAACTCCCCCTCTCTACTCGAGTTGTCATGATTGCAGCACTGGGGGTTACTCAACACCTCCTATATGTACACCCCATTTGATCTATGAGATAAAGGAGGGTTTTATGGCTTAACTAGGTTCTTCCCGTGTTTCAAATATTTGCATGCACATTCGGTTGATGCTCGCTCCTCCCAAGATCTCTTCAAGCTGCCGTTCACACGTCTCGTTGATTTGCACGTAATCCCTCGTGATCCTCACTTGTGGGTTTTAAACCCTCTTTCAAATTTCATATCTCACTTAAATTCATCTCCATCTCAAAAAAATGGATTCTTTTCGAGTTTGGAATCAAAATTTATGGCCTCCAAGATAGGTTACACATATGCTCTTATACTCACGGGTATGCACTTAACCTATACTCAAAAATGTCAAAAATGTCCCAAAATCTTAAAAAGACAAAAATTTCTAATGAATATTTAATTTTGACAACAACCCATCTCATTAATATATGCAAAGAAGACTCAACGCTATCAAACATTAACATACATGATCAAAAACTTAAGATTTTCAACAAATTGACAAAACTAGCATGCAAAATGATGAACAATGAAACTCTAAAAATGAAAACATGGAGAAATATTGAATTTTTAAAGAAACCAATATATTTAATATGTGAATAAAAGACTCAACACTATCAAACACTAACCTACATGCTCAAAAACTTAATATTTTCAAGAAATTGACAAAACTAGCATGTAGAATGATGAAAAATGAAGCTCAAAAAATGAAAACATGAAGAAATCTTAAATTTTTCACATAAAGATCCAATTTTGACAAAAATTCACCTCCTTTATATCTACAAGGAAGACTCAACACATGCAAACTCAAAAAACAAGTTATGTCCATATATTAAAAAAGAGGGTTAATAACCAAAATTGAAACTTAACTACAAAAACTTGAAATTTAGTGCAAAGGAAAATAGAGTAAGTCCCATTGGGTGTGCCAAATGTATGCATGCTAAACTAACTAAGCTAATTAAATGAAGCTAACACTAAGTAGTCTCAAAGCTAAGCTAATCTACCATTAACATCAAGATAATATCTGAAAGGAAATAGCTAATCTAATGCATAAACATGAATGAAATATCATAATGTTAATCCATTCCCACTCTTTTATGATTGCTACTAAGTATAAGCATATTTAGATCATAAGAAATAATTTTTTTTTTATCTCCAAGTGAGGAAAATATCTCACCAAAATTTCTACAATGCCATGTTTGGTTCTTCCTTTCTACTCAAGCATGAGAGAAATGGATGCAAAGATGAAGAAGCTATTCCAAAACAATGGAGAATGCTCAAATCAAAATGCCTATAGGTTTCACTAATCAAAGTGTGGTGTAAGAAGAAAGGGAAGGAGGAGGGTTCCTTATATAGCTTGCTGTTTGGGCCAGGCTTGAAATTTGGTGGATGTGGGATAAAGCCCAAAGAAGAAATGCAAAGGATATGCATGTTTAATAAAGGATGTGCACTTTATGGGAGTTGAGAGGGGTTTAATTAATCAAATGTGATTAATTAATAGGTAGGGATAAGCTTGTAGAATCTATTTAGAGGTGATTCAAGTGATGTAAGAGGGGGATTTAACCAATAAAAGAGGTTTATTGATTAAAATAAAAGGCGTAATTAATTAATAATGTTTAATTATTCACTTAGAAGTGGATTATAATGAATGAAATGTAGTAATTTGGCATTTAGAAAGTGGATTTAACCAATAATAAGGTTTATTGATTAAATAGAGGATTAAGAAAGGATAATTAACTAATAAATAGTTAATTAAAGAATAGAAGAGGATTATAACTAATGAAATGTCATTAATTGGCATCAAGAATGAGGTAAAAGCTAGTTTATTAACAAAAGGTCATTAATTAACCGAAATGGAGGGGAATGTTAGTTAATTAGTGGGAAATCACTAATTATTATGAAAATTATAGGAAAGTGGGTAATTAGTGCAATTTTAGTATTAAAATTACGTAAGAATATTTTAGGTGTCTACATGTATGTACAACTATTTTACGCCACCAATCTTGATTTGTATTTCCATCTATTCTCGATGTAGTTTTCTCCTTCAAGCCTTTATCTTGCTCCACCTCTCTTATGTGTTTTGGTTCACTTACTACTAGACCACTTATGTTTCCATTGTGCATAGAATTTCCAATTTACCCACCTATTTTATGTTATCATAAAAAATAACACCTCCTTTGACTGTCTTCATATCTATTTTCTACATATAATCTTGTGACAAGGTTCCTTCCAATCATAGTGTGTAATGGTTAAAGTTTGTAATATTACACTTGTGCACCATATTATTCAAATATTCTCTATGAATGAGGGAGTATTGATATTGCATTTCTAATTTTATTAGTGACAATGGAACATGATTATTTTCCTTGGTATTTACCCTTGCATTAAATGTCATTGCGCATGTGTTTTATTTATTTGTTGGAATGAAGATGCTCACTTCTACTTTAGCTTCTTATTTCTCCAACTCAACTATATTCCTATTAAATTCTTATTCTTACATTATTGATTCCTCTTAACTACTGGAACTAGACTCACCGTAAGAAATAAACTATTTTATGAAATTATTGGTGCATGTGACTTGCCTCGTCATCACTCGGGGTCTTTTCCACATCACATGGTGAGTCATTTCACTTAGATAGATCATAGGTCTTAGGAGTTATATGACACATGACATATTCCGTCATATAATTTTTCATTTTCATATGCATTAGTGACATCATAATAGTTACATTCTATTTTGGAATCGTAACTCATATTTCCCTCTTGAAGGGAATGATTGTCTAGGCATAGGATTTACACAAAACTCCCATATGTACCCTCCTTTTATTGATCTATGATAATGAGTAGACATGTTGACCTTATGCATGATTTTTCTTGCTGTTTGATTCTTGCTAATTATTTGGAGCATTCACTACTAGAACATAATATTAAGTGTTCATAATATTTAGTTTATAATTAAATAATATAGAATATATTTTATTATTTATTATTTAATATAAAATCTATATTAGGTTTCATTAGTTATTAATTAACTAATTATTAAATTGGGTGTACCCCATCACTTAATGGCTATAACCCTTCGAGGATATTTAAATATGGTAGTGGGCCATATTTACGTATGTGTAATTATATCGAGTTAAAAACAAGGAGCAAGACGAGGAAGGGAGTTCTGAGCGGTAAAAATTTGCTCAATAAAATAGAAAATTTCTTCGTGGTTTTTACCCCATTGGGGTTTTCAACATTATATCCTATTTTATGGTGTGATGTTATAAGGAGTTAATTATTTTACTTATTTATTCATGTATACACGTTAAGTTTTTGTTTAATATTGATTTAGTATCGTTAATGTGATTTTATAACCCTTATCCCGACATGGTACCAAAGCAAGTTAAGTATTAACTATTAATTTAATTAATCAAAAGTCATGTCCATTGGGGTAGTTGGCTGGTTGGTTGGCTAGGAATTTATTTAACTACCCCTACCCTATCTCAAACATGTCAATTTTTTTGGAGATGTGTGTGTGTGTGTGTGTAAAGGTGAAAGGTGATTGTATTTCTACCAACACGTGAAAACAAATTTACAAGACCAAATGAGATCATTTATTTTAGAAATAATTTTTATGGTTCATATAGTTTTCATGTTCAGGATAAAATTATTCAAAGGTAAAAAAAAGTTAAAATCAAAAAGGAGACAAGCTCCATGGAAATAGGCTTCCAATTTTTCTCATTGGGAGCATGAAAAATATTGTCTCCTCTGTAAATTTGTGGTAATTTTGGTATAATTTTTTTAAAAAATTCCCATGTCATTTGGGCCCCTTTTAAGGGTTTATTCCATGTCTTTATAAATCATACTATAGTTTAAAACTATTTTTATATAAATTATGATTTATAAAAATAAAAATTAAAATTAAAAATCTAAAACTATGTAGTCCTAATAATATAGTTTATATAAATCTATATAATCATAAAGTTTATATTATAAAATACAAATTAATGTAACCCAATATGTGGGCCTTAACAACCTATAAAAATTTATTTATTAATTCTAAGGGGGTTCGTGGGGTTCAAATTTTTATATAAGGGTGGGCGGACCCCTTCCAACCCTCACCCTTACAAAGTGGCCACCACATAGCCCTATATTATTTTGTGAACCCCCTCTAATTACCTCCCCTCATGTGACCATGTCTTCCCCCTTAGCAACGACCATATCTCTACCTATGTGATCGAGTGGTGGGATTTTCTTTCTATTTTTTGTTTTTTTTGTTTTTTTTTTTGTTTAGTGCCACATTGGGACACTCGTGGGAGAAATAAGGATTTAAAATCCTTTAGGTGAATGATGGTGGTTTGAATTCACTCACACCACCACTCCATTTTGTTTAAAGACATTAGGGTTTGGCTCACCCGAGTAGCTTTCCCTCCATTCGTGCGAACAATTGTGCATTGGTTTACATGCGGCTCACCCTACGAACTCCGCGGTGTGCTCGGTTCTTTAGAATTGGATAATAAGAGGTTTAATTGAATGAACTGAATTAGCATTGGCATGAATATAAGGCTCAATTAATAATATTATTCAAGATATAATAGGCATGTGGCTTGGATAATATATGAAATGGAATATAAAATATAAAATCACCCGAGTTAAGTTAGACCAACTCGGATAAGATGATAAAGATTCCAAACATGTAAAGGATCAAAAGATCCAAAAATTTTAATAACCTATTATTATTTTTACTTTTTAAAAAATAAACATAATTAATGCTAAAGATTCATTTTTGATAAAAATAGTGAAAATAATGTAATTTTTTTGAAATGATTATTTTTGTAACATGACGATTAGATTGTCATCATTGTTTGGATATAAAACTAAAAAAATTCACTCACATTTTGATTTAATTTTAATATCATACTAATACATTCGTGTGTAGATTATATACTTGACAAGACCTCTTTTTGATGTAAATCGATCAATTTTTGATAATGAGGATTAAACAACGACATGGGGATTTATTTTAACCTTGTTTTTTAATCCTCATTTTGAGGATTAAACAATGACACGGAGATTTTTGTTAACCTTATTTTTTAATCCTCATTAATTATTTAAATTTTATTTTTGTGAAAATGGGGTATAATCAGTTTTCAATTGATAAATATCAGATGGAATAATTACAACATTTGGATGATTCAATTAAAGGAAAAATTCATGGCTCGCAAACTATGGGTAGTTGTGAATGTAACTGATAAGGATCTAACTAGAAGACAAGAAACTATGGAAAATGTCATTAAATATCAACAAAAAGTACAAGAGGTGATGCCCATAATTTTGCGAAGCATGTAGGATGATTTTCTCGCTCATATCGGGAACTAAGAAATCCTAAGTGAGGTTTGGAATCAATTTTAATCGATGCACGAAGGTACACATTTATCAAAAATCATTAAAATGATTTTAGAACTAATGACAAATCCCATGAAGGAGATGAAAAATTAATAAATTATTTGGATAAAATCAAAAATATTAAGTCTCATTTGGATGGGTGTAGTTGTAACTTAATTCAAGATAAATTTCTTTATTTCATTATTCAGTTGAATATTCATGAAAATTTTAGAAATTTCATTTCAATTTTGAATTATAAATATCAAACAAAACAAGACATTCCAAATTTGTAAACCCTTAGTGCTCTTCCAGTTCGGGAGGATAAAGTTATGACAAAAATTAATTCAAAAGAGAATGCCACTTAGAAGCTTCTTTCTCCGAAAAAATAAATAAACCTTCTAGGTTCAATAAGAATAAAAATCAACTTTTAAAACTCCTTGCAAAAAAAAAATGAAACCAAGAAACTTAAAATTTAGTTTTGATGGTAAATGTCATAACTGTGGGAAATTTAGACATAAGAAAGAAGATTGTAAATAAAAAAAAAGTCAAATTTCAAAATAAAAAATTGAATAAATCAGATAAAAATCAAGATGAAGATGATGAGAATAATCATAGTGCTAATATAATAGCTTTATAAACTACTTCTATTACTTGTAAATGAAAACTATAGCTTCTATTTGTAGAAAAATGAGATGTTTTTTTCTTTCATAATTAAATTAGATGGGTTAGTGAAAAACTAACTTGAAGTAACTATAATTGGAAACAGACACAAAATGGCTCATATGTGATTTAAAAAATTTCTTCTTTTTTGGTATTTTATTCATGGAATTGTTTTTCATTTTTGGCATGAAAAACTAATCATATATGACATGTCTAGGCTTAAATTTACCACCTATGAAATGTATTGAAGGGTTCTTACATGATCATTTTTTGAAGAAAACTCCACTTAAATCCATGGGAAATTTCCATTGTTAATGGATCATGTTTTCAGTGAATTCTATGATTATTCTTGTATGATTTGATTATCTATTTAGATATGTTATCTATCAAGTCTTATCTATTTTTAAAGGATTAAGATAATAAAGATATATATATTTTTGATAAAACATTTCTAAAAGTTATTAATATGTGATTACTAAAATATCAGTATATTCATATCAAATAACACTTGGGTACGCCCTTACATTTTTATTGAGACGCGTCTAATACTGATTACATCTAATACATATTTTTAGAATAATATGTTGAAAATTTGTAACATATTTTAAGAAGGTTATCTTTTAAGCATATTGTTAGTTGTTTTACAATTTGTGTTTAAATTTTACAGATGGTTAAAAGTGAAATCAATAATTATTTATATGATGCTTATTATGATGTCTATATGGATATTATGACACTAACCATGTTGATGTTGTGTTGGATATAGAATATACATCTATATTTGTGTTCAAGTTTTTTGGTGTAGTTTCCATTACTTGGGAAAAAAAACCCAATAGTCTCCATTTATTCTATTGAAGAAGATAATTACAATGGAAGTAGAAAAGAAGCCATGTGGTTGAAGTGGCTATTAGAAGAGATACACATGGAAGTTAAAGGAAGTATTCCTCTTCTATGTGGTGGTCAAAGTTATATTACTCTTGCTAAATAATCTAGCTTAACATCATAAAATGAATCATATTGAAGTTCATATGCATGTTATTTGAGATAAGGTTCTCTGTAGTGATAGAAATCTCCAGTTTTGCTAGACTTAAGATTATACTATAGATATGTTTACAAGCCATTGTGTGCTGTAAAATACTACAAGTTTCATGCAATGTTTGGCCTTTTAAATTTTCCATTTAGGGGGAGTGTGCATGGAAATTCCACCTCCTAACAGTCGTCTAGTTGTTGAATCCTTCTCCTCTATACTTCTTCTCTGGTATAAAACATTGTAAAAATATCTTTTATGATCTATGTAAACTAATAGAGTTTATGGTAATACAGTCCAATGTGTTGCATCTATTTGTAAAGGAGGTCCTTGTGTTATAAAAGGATCCTAGAGATGTAGTTTTAATAATTTTTCCATGAGAAATGGTGGGATGTAGTCTCACAAATCATGCTTATCCTAAATCATACTTTTGATTTATGGATTCCAAATCCTTTTGTACCAAAAGGTAAGTTGAGCATGATGAAGGTGTTATAATTCCTTCAAAAAGACATATGCTAGCCTAAACATTTTTTGGTTTATGGATTTGTAAATCCTATTGTACAAATAGGTAATGTTGGCATATGGATCCCCACTTAATATTAAGGGGGAGTGTTAGAACATAATATTAAGTGTTCATAATATTTAGTTTATAATTAAATAATATAGAATATAGTTTATTCTTTATTATTTAATATAAACTCTATATTAGGTTTCATTAGTTATTAATTAACTAATTATTAAATCAAGGTGTACCCCATCACTTAATGGTTATAACCCTTCGGGTTATTTAAATATGGTAGTGGGCCATATTCAGATATATGTAATTATTTTGGGTTAAAAACAGGAGCAAGAGTGAGGAAGGGAGTTATGGACTGGTAAAAATTTTCTCAATAAATGGAAAATTTCTTCATGGTTTTTTACCCCATTGGGGTTTTCCACATTATATCATGTGTTATGTGTTATGGTGTTAATTATTTTACTTTGTTATTTATTTATTTATGTATGCACATTAATGTTTGTTCAATATTAATTTAATATGGTTAATGTGATTTTATAACCCTCATCCCGACATTCATGTCACCATTGGAGTGCATCCTCTTCAATGTGGATGGGGTTCCGTATTGATCCTTGCATACCAATCTCACAAATTTTTTTATCATGTGCCTAACCTATTTTGGTTCTACCCACTTTCCTAGTCCAAATCCATATTGGTTTATCCTGGGTGATTTAATTCTCCAAAGCTCTTCATCTCTATTAGAGAGCTTGACCTCCATGTTAATGGTGGTCGAGGATTAGTAATAGAAATAAATATACTATTCTCACCTTCTTTACCATTTTATCACTATTTATTGTGCAATATCAAGCTTAAAATCTTTTATAATTATGGAAAGAGGTTTCTTTCTATGATCCGTATCACTTTCTAAGCTCAATTCTTGTTTTCAATTCGATCTCTATTTCACCTAAGTAACACAATGTAATATTAAAATGAGTTATTCCTCTCTATTATACCCTCCAAATAGTATTTAAGGCCACATTAACTCATTTTGTATATGTGTAATCTTAATTCTTCACCGATCGTATTTAATACCAAATGCATTCTAGATACTCCCCACTCATTACTTTGCACCTTTTCTGAAATTTGAACTTAACCTATCTTTATTATTCCATTAACCTTTTGTGGACTTGTGTTTCCTTTTCCCCATACCTATAGTTTTATTAGGTCTCTTACATTCCTAGGTTGTGTCACATTCCCTTCCACATTTATTCACTTATGCACTTTCCTAGTAGTTTTCTTACAAACACCCTTATCCTTTTTACTTCAATATTCTCAAATGCTCCAATTTTCCATCTACCTTTATTCATCATCCCTTATAAAATATTTAACTTCCAATCCATATATGCTTAACTATTTTTCTTGTGCTTTCTTTTCATGTTTTCTATATGTAGAGAAACTACATTCCCTTTTCCAACCTTTTTAAGTTCCAAATTTTACCACTTATAGCACACCCAACACTAAACTCATAATCCATTCAAAAATATATAAACACCAAGTATAATGGATTATTAACATGTGGTGACCATCGGTTTTATGTATATCTAAGATCCTTAAAACCCCCACTTCTAATTGCAATTCTCTTTTTGATAAATGTCAATTTCTGAAACATGGAGAAAATCAATGTTTTGGACTATTTCACACCTTTAGACCTTTGATTTTTCTTCCACAACCTCCTTAATGTGGTGAATCTTATCATTTACAAGTGGAATAAAATAGTGAAATTTCAATCTTTGATGTGTGGCATGTTCTTCCCCCATACTCAAATATATTTGCATCCCTTTGAATGTACATTATTTTAACTATTGTTACATGAAGAATTATTCTAATAGGCTTAATTTAAAAAAACATTATAATATACGATAGTAATTTTATGAACGGAAACAATGCTTTAAAAATATATGAACTAATTCACATCTATTACAACAAATGCATAAGAGGAAACTACTTATAAAACAAATAATTCCTAAAATAATGTCATACACCTTATTCAATTATAAGTGGGAGCTTCACCGATAGTATGGTTTTAACATACTACCATTGGAGTGACTTAGAAAATGTTATGTACTTAAATTTTTTAATTTACATGCCCCTATTGAAAGATACCATGAAATTTATATGATTCCAAACAATATGATAATACTTTTTCCAAGTGGAAACCAAATTTTGAATCATATAGTAACACTTTCATGCCCTTTCATAAATATTTATTCTTAGTTGCATGTCATGTAAGGGTTTTTTCATGATTTTTAACTCCTTGGATCCATCATGTGCATACTCACTATTCATCAAGTTGAAGAAGTTTTTAAGGAATTATTTGATGGAGGCTTCATCATACAAGTTTTCATGCCTATTATTTATAAGGATGGTATTATGAATTCAATTGGAAACATTTCTTCTATGCTAAATACTAGGTGTAAAGGGGTGGCCTTGTTCAATCTTTTATATATAGTTCTATATGCCCATAGAACTACCAAAACGTTTTCATCCCAATCCTTTCATCTAACATCATAAATATTTTTAGTGTGTTTCTTAAAATATTATTAAATGACTCCACTATTCCATTGGCTTGTGGGTGATATATCATTTTTTATGATGCACGACCATAAATTAAAAAAACAAAACGTGCACCATATCATTCGGAAATAACTTCCTCTATTAATGTTGAGGCTTAGAGGACGTCCACATAAACTTATGATGTTTCTAAATAAATATTACCATAGTTGTTGCAATACAATACTTTATGGGCATGAATTCATCCCATTATTTCATGTGATCATTTACATTCATAATGTATCATGTGCATGTTCTTCATGCGATAAGAATAATAGACCCAAAATAATCAATTCTTGTTTCTTGAATAGTTCTTGGGAAATGATAGGGTAGAAGGTAATTTCATCCCATTTAATCAATTTTACAAGAACTTGATAATGGTCACATATTCTTGTGTTCTAATTTGCATCTTAAAACAAATTCTAATAATAAAGATGTGGTCAAGATGTTCCTCGTGGTTTCATCATTGATGTATCGTCTTATTGAAATTCCCTCATGTACCTCAAAAATAATCTATTTTTACTCATTTTGCATGATAAATATCACAATACTTCATCTCATCCCATATTATATAATTCCCTACTAATTATTTAGTAAAATGATGCTTTCACTTTGCTAACTATTTTATTATTATATGCTCTAATTCTCGGTGCAAGCCCATATTAGATAAATAGTGTTATATCATCAACATGTATGGTGCACTCTTAATTTGAATAATTTGTACTTATTTTATTACATCCTAAAAACATTAGATTATTCATCTAGTTTAATTCCTAAGAGGTGGTTTGGGCCTATGTTATTATTCTACGACTTCACTACAACTAAGAAATAAAACTCTTGAAATAGTATCGCCCATATAAAAATGTGCCCAATAAGACCACTTTGTTCACCAAATGCTTTAAGGCCATGTGCTTTGTGTAGAATATATACATAGTTTCCAACTAATACTAGAATTTTTTATAGTGCATAGACCATGGAGAGCCCTTTTTTTGTCATATATTTTTGTTTTGTGCGGTCGGACTTCCTACTTGTGAAAAATAATGGGTGTTACATATTGTCTTGTCCAATTTATATAATAATTTCTCCAATTACCATTCCTAAAACATCCACATGCACATGAAATGGAGTAGTCCAATATGGAAAATGTAATATGGGTGAACTCAAAATAATTTCATTTAATTCACCAAACATATTTTGGAGTTTTTCTTCCCACACAAACTCTCCTTGTTTTCTTAGAAATTTTTTGAGTGGAGAATTTTTTTGCATATCCTTTAATAATATTTCTATAATACCCACAATGTAAAAGAAACTTGCATACCTCCCTTTTGTTTATGGCACATATAACTATATGATGACTGTTATCTTTGTTGGATCTACAAAAACCATCCATTCAAATGATACGCCCAACAAAGTTTTGAAAGGGGTCACAAAGAAACAATTCTTAAAGTTTAAAGATATTTGTAACTTCATGTAGTGCTCAAACATTAGGTGTAAATGATCATATTGATCTTTTACAAGACCATAAATGATCCAATCATCCAAATAAACACATAATAAATTAAGGATGAAATCCTCTAAGGTAGTTATTGAAATGCACGAGAAAATTGCTCGCATATTATTAAGACCAAAGGGAATTACAATTTATACAAATGATCCCCATTATGTTGTGATTTTTTCTACATGGCCTTCCTTTGTGATAAAAAATTGATGATATCCTAAAAATACATCAATTCAGGTGTATGTTTCCAGCTCTGCGACACCTTCATAATTTATTCTCAAGGGGCATTGGGAAAGAATCTAATACGCATACTAAGTTTCATTATGAATAATCCATGTAGATTATGATGAACCCATCCTTTTTATACTTATAACCATTATATTGGCCCATATTTATTATTTCATTAGTATTATAACTCCCATGGCCAATATATTAGTAATCTCTTCTTTTACCTTGACACATGAATTTAGGTTCATCCTATAGGTTTTTACATGTACGTGCGGGTTTTTCATCCTCAATCTGTTTGATCTGCATCTTCCTTAATGAATGATGTAATCCTTTCATCTCTAGGTATTTTCATGGGAATAAATCCTTATAATCATGTAAAATTTTAGTAATCTTAGTGACCTTTTCTTCCATCCAAGAATCTCCAATCGTCACAATTTTTTGTGCCTCATTTGTTCATATATTCACTTTGATATGTTTTAATGGCTTATGATGGGATTTTATTCTTGAATCCTTATTATCACTAACTTACCTTGACCCATAATTTTTTTATATCCAAATGATTATCACTTATTCCTTCATCAATCTGCCACACCATATTTTATTTTTCCTTACATCACCAATTTCTGTCTAGCCATACTACTTCATCTTCATTTCTTGAAGTAATGTTCATATTACACTCCTTAAAAGTATTTGGTAGTGCCAAATCCTCTTTGTGTAGTTTTATCATGGGCTCCTCCATTATTGAATCATCTTAAAAAATGGTGTGATTTATGCATTGGGGTGGGTGATCAAATTTAGGTGAGGATGAGGTGAATGAGAAAGTGTGTAAAATATTAACTTTCAATGCCTCCCACTGAGAATTATACATGCAAAATTCATTTCCTACTTACCAATAATGTTCCCAAACTTAAAAATGTATGATTAAATGCATGATATAGGGATGGTTTTTTTTAATGCAATCCTTCTTTCCAAACTTCCTCATGCTTAGATTTTCTTCCATCTTTTTAATTCCACTATAACTGGGTACCTTTCTTGTAAGGTTACTCTTACAAATCTAGCATACACAACCTCACTAACATGGTCCCATGTTTTAATATATGGTATATAATAAAATCAATATCATCCTATTATTCCTCTAATTATATAAACCATATAATTTACACATGCTTTCTCAAGTAGCATGTAGTTTTCTAACTATTGTAGAAAATTTTAGACATTTTCTTTGTTGTGGAACTATAGAATAGGATTATTATTCTCCTTTCCTAGCCTCCTAAAATAATTTCCCCTATATTTTTTTGTCATTATAATCATCTACCTTTTGTGGGATTTGACCATATCACAATCTAATCCAATCAACTCATAAGAGACATTTTACCAATTATCACATGTCACATGTAGTATTGCACATAGATTGTGTGCCATTATAATGCAATTATCCTTCTTGGGTTGGATAAAAGTTCCCAAATCCTCATCTTGTATCATGTAAATATGTTCCAAATATTAATTTTATTAAACATTTTCTATGAAGGGTGGCCCTTGGTTAGCATCCATGGGTATGATTATGCACCATGTGGCATTTTTCAAACTAATAAAACACTTTTTGAAGTGTAGATCCACATTATTTTGATAACACCAAGGAATTCTAAATAATGTTAGAAAATATCCACTTCTACTAAGCTAGTGACTTCAAATTCGTAGAAAAATATTACTCCTTGATCCTAATGATATAATTTTTCAATATCCATATATATGCATGATGTGTCTCTTGTTAGTCATGAACAAGATGTGTATAGATGGATGGAGTAAAATTCATCCCATTTTGTTTCATTAATGAGTTGTAAATATATTAACCTATACACCTATATCTACTAATATATCATTTATGTTTCATCCATATGTGCATACATCAACAAGTATTTCATAATCAAATTCCTTAGACTTCGTTGCATTGATATTATTTTTCTATGCATGACCCAATTATTTTTCATGTGCCAAATTTTGAATCTAATGAGATAGTCATTTACCAAGTACCAGAATAACTCCTTTAGTGTGAAGAAACTAAAAACTTCTAAGAATTCATCCTCGTCATTTTTTTCAAGATCTGGGATCTTTAGAGCTTCATTCCTAATTCTCGTATCCTCCTTAGGAATTCAATTTCACTATAGAGTTTGAAAACCAGATCCTTAGTCTCTTGAATAATTTCTTATTATTATCTTCCATCATATTATACTTTTCCTTATGAATTTCCTCATGCCTTATATTCTCCAAAGGAGACATAAAATCTTGCATGTGTTGCAAATCATTAGTAATGGTGTATACTTTAGGTGATGGATTAGAACTTGGTGTGGAAACATTTTTTTGATATTCTTATATATATTTTTACATAATATTAATTATTATCACACCCTTATAATTATTCTCTTTTATGATAACGTAGAGGTTGGGGAAATCCTCAACCTTATGCTCCTTTTGATAATGCAAACAAACTAGGAACATTAGGTATTCATATTGGTAATGATTTAGTGAACCAAATTTGTAACAAGTTCATGGTGGAATTTTCCCTCCTTTTCCACCCATTCCATTCCCACATCATCCTTATTCATTTCCACCTTAATCTTCATTATTTTTTTCCATAGCTATTTCTCTTAGCCCAAGGTATCGAGATACATATATGATCAATCATCTGAAAATTATTCATGTTGTACATGTCCCCATCACAAATTATACAATATAGAGACACAATTGTCTATACTAATCATTGAATAAAAAGGATGTTCATTACATCATGGATCCCTTCACATATCTTACATACTTGAAGAATGTTTTTCATACGGTGATTTAGGAATATTTTCTTTATATAGACTTCTATATAAAAAAATTCCCCAAATTCCACTACGTGTCTCCCTAGCATTATCAGACTTACCTAATATATCCAAGTTTGTTTCCATAGATGTGATATGAGCTTCCATGAATGGGTTTAACCCAATGTTTATACTTCTAACTACTTATATAAGAAAATATACTAAGAGTGCTTATCTTGGATTTGTGAAGGTATTCAGGATAAGGAACATTAAAATGACATAAGCAATGCTCTAGTAAAAATTGTGCAAGTGAGTTATGTGGATATCATATGAATGTGGTGTAAAAATGGATATGGTAGCCTATAGGATTTTATTGATACAGAAAATCGAATTAAAATATGTAAACTAGGATACAAAGTTTATAGGTATTGTACAACCAAAACTAAATAACCATAATGGATATAAAAGTTCAACAACCCAATACACCAAATAAAAAACACACAAAAATACTATTCCGAAATAACATTCAAACCAACATTGTTATAATAATATAATAATATAGTTAACCTATGGTAGCTATAAAATGTTGAATTAACCTATACAAAGGTATTTTACCCAACATTATCCTTTAATTTTTCATGGTATCAAGTTAACATGAGAGAAATTCTATGAATGATTCAAATTTATCCCATGCAAGTAACTTTGTGAATACATTTGCATGATGTTGATCGAGTTAGGAAAATTTTAAGCTAAATTTTTTTCGTATAACATGCTCATGAATGAAATGTACTTATACCTCAATGTTCTTCATCCTCTCATGAAACACTAGATTATAAAAACCTTTTGTAATATCTTCATTATCAACATACAAGATGGTAGGTTTCTCTTGCAGGTAGTCAAAGTCCCTAAACCATGTTAAATATCCATATTTCTTCACAAATAAATCCTCCTACAACGTGATATTCAACTTCTATCAAAAATTTATTGAGAAAAAGTTTTGTTTCTTTTTTCCCGATAATATTGGACCAGATCCTAAAATAATACATATCCAAGAGTGGATTTCATTTAATTAATTTTACTTTCATGATCTCGAGTCTAATTATTATGTCAAGAAGAATTGATCATTCTTCTTGTACTCTAGGCCAAAATCCATAGTTCCTCTAATATACCTCAAGATCCGCCTTGCAGCTTTCTAGTGGAAAACTCTTGCTTCTTGAATGAACCATGAAAGATAACTAAGCTGCAAAGTTGATGTCTAGCCTAGTTTAACACGAGTATATGAGAATATTGATCAATTTTTTATAGAAATTTGTTGATAGAAATTTGCATTTACATGTGGTAATGGATTAATTTGAGACAACTAAATTCTTGTCTCCATAGGCATGGAAATAAAAATACATTTAATCATCTAAAAATTATCGAGCATATTCTTGGCATATTTCAAGTGAGATGATAAATTTGATTCTCAATTTTCCATACTTCCAAATCAATATAATATACTTGCACCATCCCAAGATAAGTTATGTGAAATGATTGATTAAGATCTTTTTTATTTTATCGATCATCTTTACTAAAGTACCTGAGATGTCCATATCATCGAAATAAATAAGAACTACAATCTCCCCTTTAATTTTTAAGGTAGAGATTGGGATCATCAATATTCCTCTTGAATCTGTTTTTTGAATGAGATGATATATACCAAGCTCGGGGATCATGTTTGAGACCATATACTAATATGATCTATCTACATACCTTTTCTTCTTTTCCGTGTATGACAAAACATTCTAGTTGAGTCATGTGGACTTCTTCTTGCATGTATCCATTGAATAAGTTGTTTTTCACATCCATTGGTGGACTCTCCAACAAAATTGTTCTACTAGAGAAAAGATTATCCTAATAATTTTGATCTTAGTTGTGGGAGAAAAACTCTACTCATATTCAATGCCTTCCTTTTGAGCATACCCCTTTATTACTTACCTCACCTTGTACTTGTGAACAGTCCCATATGATTTGTAATTTATTTTGAAAATCCATTTGTATCCAATGGGCTTCTTCCTTGGGGTAAGTGCAGGAAGTTGATGGACAAATATAGGGTCATCCGTGGACATCATATTGCAAATAACAACATAATATCAACTTGTAGGGATTATTAGCAATACATACACTCAAAATTAGATAAAATTATATCAATATGAATCGTAGCATATGGAATCTAGTTTCTAAAATACTAATTTTTGTAAAAAATAGACAATATTAGCTATATTAAACACTCAAAATTCAATGACTTGGTATTTTTTTTTAAAAACGCCGATAAGATTATAGTCCGTTTGCCCACAATTTGGATGACCAAAAATTGATATATATTTTTTTCCTTTGGTGAGAAGTTATATGCCACTATCTATCTTGGGATGGATTTTATTTTGTATTTTTTTGAGTAATATTTTATTTTTTATGATTTTTTCCATGAAAGTGGTATGAAAACATAAAGAAAACAGAGCACTTTCCGTTTGCTGCCATAACTTCATCAAAAAATATTGAAATCAAATTATTTTTTTTTGAACATGTATATAATTTCACCACGGTTAGGATGGTATAATTTTTATCACATTCTGATAAGTGAAACAAATTTTGTAGTCTTAAACGTAGACACAAACATTCACAGAAAAAGTGTCTTAAAGACCTACTATTAGTAAAAAATTATAAAATGATATTTATCCTATTCTATTCACTTTAAAATCAATATTTCTACAAAGCTAATAGTCTCCCCTACGCAATGGTACCATTTTTATGACATATTTTTTACTTTTCGGCATGGTTCAAGTCCGCAGAAGACTAAATTTGATGTTTTGCTTGTTTTTAATGTAAAATTCAGGATTTGATGTCCACTTAATTGTCCCCCAACTTGGTGCACTTACCCCTTGGTGGAATATCAACAAGATTCCATGTGTTAATCTTCAACACGAGACTAATATTCAGTATCCATGACATCTTTCCAATATTTAGATTGTAGGGCTTCTTGAATTATACAAGCTTAATAGATTCAAAAAATTTACTCATCAAGGAAAATTTTACCTCATCATGATCCTTGTTGTGAGTCTTTGGGTCATGTGTGGATGTGTCTAAAATACCATCTAATTTGGTATATTTTATCAGATTAGTATACAATTTAGGAATACGTTGAGCTATGGGTTATGGTGTTATTAAATCTTCATCGTCATCCCATCATCACTATCTTCATCAAAGGGAGGATCATCATATGTTTTTTATAATGGGCTGATTTGATCATCAAGTAAGGATCCTCTTATTTTGTCTTCTAAAAAAACTCAACATCCCTAATTATGTACACTATTATTTGTTTTCAGATCCAAAATCTATAACCAAGAGTTTTTTCAAGATACCCAAAGAAGATGTATTTCCTAGCTTTCATGTCAATATTCTTTCTCTTCTTATTAGGAATGTGCATGCTCACTTTGCATCCCAAAACTCTTAGATGTGCAATAGACAGATTCTTCCCAAACCATGCTTTAATGTGGTGTTACCCCATCAAGAAAAATAGTAGGAACTCTATTATGTAGATATACATTGTTTGGCTACTTCAACCCAAAGTATGTATTTATGAGTCCTGAATCATCGATCATACATTGTAACATCTCCATGATAGTATGATTGCTTATCTCAATAACATCATTTTTTTGTGTATATGGTGGATGCATATGTTGATGATTTCCATGAGTTTTTAAGAAGAATTTGAAACCATTGCTTTTGTATTCCCCCTTGATTTGAGTGGAGAGTTTTGATTTTACAACCAAATTTTATTTCAATTATAACTTTGAATTTATTGAAATACTCAACAACTTCATCATTTGCACGAAGACAAAAAAATACATATTTTATGTGAAAAATTGTCAAAAACATAAAATATTGGAATCCATAACAAATAGGCCTCACGGGTCCAAAAATTGGTATGCACTAGATCAAGCTTTCTTAGAGCCTGAAATGTATTTATATAGAATGGTGCTTGATGTTTTTTACTTGCTAAGTAATGTTGAAACTTGTTTGTCTATTTTTTAAGAGAAGGAAATCCTCTCACCATGTCATATTAGTGAAGTGTATTGAGATATTTGAAACCAATGTGGCCAAGTCTCCAATGCCATATTGTGTTGAGGATGTGTCTTTACCATAAGTGTCTGATCATATTTGTAGAAAAAAATCAAGATGGAACATCCCTACCATATTGGAAGTAATTACAACAATTATGGAGATTGTATATTAAACACATTTTCTTTTCACCTTTACACAAAAATAATTTTCAAATTGTGATCTAAAAGTCTACTAACTAGTAGTAGATTCTTATTCAAACCAAACACATATAAAACATTAGATATTTTGAAACTATGTGCACCAAGGGTAAAAAATATTGTCAATGCCTTGATTGTTTGATGAATCATCACCCAACGAAACATGTTTCTTGGTGGTTTTTTTCTCATTGTTAAGAACCAATCCTTCCATCCATTCATGTGTCGTGTCTCCCAAGTCAACATACTAGATAACACTTTGAGACATGAAATTTTTGTGTGATTGGGAAGTGTATAAGAAATATCCATCAAGTGAGTTATATTTCTATTCAAAAACATTACCTTTTTATTGGGGTTTCTTCCTCACTTCCCCTTCTTTCCCTCATTTTTTGTTTTGGTGTCCTTGATTAGATTTTTAGTTGTTGAGATCTATGTTTCTCAAATATCCCTTCTAGAATGTATTGTAACAACAATATTCAATTCATGTCCTTTATTGCCACAAATAAATATTTTCTATTGTTTGTCCCTTTATCGGTTATTTTGCATCTAGGACTTATTAGAAGGCTAAAATGGTTTCTTCCCATTCTAATTAGAAGTTAGATATTTTTCTTCTATCTCTTCTATTATATCAAAGGAATCATCATATTTTAATATATTCACAAAAAAATTAATATTTGATGTTTGACCTATGACATTCAATGTGGTCGTAAAGAAATTATTTAAGGGATATAAATATCTCAAGATGATGGGTACAAGAGAGTCATTTGTCACTTGCACTTCCAGTTCCTCGATAAATTCCCTTAATATCACAACATTTCTTGAAAAGGCCTTAATATTTTCACCATTCTTCAAATTTAGACAATGTAGTTGACTCCAAAGGTGTAAAATTGTGTTTCTATTTTTGGCCTCATAAACGGTGTTGAGTTTTTCCCACGCTTATTTGGTCATTCCCAACACATCATTATTCCTTATTATTATGCATTAGGAATTATCCATTTGATTCATATCATGCCTCCCGTAAGACTCAAATCAACCACATCGATTTTGAAATACATCCTTTAGGGGAAAATGATAGGGACACCAGATTTGTATTTGACATAAATAAGATGCATTTTGATGCCAAGTTAGCCCAAATAGAATAGCTTGTTTTATACTTATAGGAGTGGTTTTATAATAATTATGCTAAGAGAGCCATTATTGATGATAGTGTTACAGTGAACATTGCTCCCTTTTAATTTCTCTGAAAATTAGGATATGGGAGACCAATTTATCTTCAAATAGGAACACGTTGCGAGGCTATGAAAGCCTTAAGACCACTTTGATTAGAACCATAGTTCTCCCAATTTCCCTCATACAAAATAACATTCTAACCGAGTTCTATATCATGACAAGGAAAAGAAATATAACATGCTTCTAGGAACACTAGGGATCTATAGGATAAAATCAATTTCCTCCACATTATTTAAAGATGTTACATTTCTCCATTTAGGTAATGATTTCATTGTTGAAGGGGTTCCAAACCATTTGACATTATTCTAGCAAATATCCAAAAGAAACCCGTATTCCATTCAAATTTTTCACTCCTCAGAATGACTAAACAAACCATATCCTTTGAAGGATTTGGTTGCGACCATAAAGTGGGTTAAAAAAGGTGAAGTTGATAAACAAAAATGATTGAAGTTGTAGAAAAGAGTGATATAAAGGTCACGGTAGTAGAAAATATGACCATCAAAACAAATAAAAATCATAAAACTCTTATAAAATGACTCATTTTTCACTCTCCCATTTGATGCACAAGGAATTGACAATATTCTTAGTCTAACATCTCTCCCTACTAATGATCTTGTAAATGTATGCATGGTATAAGTATCATAGGTTTGGGAGGAAACCCTAAAAATAATGAAGGATTTATTTTCCCCACAAACTATTGGATGATCCATTATGATAGATCTAAATATTGGTATGAAACATGGGTAGGGATGATTCTATCTTCTCCAAAGGGAAATATTATTCTCTTTTTATTCCAGATTATATTTTGAATGCACCAAAAATGGGGAAGAATATGAAGCCTTACTACTAGGCATCATTGTATCTAAAAGAATGGGATTCAAAACCTTAAAGTCTTAGGAAATTCATAACTAGTAGCCAATCAAGTTTAAAAAGTCTACAAACCATATCGAAACACCTCCAACTTTATAAAGCTATTATATGTGAGATAAATAAATATTTTGATTTTATCTCCACTAAGACAATCCCTAGGGAGAGAAACTAGTTGGATGATTCTATGGCCTCCTCCTCTTCCCACTTCTAGCCAGACGAGAATCTAATAGAAATCGAGTTTGTTGTATCCATGAGAAATGAACCCCTAGTTTTAAGAATGTTGAATGTAACAATATTATCTTGTGTAGAAAACAAGGAGAACCTATCATAATGGATTTCACTTAGAATGATGAAGCAATATTAGGTTTTTAACATGTGTATAGTGACCTCCTTCCTATGCACCACAAGAGGGGATTTTCTATTATCCCACATCCCTTTTCCTAATTTGGGGATAAGACTATTTCCATCCCCTCCCCTCAATATCTTGAAGTTTATAAAGTGGGGGAATAACATCTTGAAATTCCCCTTGCTCCTTCAAAATCGAGGAAGGAAATGCCTATTTGATAAAAGGAATGATCGATATAAACATTGGAATGGAGGTAGACCCTAATATTTTGAAGTTTGGATCTTCAATAATTACAAAGGAGGTGGAAGAGCATATATGGTCCTTAAAAACACTCACAAGCCTTTCCATTTAGGTATAAGGATATGACAAGATCAAATCCTGGGGTAGTAGTTCATAACTTGGTAAATAAACCTTATGCTAAAATGATCAAGCAAAAATTGATACCAATGAAGTTGAAAGTTTATTTAATGTTCAAAGAGGGGGTAATTAAACTCCTACATGTAGGATTTATAAATATAATAGAATAATCTATGTGATTATCCAACATTGCCCCATTCCTTGAGAAAAATGTAAAGATCAGGGTCTATATTGACTTGAGAGACATTAATAAATCACATGCGAAAGAAGATTTCTTGCTACCATCCATAGAAATCATTGTTTATGCAACCACTAGGTATGAATTTTTCTCTCTCATGGACGAAGTTTTGGGTACTATTCAGAAATATTCCTACTCCTTCAACTTGAATTAACTAAGCAAGAAAATAGAAATATACCGACCTTGGAAGATGTGGGGTTTAGTGATACCCATAGATGTTGATTAATGATGCTCGATGTGGATGAAAATTGCACTCTGTGAAAGATGTGTAAAAGCTCCTTTCCTGTGAAGAAACCTACATTCAAAGTCACTTAGAAAAATATGGGATTAGATAGATATATGATAGATTTCATTTTAAAGTCCAGGTCCTCGGAAGTCAAGAAATTTACTTGCAAGGATGTCAATGTGTTCAAGAAATTAATCTGATAATGATAATGTAAAATGATAAAACAAATGATATAACCAACAATGTAAGGGCAAAGGGAATGACATGGTCTAGGGCTATATGTTAGTCTGATGGTGATACATGATCCAAAGGGAGTTTAGGAATCACAAAATGGCTCAAAGGAGCAAGGATACAGATGGTTGATACACTCACAAAGGCAAGCTGAGTGATGTGTTTGATTAAGACAATTGATAAAATGCTAAGGATGGCTCAAAGGAACTTGACAAGGCTTGACAGATGCATGCAAAGGAAAAATGAAGAATGAAACTAAGATATGGATATTAGAAAATTATTTAGATTTGAAAATGGGTCCGATGAGATAGAAATCATCGGTGATTGAATGAATCATTAGTGATTGGGGGCCAATAATTGGTGATTGAGGAATCACCGGCAATTATTGACAAGTGTATGTAGGTTGATAAAAGGAAAATATATAATTGATTTAATATGTTGAATGATAAATGATTAATACAATAATGTAAGAGTAAGGTGCTTACTTAATTCTAGGTAATGAATAATACTAAGAGGATAATATTTACAGATTGGAGGAGGTTGTAGACATTTCAAAAGATTGTGCTTAGATGTTGGATGTTTGGATGTCCCGGGAGAGGAAAATTGTTGACTATTATGTTTTGGTTCCTATTGTCATGTGTGGAAGTGTTGAAAATCGTACACTAAGAGTATTGAACACTTTCCATAGTTACCTCTATAAATGTGCCTAATATTTTGGGAAACGTGCTCTTCTCATATGGGTGGGATTTTTAACCCATAGGTTTATGGGTTGGTTTTTTCCCATGGTTTTGGTACCCATGGTATTGTAAAAATGCTTAAATAGTTACCTATTTATGTGGTTTTTTTGCATATGGTAGGGTTGATGTAACATTGCAGATGTGTGTGAATTTTGTAAATTTTGTTGAGCATAGCTCCAAATAGATTTGGTTATTGTATAGAGACAATAGGTGGTTTGTAATAAAATCTAAGCAAGTGATTCTTGGTGGACGTAGCCCAAATTGGGTGAACCATGTTAAATATTGTCTCTTTGTGTTGTGTTCTTTTATTTCGAGATCTCAGTAATATTTTTTTCATATTAGTTTCTCTTTGTGCGATTCTATGAGGGATTGTTCGTATATTTTATCCCTTATTTCCTAACAATTGGTATCGAGCCTTGTTTGGTTTTTTGAAGTGTTCAATTAGGGAAAGTTTTAGCTTGAGTGGGAGATATGGAAGATGATGGAAGATCAAGGGTTGATAAATTCAATGGGTAGAATTTCAGTATTTGGAAGATACAGGTGGAAGATTAACTTTATCGAAGGATATTTATATTCTATTTTCGAGAAAGAAAACAAACCCTCAAGCATGACAGATGCGTAATGGGATTTTCTCGGATAGGAAGGAACTTGGGAAAATCTGCTATTTCTTTCATATTTGGTATTATTAAATGTTTTGAAGGAAAATACTACAAAATAAATGATGGGTGCATTAGGGAAGTTTTATGAAAAAAACCTGTGCCTCTAACAAGATATTTTTGATGAAAATGTTTTTTTAATATGAAGATTTCCTAGAATGGTTCGATTCTGATCATTTAAATGATTTTAATATAGTTGTAAATATGCTATGTTCGGTTACAATAGAATTTGATGAAGAAGTTAGGTATTTATTAATTCTATGCTCTTTACTTAAGGGTTAGAATATCCTAGTAATGGTGGTAAGTAATTTGGTTCCAGCTAACTCAAAGTTGAAGTTTTAGGAAATTGTAGGGGTGATTCTAAGCAAGGAAATGTGAAAAAAACTAGGAATCTTCTACTTCAGGAATTATTTGTGAAAACTAGAGGGATACAGGAATAGAGGAAGTCATGGAAAATTGAAAGATCGGGAAAGGTCAAAATCCAAAAAAGGTAGTATGTTGGCACTTGTGGAAAGTCCGGGCATGCAGAGTAATGTTGGGAGCTACAGAAGAAATGAAAATTAAAAAAGGAGGCAAATGTGACATGGGTAATGTATATCGGGATGCTTTGATTCTTTATTTACACAAATCTCTAGATTTTAGGTTTTAGATTCGGGGACTTATTTCCATGATACTCCACATAGGCATTATTTTGTTGATTATGTTCAAGGGGATTTTGGGCATGTTTTTCTTGTGATGATGAGCCTTGCAACATAATTGGAAAGTTTTGTTCGAGTTAAGATGAAGAATGGGAATGCATGGATATTAAAGGATGTCATACATGTGTCCACCTTAAGGACATTTGATATCGAAGAAATGAAAATTAAAAAAGGAAGGTTACCAAGGTGCTCTCATGGTAAGTAGCGAGAGGTTAGATCTATCTAACTCCCCTCTTACTGACACTTTTTGTTGGTCATATTTCCTCTTATAAACTAATTAAATAGGTTATAATAACCTCTTCTTGGCTAATATTCTCTTCTTTACCACCTTTATTAGCTCTCTAGAGTATCAATCCACTTCGTTGGATTGATTAAGTCTTTCAGAAGCCCTTTAGAAACCTAATTTCTCTCTAAGTAAGATTAATTACCCTCTAAACATGGTTAACTAGTCTTAACCATGGTCAATCTCTTCTAAACATAGTCAAATCACACTTTGACTTGCTAAAAGTGCTTTTTGGACTTTAGCATTTGTCCCACATGCACCCAAATCTCCCATTTTCCCAAATGGAAAACTATAAATAGGGCTAGACCCCCTCCCTCATTTTCTAAGAATTCTCTCTTCTTCTAGCAAATTATAGTATTTTGTTTAGGCTTTAGATTGTATTTCATTTTCTTCCATTGAGCTAGTAGTATTTGCTTTTGTATTTTATAGCACAAATATGGAGTAAAAGGGAAGAACCATTGGCCTTGAAGCCATTAATGGGGAGATCTCTTTCTCTTAAAACACAAACTGAATGCTTAGATCCTCTTAGGTTCATTATTTCAAGCTTTCAAAGAATAGAGGTTAGTTTCATTTGCTTAGTTTGCTTGTTTACTTCAAATTAATGTATGCAAAGAAGAAACCCTTGCTCATTTCTTATCGATGGTCCATTGATCAGATTGTTAAAAGCCTTTGGGGTTTCTTTAGAGATTCTTACCCCAATTCCATGGCTTTTACAACTTTTCATTGAACACATTTGGCATGCCTGGTGGGACACTTATGTCCATCCTCCATTAATGGAGGTCTTTTGAGTTCTTCAAAGTTCATTTTCAAGTTTTTGGGTCAAATCACTTGTTATTTCCTCATTTTTGTTTCTAACACTAGATAAATGACCTTCATTTGTAGGTATTTTGTGGGTTTGATATAGAAATAGGACACTTTGACTAACAACTAACCTGTTTGCTTTTGAAAATTTGAAAATCCATGAGTTTTGTAGGTTTTTCACAGGGTACATGCATAGGTGTTAAGAGGGGCATGTACACATGTTGAAACCCCAACATCCCCATCAAAACAGGAGCGTACCTGTCTAGTAGTCCTCATCATTTGTAAATTTTTCTCTCTACAGGGATGCACATGCATCTCATCATCTGGGCCGCATATCCGCCTCTCTCCGCGTATATGCGTAAATAGCTTGACTGTGTAAAATTTGAAAATTGTCTGTTTTATGCTTGGGCATGTACACGTTGAAACCTAAGCATCCATGTTAAGTTACAAGTAAGCATCTCTGTCTCTAGTTTGTAGTGTGTTGTGTTTTTAATATACTAGATTTCACTAATTTTTTCTGCAGGCGTATCCATTGAGTTGGGCACGTACCCCATCGGTTGGGGAGCGTTGGTGTCGGTTTGGGAGCGCAGGTGTCTGTGTAAAGATTGAAATTTTTTTCTATAATCTGCAAAATCTTTTTTTCTATCTTTGTTGCAGATTTCTAAGACTAACAAGTTAAAAATAGAGTTTTTCTTTGGTCTTTCGGTTTGCATAGTTAAGTGTTTTTGGTTCTTAGCTTAAAACTAAGTTTGTAAAAGTGTGTATGCTCTCTCCTCGCACCTTCAAAAGTGATCTTGGAGATCAGAAACACTTATACAAAACTTGTATCAAATGTTCAAAACACTTTTTTATAAAAGGATAAAGTAAACTTTCATGTGATTTAGTAGGCTTTTTCACATTGTGTATGCTCTTCCTTCACGCTATTGGATCTTAGGAATCAAAAGCAAAGTGTAAAGTTCTCTTTCTTGACATCAATCTATGAAACTGGAAAATTACTAAAACTTGTTGTCTACATAGGACCCAACGCTTGTAGAAGAAAGACGTCCAAAAAAAAAAACTTCTAATACACATGTTCTTGTAGGTTGCCAAATGGTGTGCCACTTAAAACCACATTAAGTTAAGCAAGATAAAAAAACACACCATATTCAAAACATTGTATTGCAGGTTTTGGAAAAGGTACATCCCTATCCACTCAACTGGAACATAACCCCTTTGGCATAACACCTTAAGCTACAACAATGGGGGTGGTTCCAGAACCCTAAAGTAATCCACCACTGAGTAACCTCGTGGATGAAACAGAAGCGCTCTCGCTTACCCACTTGACTAGTACACCTTGTGAGATAGAGTTACCGGTTGTCCATATGGTGACCCCAGGGAGAGCACACATGGATGCACTAGTTTCCCTTTGTGCTCGAAGGGGGTAAAGTAAAGCCGAGATACTCCCAAGATAGGCAAGGGACTATTTGGGTAAATCACGCTCACTTAAGACAACTTTGTAACACCTAGTTGAGAGAACTTATTAAGGAGGCCATTCTATCTTGGAGCCCACTTTACTAGTCCATTGTTGCATCAAGCCATCATGAAGTGACAACTCATTTGGAATCTAAACCTTGTTTTTCAAACAAGGAAAAGAACCCTTGTGAGTTTGATCTAAGTGTCTTTCATCACGAAACTAAACTACATCCCACTTTCACTTAGTTTTATTCTTGTCTTCTTCGGATGAGGTGAAACTCTACCCAAGTGGCACTTGGTTTGTTTTCATCTTTTTTTCTATACCCTTGCATTCTCACCACCCATTTTTTTGGGGTGAGAAAGGTGCATACCTCGCGTGTTTTTATCAGAGATAGTGCTCGCCACTTTTTTTTCCATTTACGCCCATCCATGTTTGCGGCTGGGTTGTTAAACATCTAAAGTGCATAGGTACACTTTTTGTATCTTTGATAAAAGTCCTTCCATCTTGATTTCAAGATCATCTTCACCACTGTGAGTTCGGTTCATCTTTCATCTCTTCTTGAGTTGATAGTTTTGTTTACATCCTAGATGCACAATCTTGGTACTTACATCGTGTTCTCATTTTTATGAGAAAATGGTATAAGTCCCTTTATTACGTGGTTACGCTGCTCACATATTAAAAACTCCTTGTTATACTTATCACTTGGTTTTGGTTTCAACGTCATCTAAGTCTTCTTGAAAAGTGTCGATAACACCTTATATATATTGTGATAAGGTTGTCATGGTACTAACACCTTGCTTGCTTGGTTAATGTATCACGGTGACATTATTACGCTATATCTAGTCACGACTTCCATTTTTCAGAAGGTTTGGCTTTCATCGGCATTCAAACTAGTTTTAAATATACCTTGTCGAGGGACTACATCAACATCACGTTAGTATTTAGGCCTTGTTAGAATTCTAACTTGACCTACATATTGATACGGTATTGTCATGCTATCTATTTTTAGGGCTTAGGCTTGGTAACAACAAATTGGGTGATCATTACATTTAGGTGTGCATATGAGTGTTCCTTGATAAAAATGACTACATAACACTACATCTAGGATACATGTAGTAGTTTAGTTCAAACATCACCTTGAGTGGCTTGCAAAAACCATACACTTAGGGGTCACACTAGCTAGCTACATACAAACATCTTCTTGTAATGTCTAAAATCACAAAAATGGAAACCAAATCAAATGAGCATGACATAGGAGAAAACCCTTTCAAAACCTTCCCATTTAGTGGAAACAATTTGGCCCCTCTCTTTTCACAAGTCAAAGATACGGAGCTATTAATTGATCATAGTGGAGAAGAGTTAGACTCTTCCAGAGAACAACAGAGGTTAGACCTAAATAGATTTGATGAACTCCTATATTATAATAAAGATCAAGTACTCACAAGAGTCTTAGATTAGGAGCTAAACTTCCACAAGAGCGTGAAGAAGAAAAAAAGGTCATTAACCCTAACTAGGAGAATGAAGATTCATCTTAGACATAGATAACCCTTTTGATGTGGGATACACTTCCACTTCTGGGAAACATAAGGCCACTTTGTCGAAGGGGACCCATCACGAAAACCTCACTATAAAGCTTCACGTAAAGTGAAAATTGAGCGTAAAGCTTCCCCTCCTCCAAAATTTGATGAAGAAGAGGACCCCTAGTTGAGGAGGAGATCCTCCAAAAATAGATCTTGAAGTTGAGCTAGAAACTAGCAAACTTAGGCTCTTCAAGAAGAAACATATACAAAGACAAAGACAAAAATAAACTTGGCGAGTTTCAATTTGATCCACACATGGACTATACCTTTAAAGTGACTCAGGTACAAAGACCAATGTCACCTACTAAGGAGCAACTCATTCAGAAAGAGTTACAATCAATGAAAAATATGCTCACTACATTACAAGAGGGAAATGTAGGCCAAAATAGAAAATATTCATATGAAGAACTATGCCCTTACCCCTTTGATAAGGACATGTTACAACAACCTTTCCCAAAACACTTTACCATTCCCAAGTTTGATAAGTATAAATGCAAAAGTGATCCTCGTGATCATATAAAATACTTTTACATGGCTTGCCAAGAGGTCGCATATAGCGATAATTTCTTAATACAACTTTTTCCTCATAGCTAGGAGCCATGGGATTGGAATGGTTCTATAGCATACCCAAGGGCTCCATTACAACATGGCCCACATTAGCAAAAATTTGTATGACATTACTCCTATAATATGGAAAGTGACATCACAATGAATGATTTATGCAATACAAAAAAAAAACCCAATGAGACGTTTGCAGGGTTTTTACAATGATGGCATGGGTTAGCTAGTCATTTTCCTTGTGCATTACCGAAAAAATAGTTAGTGAGCATATTTGTTCCTAACTTAAACCCTGAAATAGCCTTTCACTTACAAATGCATTGTGGCTCTAACTTCAAGAAGTCATAGAGAAAGGCGGTCAAATTGAGAAAGCCCTCATTGTAAAAGGAACGCTTAAGTCTGTAGTTAAAAACAAACATGAAACCAAATCCATAGACAAACCTAAATTCTTCAATAAGAATAAGCATGTTGTTGGTGATGGCATTACAGACTCTAAAGAGTCCAAGCCATACAGATAGGCCCACTTTTAAAGCTTTCACAAGGACCTCATCCCAAAGCACCTACAAAACATACATTTACATCCTTAATGGAGTCCTTATCTACCATCCTAAAACAATTAGATGATGCCAAAATGGTGGAATATCCAACTACAATGGTACCATACCCAGAGGATGCTCCAAAACCGGGTTGGTTCAAAGATCATGAATATTGTGACTTCCACCATGTTAAAGGACACAAAATGGATAGGTGTTTGAGACTACGCCATTATATACAAGATCTCATCGAGGAAGGAAAGATCATTGTAGATTCTCCCCCTAGTCCAGTAAAAGTTCAAATGAAAAAATGGGTATTTACAAGGAACCTTTTCCTAACCATGCAGATAAAAAGAAAAGGAAACCAGATCATGGGAAAACCTCCAATGACTATAGAACTGCTGCCTATGTTTACCCTACAAATGATAGTCCTTATGATTCCCTCATTGGATGTATTAGCTCATCTAATGAATAGATCAACACCATTCAGATTTTAGAAAAGAGTTGCGTAGTAGGGACAAGACGTGCCCACTTAGTCATACCAGATCCTATACCTATCCCTCAGGAAGGTCAATATAATTTAATAGAGTAGTTAGAGAAAACACCTGCTAGGATATCTATTCTCGATCTCCTCAAAATCTCTAATGCCCATAAGAATATACTTATAAAAACATTTGCAAAATTTAGGGGTTTCAATAGATGTAGATCCCACAAACCTTCAAGCCATGATTGCACCTAGACTCCAATGATCATATCACTTTTGATCATACTACAATCCCACATAACAACCCAAAACATAACTTACCCTTGTATCTCGAAGTGGTGGTTACCCATCACAAAATCAAGAGAGTACTTGTAGATGGGGATCTGGTCTAAATATTTGCACTTTAAAGTTGGTTAAGCAGCTAGGCCATTCAAAAAAAATCTGGGAGCTAAGACTATCACAATCACATGACTTATGATAATGAAGAAAGAGAATCAATGGGTACTATAGTGGTTCCCATGGAAGTAGGCCCAACGTGTCATGACACAACATTCCATGTCCTTGACTTGGACCTTCCATACAACATGCTCTGGGGCACCCATGGATCCATGCCATGCAAGTTGTTCCATCAATTTCCATCAGTGCATCAAGTTATGTCATGAAGGTCAGGTGGTTACCATTCTGGGTGACCCGAACCATTCACACATTGTAGGGCATTGCATAATTTTTCTCATGTAACTTATGAGTGTCCTTCTGCCATGGATGTAGTTGTCCCCTTACAAATAAAAAGCTATGAAAAAATGGATAGATTCAGAGTCCCTCATGCCTTACAATCAAGACTTTCCTTCATTGGTCAACCCATTCTCTTCATGGGAGGCAACATCGAAAAATATGGCCCAAGTAAGCCATTCACTCTTGAACAGATTTGTTAATATCAGACTTATCAGTATCCCCAGACAAGGGGTAAGCCTTATTTTCAGTTCAAGAGCACTCACGAGTGAGCAATGTCCTAAACCATTGGAAAAATTTGTCCATAGTGGTCTCCTATCTGAGGAGAAAATGTTAGAGGATCCTACCAGTAGAGTGCCAAAAGGCACCATGGCTTCATGCCATCAAGCACCTCAATACATCAAAGGTCACCGCATGATGTTTTTCATGGGCTATAGTGGGTTTGGATGTGGCATTAATGCACAAGGCCAAGCTTAGAGCCTATTCCCATCCCTCATTTTAAGTCTGATAAACATGGCCTTGGGATAAGGCCTCATAATGCTCTACCCTCTGAGAATGATGCCACCTCTTTTGAATGTGAGGATGTTTCATCTCATTCTGATAGTGACGCAGATTCCCAATGTAGCCTTTACGAGGATCTTGCTTCCATGAACCTATTCCCAAATTCATCGGTCCTTACCTTATCCGAATCCATCCCCTTAGACAAATGTCAAGTAGCCCTTGTATATCCTGAACTTATAGATTGGGATCAACAACTTCACGTGCCCCTAGATTTCTTTGAAAATGATGAGGCATTTGCAGAGTTCATGGGACTCGGGATTTTATTCCAGTTGGAGACCACAAGAAAGGATTTAAGATTCAACTAGACACCTATGCATACTTTGGGGAAGAAGCAGAGATGTGTGGACATTTGAATAAGAAGGTTGTAAGTAAAAGTATAACCACTTCTGAGAAACTTGGCAAAAAGGATAAACAAAAATCTCACAATGACAAACTCTTTGAAAAACTCATAGATAAACAAAACAAAGAGTCTAAAGATGAAGTGATTTATCCATTTAAAGATGATAATGAGCTACCAGGAGGTCGATCTTACTCTTCCCCCTGATCCTACACGGATGGAAGATGCTTCTAAAATGCTTGTTGAGGAAACAATCAACGTCAACATTGGCTCAGAAGAGCAGCCTAGAATAATAAAGTTGGGAGCTTCACTCTCAGCTCAGAACAAAAGATCTTTGTAGGGATCTTAAAATAATATGTGGACATATTCACATGGACATATGTAGATATGCCTGGTTTGGACCCAGAGCTAGTTGTGCACAACCTCGTTGTGCCCCAGATGCCAAACCAATCAAGCAAAAGTTGAGAAAGATGCATCCTAAGGTGGCACTCTTGTCAAAGAAGAATTAGAAAAGTTGTTAGCTGCTGATTTTATTAAACCTATTGACTATTCAAAATGGATCTCTAACATAGTCCCGATATAGAAAAATCCTGTTGGCATCAGAATCTACACTAATTTTCGGACATTAACAAAGCATGTCCTAAAGATGACTTTCCCCTACCTAACATTGACATGATAGTTGATTCTATTGCTGGTTATGAAATGTTGTCCTTAATGGATGGCTTCTCAGGCTATAACCAGATACAGATTGCAGAAGAAGATCAACATAAAACAACATTCATCACCCCTTGGGAACATTTTGTTACAAAGTCATGCCTTTCGGGCTCAAGAACGCTTGGGGCTACTTATCAGCATGCCATGATTATTATCTTCCATGATATGATAAGTGACATCATGGAAGACTATGTTGATGACATCCTAGCAAAATCCAAGAGTAGAAAAGAACACCCTGAAGTACTTGAGGCATATTTTTCAACATCTACGAGACTATAAGGTTCACTTGAACCCTAAGAAATGTGTCTTCGGTGTTTTATCAAGAAATCTCCTAGGGTTCATTGTTTCACAAAGAGGGATTGAAGTGGACCCCAAAAGGTTACGACTATCACAGAAATGCCACCACCTACCACTCTCAAGCAACTAAGGAGTCTACAAGGAAAATTCAGGCAATCCATCACTTTATTTCACAACTTGCGGATAAGTGCCACCCCTTTACCCATTTTCTCAAGAAAGATGTCACATTCAATTGGGGACCTGACTATCAAAAGGCCTTTGCGCTACTCAAATAATACTTGGCCAGCCCACCTATACTCATGCCACCTACCCCAGGTGAACCTCTCCTCTTATACATTTCCACTACCCAGTTTTCTATTGGTGCATTGCTTGCCCAATACAACTTAGACCATAAAGAGAGAGCAGTTTACTATCTCAGCCACACCTTGATCACGTACGAGTTGAATTATCCCCAAATAGAAAAGGCCTGCTTAGCAGTTGTCTTCACATTCCAAAAGCTTCACCATTATCTCCTAAACAATAAAACCAAACTCATATCCAAAGTTGACCCTCTCAAGTACCTTTTATCCAAACCTACCCTCACAGGCCGAATGGCTAATTGGATCATTCTCCTAAGTGAATTTGATATCAATTTTGTGAATCAAAAGTCTTTAAAAGGATAGGTACTAGCTGATCAATTAGTAGAAGCACCTCTCCCAGGGATGGAACCTTTGTGCCTAGATTTTCCAGATGCATCTATGATGTATATTGAAGAATCCATAGAATGGCAGGTCCATTTTGATGGATCTTTTACCTTCCATGGATCTAGAGCAGGTGTGGTCCTCATCACTCCAACAGGATGATGTCATACCAAGAGCATTCCAGGCTGGGATTCCCATGCACAAATAATATTACAGAGTACGAGGCACTCATTGCTGGTCTCAAACTAGCAATTACTTGGAATATCCGACAACTAAGAGTCATTGGAGATTCTCAACTTATCATTAAACAAGTTAATGATGAGTACAAAGTTAAAGATGAGAAGCTTATTCCATATAAAAAGATGGTTGAAACCTTGAAGGAATACTTCACACAGATCATATTTGAGAAAAAACCAAGGTCACACAATAGATCCATGGATGCTATGGCTACTATTGGGTCTCTGTTACATTCCCCCTCAAGAAAGTAAGATGCCTTTCTTCATAGAGCATCTACAGATGCCAGCATATGATATGCCAGAGTCAGTGTTTAGCATGTGAAGTTGTTGGTCCCTTATCCCCTTGGTATGATCCAATCTTTCAATACCTACAAGATGGCACTTTTCCACCTAACATTACTCATTCTGAAAAGAAATCCCTTATCCACCACATAGCCCATTATACCCTCCTAGGAGGCACCCTTTATCATCATGGCTATGATGGGAATCTACTTCATTGTTTGGATGTTGTTGATTCTATCCACGCCATTAAGGAAGTACATGGTGGTATTTGTGGAGCACACACCAACATAGTCTTAGCTAAGAAGCTATTAAGAGTAGGCTATTATTGGCCTACCATGGAATCAGATTGCTGCAACTTTGTAAGGAAGTGTGAACTATGCCAAAAATATGGAAACTTGATACACGCACCAACAGGCCTTACAACCTATTGCAATGCCTTGGCCATTCTCTAAATGGGGCCTGGATCTCATAGGGAAGCTCCATCCTTCTTCTTTAGATGGTCATACACATCATCACTACCACCAATATTTTACCAAATGGGTAGAGGTTGTCCCTCTTACCTATGTTACACCGTGTGCACAAATCTCAAAATTCATCATGAACCATCTCATATGCCATTACAGGATCCCTTCAGCCATTGTCACTGATAATGGTAAATCCTTCAAAAACAAGACGGTTAAAACCTTGTGTCAATGCTTCCATATCCAACTCAAGTGGTCAACCCCCTATTACCCCCAAGGTAATGGATAGGAAGAAGCTACTAATAAAACCCTTGTATGGATTATGGAGAAAATGGTCAGTAAAACCGGTCATAATTGGCATCTACAGATACATCCCACCCTCTGGGCCTATCGTACTTCCATCCACACTCCTACTGGTGTGACCCCATATTCACTTGTTTATGGCACTGAAGCCATCATACCTTTGGAAGTGGAGCTTCCTCCCCGAGAATATCTCTCAGAGACTATCTTGATAAAGACGAGGACTACAGTTGCTCACCTAGCAGAGTTAGAACTATTAGATGAAAAGTGTATTAGAGCGCTCAATCACCTAAAGTCTATCAGAACAGAGTGTCCAGGGATACAACAAATGCATCATTCATCGGGAATTTGATGTAGGAGATCTAGTTCTAAAAGAAAATCAGAAGAACACCGTCAAAGATAGAGAGAAGAAAGGAAAGTTTGAGGCTAACTGGCTAGGTCCTTATGTAGTGATTGCAAAATATGGATCAGAGCCTACAAAATTGCATATTTAGATGGTGAAGAGCTTCTAGAACCTATGAACACCATGCACCTCAAGTGGTTCTATGCTTAAGCATGATGAGAATATCATAGATAAGAACTAAAAAATAGAAAAACAAAAAAAAAAAAGCAAAAAAATGGAAAAATTGAGAAAACAATAAAGAAAAAGTAGGTCATCCACATGTGAAAACCACGCAATTGTGGCACAGTGGGTAGGTCTTTGAGTGAAAACTAGTTTTTGGTGCTCAAGGAAGATTCACCGGATGCAAAGTTACTTTTACAGCAGGATGGGTAACCCTCCCCACTTTCTAGATATGACTTCCTTTGCTAGGTCTAGGGATCCTACTAGAGCCACCTTTGTCATATCATGATCTAGTTTATTTTCTCTTATATCTACATGAAGGACATTACCTTTGTATACTCCCATCTAACGCTTGAGCACACATGGACATTATCACCTTCTCATACATACATGTGTGGCATTCTACCTTTGTATATTCCCACATCACGCTGGGGCATCCACGCTTCTTTGTTCTTGTACATTGCTTTTAGAACATGACCTTGGAAAATACAAAAACATTTGGAAAAAGGATACACAAAAACCTAAACATCTAGAAAATTTCCCTTTTCAGGGATAAAGCTACATTCATTTCACAACGTTATCTTAGGGAAACCTAGACAACAATAAAAATGTAGCCTTGAAAATTTTATCTTTCGAGATAACCCAAAAACATTAGAAAATATATCAATGTTGTCCCACAAAAACAAAGTAATATTTAGATTTCTTTTAGTTGTTGGTTTGTATAGTCTTGATGTACTTAGTCTGTTGAATTGTTTGTTCTTTGAATAAGTTCATTTTCTTACCTTATATTGAATCTTGTTTGATTTGATTGTGTATGGCATTGCATTCATTTAGGAACTCTCATACTTGTAAAATATTAGTGTAGGTTTCTTTGTTTGATATGTGCATCTATTAGAATTCATTTTACTTGCTTAGATTGGGTACCACTTTAATCTCTTGCTAGCATTTGCATGTGTTCATTTAGTTTGTATTTTGTTGTGTTGTTTGTATGTGTATATTTGTTTAGTTTTGTTAACTTTTGCTTGTGTGTTTTGCACAATTGTTTTTTGTTATCACATCTATCATCTATCATTTCATCACATTTCTAACATCATTCACTACATCATATATACAAAAAAATGCTAAGTATTACATCATGCATGTATGCTAAGCTAATCATCACATATCATATCATCAATGGGGGCAAGAGGGGTTGCACATAATCACAAATCTATCCCCCCACACCAATATCATCTAGTATCATCCCAAGTGCTAGAATAAAAACTCAAAACATCTCATAAATCTAAAAACATGTGGTGCTATCTACATATATATCATCAATATGAAAACATGAAACATACACATTTCTAAATCTAAGATATGTCACATACATAGAGGAAAGAGAAATCATACATCATAATCAATCAATCTCATGGTAAAGCATAATCACAGTATAGTATATATCAAAATGTCCATATAATACATGTATAACTGTCCAAGTCAATGCTCAAAATATACATCATCGATACAATATGCCATCTAAAAAGGGCATGCATAAAAAAGAATCGAGCCTTCATCAAGAGGCATCATCAAAACAATGGTACATACAACTATACAAAAAAATCGGCCTTCATAAGAGGCATACATACAAATACATCTATACAAAAAAGAAAAGTAAAGAGCTCAACCACAGCTCTCGCCCTCACCGGGGCTCCTGGTCCATGACCTGGTGCATGGAAGAGAGGTGGCTGTGATGGACCACACTGGGGGGTACCACCTACTATCTAGGTTGGTGGCTATTGTCATCCCAATTGCTTGCTGCAAATGGGCTCCAAATCTGATCTAACTGAATGACCTAATCACCATGACCTAGAGCCTATCATGCTCACATCTGACTGATCAAAGGGAACAACTCACTTTGCTCTCTTCTGGGACTACTTCCTAAAGTAGGCAGTCCTATAATATAAGGCCTCACCACCAGATCTCATAGCATCATGTATCAAATCAACATCTCCAAGTGATGGCTTCTGTAGGGTGGCATCACACTCACCTATCACCCTACCAATATCATCCTGAGCCTATCTAGAGGTAGTGGCCTCTCGATCTCTATCTATCAGTAATAACCTGGCACTGGGCTCATGCCTGCTTATCTCTCTGTATAATGTAGCCCTGTGACTGTGCCTGGCGTGGTCCCTCTGAGCAACAACCATCTACACTTGAGTCTGAGACTGATGTAAAAGGCTCAATATCTAAGCCCCCTGTGTGGCCATCTCATGAATCTGACTCTACCATAGAGTACTATCACTACCCTGGGTGGCCTGTGCTCTAGCCTGATCTCTCTCCATGGTCAAAATCTACACCTGAGCATGTGCCTGATCTCACTCTGCTATAAGGCCCTGTACCTATGCCCTAGCTACATCTCTCTCTCTCCAGCCACCTATAACTACATAGCAATAATCACTTCACTGTAACTACTTGTTGAAGGGCAGCCAACTATCCCACCATCACCACCACCCTCTGGAACATCAGGTGGTGGGCCCTACTCTAGAAGTACCTACTAGAGAGGGGTGTATATCCACTTTGAATGCCTACTTGGGGGAAACTCTATGTCAACTACCCTAAAAACCTATCTCGGCCTAGGCCTGGGGCCCTGTCCCTGTGGCTGCTGCAATGTTGGACCCTGTCCCCTGCCCCTGACATACCTATGTGTGCGTCGGGCCCACCACCATCATCATCATCATCATCACTATCATCACCACCAATAACTCCACCCTCACCACCACTAGGAGGCCCCACTAGAGGAGCTCTCACGCCGGCATTATACGCCACCCTAGAAATAGTCAAATGGCATGGAAGCACACCATGATACCATGGCCCATACTCAGGTGTAGTGCCCGGATCTCTAATCTGTCTCAATGGCACCCACATAGTAGGTACCACCTATCGAAAACTGGCCAGTGCTCTATCACGAGTGATCTGTGGACCCATATCAAAATGCTCTCGGGCCCTGCGAGAGCATACCATCTATCTAGCCCAGGAACATCCTGGGTAATGCCAAACTACCTCTAACACCGATCCACCCTATATAGCTCTCACATATAGCTACGGGTTGCCTAAGATAAAGTGCTCTACTATGGCAGTGTTGAGCTCTAAACCATCCTCGGGCCACTGGAAATGTCTATAGGCCTCCAAACCATGGAAGCCTCTGTATAACTCATCAAATCTCATCCGATAGTGATATGCATCCCCCATGTATGGCTCACATCATCCCCTGTCGGGACCCAACCCATCGTAGAAGGCTCCTCGGGAGCCCAAACTCTCAAAACACCTAAGGGGACCAATGGCAATGTGATCCCACACCCAAATCTGCAGCAAGTGAGCTGGTCCTACCATCTTCTGATGGTAGTAGGTAATCAAGTGAAGGTCCCAATATAGATGCACCAAAATACACTAACCCCAGTAGTAGGTCTCTCCCTCTACCAAACCATGTATCACTCCAAGGAGGCCGAGTGGAAAAATGAAGCACCGGTCTTGTCAGGGAGTAAGACTCCACTGACAAAGGCCATCATATAGACCACTACTCGGTCTAGCTCTGGATCATCGATGCATCGTGATAACCTGATAGACATCCCACACCATGGTATCATCGGATGCCAAAAACTCTACAATATATCACTTGAATGTCCCAATCCAACGGCTGGCTCATAGTCTAGATGATGAGTGACCCCTGAATCGGGACCCATAATGCACCACACGTCCTCCAGAGTAATAGTAATCTCCCTCGGTCGGGCCAGTTGCACACTCTCTCTGCATGTATGCCATCACTCTTGCTATGGCTGTATCAGGCCATGATCTAATGTAATCTGTGGCATCTCAGCCACATGAGTCAATCCCATAACATATAGGAGGCTCTCCAGGTCACTCTATCATCATCATCAAACTACCTCTATCACTGCTAGCTGACCATAGCACTCACGAGTTTGGAGAATGGGTAATATATGTTACAAAATCAACACAAGTGTTAGGCACTTACTTACTTCTATCTATTTTTCTAAGGAAAAATGCTTCTTTCAATCATCTAACTTACTAATTATTCTTTTCTTCTAAACTAATCTAGTCTATATTCTTCTATACTTGGCTATTTTACTAGCAAGTTGTTTTTCCCCTTCCTTCTAGCCTACGTGCCTCTTTTTTGGCACTGCACCCCCTTTCAATGCATACACACCCCTTACCAATGCGTATGTGCCCCCCTCAATCTTCTCTCCATTCACAAAGGCCACATAGAATGCATACATGCCTAGTGTGCACCTACCTACCTTTGGCCACACACATGCGTGTGCATGCCTATCCTTGCCTCACTCGACATGAACGTGCCCCCTCAACACTACTACCCCTAGTTTGACACATGCACGTGCATGCATCCACTAATTTCCTTCCCGAACGGTGCATGCATGCATATCCACTTTTTTGACGGATGCGTGTATGCATACCTATCCCTTTTTTTTGCACATGTGCATGCGTGTGCACATACCCATCAAATCATGCATACACCCACGCATATATCAAAATCTACCCTACCTACCCTAAAAAACCCTAAAAATGCATTAAATGCATAATTAACTAGAAGGGATAGGCCACTCACGTAGGGTCCATCCGCACTGGGTCCCACATGAACTCTCAGATGTGATCGCGCATCTCTCCTCCTGCTCGTATTCTCACCATCTCACTCCAGGGCTATCACTCTCACTCATGGTAAAAATTTTGCAAGAACTCTGGTAGAAATGAATTGGTCGTGATTGATTTACCAACCCCGGTGGGTATATTAACCCATCGTGATGCCCCTGAGGGCATGTTTTCTCTCACCGTGATCATTCTAACCTTCTTCTATCCATTGTGATAATTATTTTTGTATTAAAATAATTATTTTTACTAATTTTCACATGCTTTGGGGCACTTCGTGCCACCCTGCGGTTACTTCTCCATCACACTGAAATAATTTACAAACCTTTCAGGCCTTTTCCTACCTTTTCCTCTATTTTTCATCTATTTTCCCCGTCATCATGATAATTATTTATTAATTTATTTTAAATAAATTATTCCCGACCCATCTTTCTTCTTGTGGGAATATATTCTGGCTCTCTGATAGCCTCACCTTCCCACTATCACCCTCACGTGCTTTTTAGAAGATCTTTGATCTTTTGAAATTCTTCTGACCGATCAAAAAATCTAAAAAAAAAAAAAAAAAATTAAAAAACCATTTAAAAAAACCAAAAACATTGAAATACCTCAGAAATAGGTTAAAACTTGGTAAACCATTCATCTACGGCTGAAATCTGTCTATCGCATGGCACTCATCCCATATCTTGCTATGTTTTCAAATATTTTTTGAAACAACGACTCATGAATCATCTAAATCTTCAAATCACCTACACAAGCTATGTTGCTTACTTCATCTTTGTACTCTGGGGCACTATCAGTTTCCTTGGTACTATTTTCGTCATGCACATTGCTTTTTCACTTTGGACCCAAGTGTCCTCCATCTTTTCCCTTGCATTATACACCTTTCTTGGGGCATCATTCTTCACCCTTGTCATTTATCAGAACATTTGGGAATACATCTTGATAACAAAATATTTGTGCAACTATCTTGAACGTTGTTGGTTTAAGTGTGTGTGATTGTACTTATTTCCTTGTTAGGTGATATTGTTTATTTCTCGTATTGCATTGCATTCATGTATGTTGCATGGAGTTGGTCATTTTTAGCACAAGATGGTTGTTTGTATCTTGGCTTTTCATGTCATTTTACGCTTCCACATGCTCATATTTTAATAAGGACCGATGAGGAGGATTCTAAGCATTATGATGATTATATATTGATGGCAATTGATTTGTGGATAGCTCAATATCCCTCTTTCTTCTTGTTTCTCATCTTCTCTGTGCACTTTTCTTTCTATTGTTCTCTTTTTTTCGATCACCGATCGAGTTTCTTCATCACCCCATCGACACTCGAGGGGGCATCCTTCATCCTTCATCCTATTAATTTTTCTTCTACCCCTTTAAAAAATTTCTACTCATTTACATTTGTCTACTTTCTTTGAAGTGACGTGGCTTACGTCCACCCCAAAGAGGGGAAAATGTAGACACCTGTAGTTTGATCAATGCACTATTATTCTTAATATTACACTAACTATTCTTCCCCTTGCAAATTTACGACACACTTCGTCAATTAGATCTATCTAACTCCCCTCTTACGACACTTTGTTGGTCATATTTCCTCTTGTAAACTAATTAAATAGGTTATAATAACCTCTTCTTGGCTAATATTCTCTTCTTTACCACCTTTATTAGCTCCCTGGAGTATCAATCCACTTCGTTGGATTGATTAAGTCTTCAAAAGCCCTTCAGAAACCTAATTTCTCTCTAAGTAAGATTAATTACCCTCTAAACATGGTTAATTAAATATTAACCATGGTCAATCTCTTCTAAACATAGTCAAATCTCACTTTGACTTGCTAAAAGTGCTTTTTGGACTTTTGCATTTGTCCCACATGCACCCAAATCTCCCATTTTCCCAAATGGAAAACTATAAATAGGGCTAGACCCCCTCCCTCATTTTCTAAGAATTCTCTCTTCTTCCTAGCACAGATTATAGTATTTTGTTTAGGCTTTAGATTGTATTTCATTTTCTTCCATTGAGCTAGTAGTATTTGCTTTTGTATTTTATAGCACAAATATGGAGTAAAAGGGAAGAACCATTGGCCTTGAAGCCATTAATGGGGAGATCTCTTTCTCTTAAAACACAAACTAAATGCTTAGATCCTCTTAGGTTCATTATTTCAAGCTTTCAAAGAATAGAGGTTAGTTTCATTTGCTTAGTTTGCTTGTTTACTTCAAATTAATGTATGCAAAGAAGAAACCCTTGCTCATTTCTTATCAGATGGTCCATTGATCAACTTGTTCAAATCCTTTGGGGTTTCTTTAGAGATTCTTACCCCAATTCCATGGCTTTTATTTGACACTTTTGTTAAATGGAAATCCATGGTGGAGAATGAAACATGTCTTAAGCTAAAATGTCTCTGGTTAGATAATGGAGGGAGTATTATAACAATGAGTTTGATGATTATTTTTCTAAGAATGGAATCCATAGGAAAAATATGGTTCCAAGAACTCTGCAACAAAATGGGGTGTTAGAAAGGATGAATAGAACAATAATGGAACATGTTAGGAGCATGAGGTTACATGCAGGACTACCTTTTTCTTTTTGGGAAGAATTGGTGAGTAGAACTATGTACTTGATAAACATAGGAACCTCGAGTGCCTTGGATGGAGGCATACCTAAGGAGGCTTGATATGGTAAGAAAGTTGATTACTCATTTCTTAGAGTCTTTGGATGTTAGGTATTTTTTCATATTGACAAGGATGATAGAACCAAACTAGAGGATAAATAAGAAAAATGCACTTTCATTGGTTATGGTGGTGATGAATTTGGATATAAATGTTGGAGTATTAAGGAAAATAAAATCATTCGATCTAGGGATGTGTTCTTTAATGAGAAAGCTATGTATAAGAAACAATTATAGGAAAATAAGGAAGAATCCAAGAAAGAATATGTAGTCGTAGAGGATCTTCTAGATGCGAAAGTGACACATGAATCAATTCAGGAACCCCAAACTCCTATATTAAAGAGGTCTTCTAGGGTAAGAATAGAACCTAAATTTTTTTCTCCTTCTCTTTATTATTTATTACTCACTTGATAGTGGAGAGGTAAATACCTTTTATGAAGCAATGTTGGTAGATGTCAAGAAGAAGTGGGAGTAAGCCGGGATGAGGAGCATCGAGTCTCATGGAGAACCAAACTTGGAATTTGGTGAAGCTACCCAAAGGAAAAAGATAATTTCAGAACAAGTGAGTGTACATAGTTAAAGAGGAAGGAGGTAAGAAAAAGATACAAGGTCCATTTGGTGGTCAAGGGGTTTGAGCAGAATAAAAGTATAGATTTTGATGATTTTTTCTCCTATAGTAAAAATGACTTCTATTATAACTATTCTTGGAATAGTGGCGTAGAAGACTTGCACTTAGAGAAACTTAATGTAAAGACTACATTTCTCCATGGTGATTTGGAGGAGGGTATATATATGCAACATCCAAAGGGTTATGAGGTCAAAGGAAAAGAGGATATGGTTTGAAAATTGAAGAAGAGCGTGTATTTACTAAAACAAGCTCCACATAAATGGTATAATAAATTTGATAGCTTCATGATGGAGAAAGGTTATATTAGATGTCATTTTGACCATTTTGTGTATACAAAGAAATTTTAATATGGACAGTTATATTATCATGTTCTTGTATGTGGATGACATGTTGGTTTCAAGTAAAAACATGTAGCTTATAAAAGTACTCAAGAAACAACTAAGTGAATCCTTTCTTATGAAGGATTTTGGGGAAGCCAGAAAAATCCTTGGTATAAGGATATATTGTGATAGGAAGGAGTGGAATGTTACGTTATCTCGGAAGAGTATATTAAGAAGGTATTTGAGAGGTTTAATATGTAGGATACTAAACTTATTAGGACTCCTTTGGCATGCCATTTCAAGTTATCAAAGGAGATATGTCCCAAGATAGAGTAGGAGAGAATCTAGATTCCAAGTACCTTACTCATCAATGCTTGGCAATTTGATATATGTTATGGTGTGCACTAGGCCTGATATTTCCCATGCGGTGTGAGATGTGAGTAGATTTATGAGTGATCTAGGTAAATATCAATGATAGGAAATAACGTGGATCCTTTGCTTAGAGAGAGGGACCATGGGGAATTTTGTTTTCTATAGTGGATCGAGACACCACTTTGCATAGTTATGTAGATTCGGATATGGCTGGAGATGTAGACACAAAGAGGAACATGATAGGTTATATTTTCACTATAGGTGGGACAACAATGAGCTAGATTTCAAAACTACGAGGCTTGTGGATTTCTCAACCATAAAGGTTGAGTGTGTTGTTTCCACGAGAGGTAAGAAAAGAGATAATTTGGCTACAACAATTGTTTTAGGATTTGGGGCATAAGGAGGAAGGGAAGATGCATAGTAATAGTCGAGTTCTATCCACCTAGCTAAGAAATATGCTTTCCACTCGAAGATGAAGCATATACAACTTAGGTAACATTTCATTAGGATAGCTTTGGAGGAAGAGAAGTTGAATCTAGAGAAGATTCATACTAGTTAGAATCCTATAGATATGATTACCAAGGTGGTCACAATGAGAAAGCTGAAGATGTTCTCAACTTTGGTTGGTCTTCACGAGATGACAGATGAATGGTTAATAAGCTTGCTCGGAGGAAAACTAGTCTCCAACTAGGATATTGTTATATTGTGGAGCTTATTTTCATGTGTGGAAGTGTTGAAGACTATATTCTAAGAGTACTAAAAAAATTTCCATAGTTGTCTCACCAAGGCTCGGGGCTAGGCTAGGCCCTAAGTAGGGCTCTGGGGCACATTCCGATAATTTTTTTGGCCTCGAAAAACATGCCTAATATTTTGGGAAACGTGTTCTTCTCATATGGGCGGGTATTTTGACCCATAGGTTTATGGGTCAGTTTTGGCCCATGGTTTTGGTACCCACGGTATTGTAAAACTACTTAAGCAGTTGCCTATTTATGTGGTTTTGTGCATATGGTAGGGTTGATGTAACATTGTAGATGTGTGTGAATTCGGGTGTGAATTATGTAGATTTTGTTGAGCATAGCTCCAAATAGATCTAGGTATTGTATTGAGAGAAAATATGGCTTGTAATAAATTATGAGCAAGTGATTCTTGGTGGGCGTGTAGCCCGAATTGGGTGAACCACGTTAAATACTATCTATTTGTGTTGTGTTCTTTTGTTACGCACTTTTATTTCAAATCTTTAACATTTTCTATATATTAATTTCTCTATTTGCATTACGTGAGGGATTGTTCCATATATTTTATCCCTTATTTCCTAACATTGACACAGAGGACTACTAAACTAATTCCTACATGTGTGATTAATTTCCAAAAGTTTAAAGGGAGATTGTTGATACATGCATACATTGATGGGTGAGGCCGAGAATATGATAGAAGACTTGGGTGAAGAACTAATTCACGGGGAGGTCCAAAATTTATCCAGGATGCTTAATGAAGGTTAATGATAATGTCTAGTGTTAATTCTGATATCTAAGTGTTGAATGAGGATGTATAGGATGTTGATGAACTGAATTGAAAGAAATAACTCATGGATTTAAGTTGAGGATCCCCATGAGAAGCTCAAAACTAACTTACATAACCCTTTGGTAATTACCTGAATTATTGGTGATTTTGGGTTGTTCAAGTTTTGTTTGGAAAATAGTTGAAACAATTTCTAAAATAGGTCTATTTTGTTTGGGTTTTGGGAACTAATTTGTTAGGCTATTGGGGACATGTTGAGTTTGTTGAGGGGGTGACAAAATAGGCTAGATTTGACTTGATTTTGTTTTAGATTTATCTAATTTAGGTTTGCAGATGGTTTTGATATGTGGGTGAATGATAATGATAAGTTTTTTTTTTAAGGTAAGGGAGTTATAAATAGGTTAAAATGGTTTTAGATGGATTTTAGGAAATAAATAAATAGATTTAGGTTGATTTGGGTGGTTTAGAAAATGGTTAAGTTAATCTAGGTGGTTAGGTCTTATTTAGGATAGGGAAAAATAGGATTTTACATGTGTAAAAAGTGATGTGATAAGGGATTTACATGAAGGTAAAATATCATGGAATATTAGACTTAGGATAAATGATTTTGATAAATAATGTGGTGTGATTAAATGGTGTGTATGATTTTTCGTAAGAATGATGTGGTGAGTGTATGGATTTATGTAAGAAATAATAGTATAGCAAAGAAATGAGTGTGTGAATTTTGAGTGTCTACGGTTTCAATGAGATAATAATCTCTAAAGAATATTAGACTAATATGAAATTTACCATACCTTAGGGGACTTTCTACTATGCGATTATGCCCTTTTTCCTAAAGAATGATGATGCCACTTATCAATGGTATGTGACTTACATATTCCATGACCTTATCATTAAGATCATTGAAACTTATGTCAATGACCTTTTGGCAAAGGATATAAAGAGAGGGGATCACCATAAGTTCTTCCTATCATTCTCTCATGCTTAATTAAATATGGTGTTACCTTGAATCTGAAAAAAGTATTTTTGGAATCACGGGAGGAAATAAATCATGTTACATTATCTCCTCATGAGGAATTTATGTGGAGCCAATAAAAATTCATGAAATTCATGCAATTATTGAGACGAATCCACATAAATATGAGTCTAACATTAGATATTTCTTAGCAAATCTTAGAGAAATCCAAATATTTGTTCTGACCTCACATATGCCATATATCCCATCAAAAATTTATTAAAGAAGATGTGTTACAATACCTGGACATAAGAATGTAAACATTCCTTTGAATTAGTGAAACCCTTCCTCCTTTCCCCACTAAAGTTCATGCCACCTAAGGATGATCATCCCATAATTATTTATTCTAGGGCCACATACATGTTGATTATGTGTATGCTTGCACAAGAATATGATGACAACATGAACACACTATTTATTTCATTAGTCATGTACTTATTGATTATAAACCCTATAAACTCAAGAAAAGAGAGAGTTCCCATGGCTATTATCTTTACAACCAAGTGATTGAGGCATTACATTCACAACCAAGAGACAAGGCTTATTATCAAGTTTGACTAGCTACGAACTTTCTTCGCTCGTGTAGCTTTATCTAAAAAATATGATAGGTTTATAATTCTTATCAATGAATTTGACATTACTTACGTTAACAAGAAGTAGCTCAAGGGGAAAATCATTTCTGAATGGCTAGCTGAAAATCTCTTAGACTCTAGTGAACTAGTCAATCTTGATTTCCCTAATGAGTGTATATGTCACATCGAGAAACCCAAAATCTTATCATGCCCATGGTATTCTAACATAGTTAACCATTTTGTGGATCAAACTTACCAAAGGGGCTAACTCACAACAAAGGAAACTAATTTTATTATAACCACTAAGTATGTCATCATAGAAGAGATATTATATTATAAGGCATTTGGTGGCCTATTTATTAGATGTGTAGATGAAGAAGAAGTGGAAAAATTATTATTAAATCCCACATTAGAGTTTGTGATTGACATTTTGATGGGCATTCAAATTCTTGGAAGATTCACCGAGATGGGCTATTTTTGGCCCATGCTTGAGCATGAAACCATGGAATATGTGCGAAGGTGTCAAAAATTTCAGTAATTCTTACACGCCATTCATATCTTGACTCAATTGATATAACCTATAGTCATACCTTGGCCATTTTCTACGCAGGGTTTTTATTTGATAGGAAAATTATCTCTTGCCTATACATGATGGCACAATTTCATCATTACAATGACTGAATATTTTACAAAATAGTTTGAGTCAATGCCTCTAACCAAAATTCAAGACTTCATCATATCAAAGTTAATTTTAAAATGAATCATTTGTATATATGGCATCCTACAAATCATTATCTTTGATAATGGATCTTCATTAAAAATGATGAGGTACGTGAGTTATGTGAGAGGTTCAAAATTTCTCACCACACTACCTCTTTCTACCACCCTCAAACCAATGGATAGGTTACGGCTACCAATAAGAAATTGAATTCCATTCTCCTTAAAACAGTCAAGGAAAATAAAGAGAATTGACATTTAAAGTTAATCCTATATTTATGGGCATATAGGACTTCCATCCATACGTCGATACACATAACCCATTTTTACCTTATTTTCGTTAAAAATCCATTCTACCTTTAAATGTGGAGATTCTAAGTATTTATGTATCCTTACAATACCCACTATATTTAGATGAATGTAGAAATGCACGATTAACAAACTTAGAAATCCTGGATGAGAAAATACTCATAAATTTGAAACACCACCATATTTATGTAGATAGAATGTGTGAACAATACAACAAAAGGGTATATGAATAACCCATTCAATTGGGTGATATAAAGTGAGATTGAATAGATTAATGTATAATAAAGTTAACAAAGGTCGTAAGTTAAGACCTATATGGCTATGCCCCTATTAGGTAATTGAAGATTTTAAAAATTGTGCTTTTCACTTGTGTACTTTGGAAGGTGAAGAGTTTGGTGAATCCATCAATTCTCTACACATTAAATATTTTTATATATATATTTTTAACATTTTCACATTATCCTATTACATTTTAGTCTTTGTGTTGTTTGTGTTATCACCATGTTTAGATTATACTATGGACTTACCTATTTGGAAAATGATTTTAAACTCTTCATACATTGGAAAACATTTTAATCATGATCCCTCTACCATTTCTTCATATTATTCAACTTCACAACTAGTATTACCACTTTAAAATATGAGGTAAGGTTTAACAATGATTTTATAAGTTCTTTCATGCCATGCTCCTCATATGGTTTCTCCCATTTAATATGATTTCACCTATGGTCTTTTCTTGAAGCTCCTTAATGGAAATTATTCCATTTAAAATTTGTCTCTTCCTAATAATAAATCTCCAAACTCTTCATCTTAAGCTTATGTTCACCCATCTCGGTCTTAGGTGATGATCTCTCATTTCATAATAGTTGTGTGGGGATGATATTGGAGGAAAACGCTCCTCCCCAACAAGAACAAGTGCAAGAATAAGGAAAAATCATAAATAAAAAAGTATATATTCATGTTATAAATAATCACACCCTTTGTCCTTTCCATTCTTTTGTAGTGAGCCCATGCTTCTTACTAGTAGTGTAAGGTTGGGATAGGAAGAGTGTTCACTTACTCTCCTGCATATTTCCTTCATGGATTAGATCGCAATTCCTAATGGCAATATGGGGAAAGATGTAGGAGATTGTAAAAAAATTAGAAATAAATAAGGCCTTAAAACAATGAGGAATGAAAGGTTCTTGAATGTATAAATCCTAAACACATAATTTTGATGCCCATGTTAAAAGAGACAACTATTCCCTTTAAACATATATTTCCAATTAGTGGGTCATCCATGGGTCTATTTCTATTCATGGCTTATAAAAATTTAAGTCATCTTGAATTTTCTAGACATTCTTAATTTCAAGTGAGTCAAAAATCCTAGTTGAATCATTGTTAAAACTTGTGTCTTCATCTTCATCACCTTCTTCCTCACATCATTTTTTCTTATATCTCATGTCCTTCTTGTCTCTAAATTTTAATGCTTCACATCTTACCAGTTTCATGGGGTTGAGAATGGATTAAGATATCTCATTATTATATCATCTACAACATCTTTTGTTAGTGGTATGAATTGTTTGATGTTGTTTGAAAAATAAATAAAAGTTCTAAGCACAATTTGTAACCATGTGTGTATCTATAAATTCATTTTATTTACCACATTATACTATCATCCATGGAATTCATTTAAAAACTATCAAAAACATCAAACATCTCTAACCATTTTAAGTACACAAATGAAGGAAAGCATAAAGAAAAAAATGTACAAAGGATTTTCAAGACATGTGTGTGTGTGTGTGTCGATGTCTCAAGTACAATTTTGTCACATTTTAGGACAAGTGTGTTCAAAATTCTCAATCATGATCTAAAAATTAAAAAAATCTATATATACAAAAAAATTGATCATAAAATAAAGTCACTTGGCCTATGCATATCTTTGAGACCCCAGTGATTCGATGGGTTTAGGGCTCCTACTATGGCTTATGTGATGATGTGTACTAGGTCATGCATAAGAGTGTCCATATGTAAAATAGTGGGAGTGTCTATGAGAATTTCCATGCAAGACCATGGTTCCAGTAGCCCTAATATGGCGGAGATCATTCCCCTCTCAACATCTCTCGGTAGTCCTCAACCTATTGTGTTAGCAATGCAATCTCGGCCCATATTTGATACAAATCTCTTTTCATTCATCAGAATGGCACAAAAATATGTGTGGAAGTTGGGTTGGTATGGGATTCCTAGATCTATTAATAAGGTGTCTTGAGAAAAACAAGAATTGATCGAGAATAGGTCTAGGTTGGTCCTCACGATAATCTATCACCACCCCACAATCACATCTATAAAATACATGCCCATATCTATGAATTAATAAAATAAAAAATAAATCTTATTAACATCTATGAAAATGAATCTAATCTAGGAAGTAAGGGAAAGAGATAATCAATATTACTCATTAATATCTCCCTTAACCCAATCAAGATCTATATACACCCCCTTTGTCTCTACTGAGACCCCTCCTCCTATATCTCTAAAGACTCCTCTCTATCCTTGTGTGCCCTAACTACCTCCTCCTCTACTCCACTACCATACCAAATAGGGTTTGAATCCTCCTTTGATCTATATCCCATATCCTCCTCTTCCTCCTCTCCCCCTATAGATGCATCACAATTTATAATACCTAAGATGGCTCGACCTCTCCTTGACCTATCTAGATGAAGCCCCACATATCCCAATCGGTACCGCATAGACTACTATTATCCATATTAGTCGATACATACGATGTCCTTCACCTCCTTGGTGTCATTGAGTACAATCTCAACCAAAAAAGGGAATCAATATAGGGTAGGACAAGTTGTTGTGGTGCTCATGATATCGAGTGATTCTCCCTCCAACCACCTTGGTCATGAACTAAGTGGTGGTTGTGTAGTCTATCGGGTGACCCCTCCTCACCACATTGTCTTAGTTCATATCCTTATATGGGTGAGATATCATATCCATTGTTTTCAATGATATTGGTTCATGTAGTGTGGCTCTAATAGGTTCCATATCCACCCACCTCATTGTTTTGATGCTAGCGGGGTTTCCAATCCCAACACCCCTTTGATATGGTATCACTCTCTCATATACATATGAAATCACCAATATAGGATAGATGAGCAGTAGGCCCACATCTGAATACCCAATATAGGTCATGGTAGGTCTTCGATAACATGTCCTTCCCCTTTGTGAACACTCTTCCAAGTTGATCATGCTCTTCCCACAGTGCCTAAAAAAATAGAAATTATCTCCTCCCTTATACCCAATCAAATGTGAATATAATATAATGATGATGGCCTTATGTAAAGTGGGTAGGGGTTGTCTCTACTACTACTTGTCTCACACCCTTCTTAGCACTCATATTGAGTTCACCTACATATCCCAAATAGGTTATTCATCTGTGAGCCTCATTTAATGATCTATCACTTTTCAACGTTAAGCTCCTCCCTATAATGGATAATCCTAATATCATGTATACATCCTTTAGAGTGATATTCCACTCTCCACAAACATTAATGATTAGGGAATTGGAAATTTTTATGATATGTATCCCAACATGTCAAGAAGTCACAAATAACCTAATTGGCTAGGGATATCGGTCTAGTCTGTGCTAACCATTATATCCATTCCCTCTCTAGCAAGCCTATCTTGGCATGTGTAAATAATGGAGCACTCGAGACAACCACTTATTCTCTTGGGATCTTATCCATGTTACATAATCCCCACACATAAAAAAGAATACAAAAATTATATTACATGTATAATAACAAGTAATAAACCCATGGAAAAGTATTAGTAAGAAAAAACTAGCAAACTTCCTCTTGTGAAATTTTGCGTAAAGCAACCATGACAGTTGTGTAACCATCCTAGTAATTACATAACTTCCCCCTTATGTAAAAATGTGGTTACACAACCATTATGGGGGTTTTACAACACGATGGTGGTTGCAAAATCACCATGGAGGTTCAAAATCACCATGGAGGTTACAAAATCATCACATTAGTTGCATAACCATCATGGAAGTTGTGTAATAACCACTCTTTTTAAGTGGTGGTTGCACAACTATTGTGGTGGTCATGCCATTGACCACCAAGCCATGCCCTCTAAGGAAAAATACTTCAAATAAAAGTTTTAAATGACCAAATCACTTCAAAAAAATGCAAAATCTACGAAACATCCCCCAATGATAATTTTGGTACTGTGTAAAATCATCATGAATCTTCCCCTAGACCTCATTTCAAAAAAGTTAAATCTAGGGAAAAAAATAGAATAATAATAATAAATAAATTGTTCTTACCCCTCAGCTACTTCCATTAGAATCACTTCCATAATTTTCAAAATTTTGTAATTTTTACTATACTCGTGCGTGAAATGGTTACTTGAAATCTAGAGCTCCAAATTTAGCAAAGGTGTATCTCAGAAATGATTTATAAAAATAGTAAATTGATATATATATTATTTTGGTTATATGGTACAACATGGAAAATGTGACACCTCTCCAGAGTGATGAAAAAACTCCTTGAAAGTAAAAGCGAGATCTAGATCCCTCACTCTCCTCCTTTCCTTCCTCTTTTGACGTAAATCAACCTTTCACTCCAAGTTTTATAATTTATTTTACTTACAAGATAACTTCATAGCACCTTTTGGATCACATGCCAATGGCAGTTATGCAACCTTCATGACAATTGTGCAACTTCCCATGTTTCCATAACGGTGGATGTGCAACCGCCCCTCTGGAAATAGGGGTAGTTTTGCCACCGTCGACTTGAAATTAAAATACCCATTTTTGAACACATGTTTTGATTTCAACTTGATTTTATCTCACTTTTTTGGGTCAAATTGGATAAATTTAGGCTTGTCTGATTGGTCTTGAGTTCCTCTTCCCTTCTTGTTAAATATAGTATGTTGGTTTTTTCTCCTTAAGGTGAGTAATTGTTTCTTGATTGACATGTGTTCTGGTCATCTTCTCCACAAATAGCTTATAAAAATGGAAATTTTATGTGTATCATGGGTTAGGAAATTTGTAATTTTGAGAAGTGTTATGCTGCCATATTTTAGAGAGGGTATACATAGATATCCAATTCTCTATTTTTCCCCTTCTAGTCACATTCCATTTACCTTCCTTTCACAAAGCCATCCATCCAATTTCTTGACATTTTGTTTATATTCATTGCCTTGCCTTCCTAGATCAATTGGAACTCATAATTTTGAAGGAAATTGAAATTTATGAGACATTGGATGCGCCACATCATGAAGAAAGAAACCACAACACTGTAGTGACCAGGTTGGAGTTTTATTCAATTCTTTAAAGTTATAATTGTATACATTGTTTGCTATAAGTAGAAAAAATAGTTTATTAATTTATTAATGTTTAGGAAAATCAATTATATAATGAATGACTACAATGTTTACTGAGATATTACACATTCATGTACAAACAAATATGTGGTTGCGAATATGCAACTAAATATACATCCAACAATAATACAAACAAATGACTGTTCTAACTAATAAAACAAATAAACTTACGGGATAATCCAAATATAATGGTTATAAAATCATAACCATACAATAATTAATCAAAACTAATTACCTAAGGTAATACTGATGTATAATTACACATAATAAAATATTTTTACCATAACATTCCCCCCTTAATTTTCCATTGTTTTAAGAGACGAGGAGAGAGAACTCTCCAAAAAAACTCCAACTTCTCATGTGCAAGGGATTTTTGAAGATATATGCTCATTCTTCATTTGTTGGGAAAAAATAAAGCTATATATTGTGTTTCAAGACATGCTCACATATGAAATGTACTTGTACCTTAATGTTATTTGTTATTTCATGAAAAATTAGATTGCAAAAAGTTTTAGAACACCTTCATTTTCAACATACAAGGTTGTTGATTTCTCTATGGTATTCCAAGTCCTTCAAGTATGCAATGTAGCTATATCGCTTCACGAGACATCTTCACTGCAAAAAATTATACTCGGATTACGTAGAATAGAGAAAGAAATAAAGTATTTTTCTTGCTTCCTTGTGATATCAGTCCAAATCCCAAAAATAATACAAAACCTAAAGTGGATTTCCTATCATCAATATTGCCTACATGATTTGAATCCAAATATCCAGTCAAGAAGAATGTCTTTCTTCTTGTACTCTAGACTAAGATCGATGTTCCCTTGAGATATCTCAAGATCCTCCTTGCTTCCTTCCAATGAAAAATTCTAGGTTCTTACATGAACCATGATAGATAGCTCACTACAAAGTTGATATCTGGTCTAGTGTAGGTTAGGTAAATGAGAGTCCCAATCAACTGCCGATAGAGAGTTGCATTTACCATAAGAGATGGAACTGAAAGAGATAATTGTAATATGTTCAATGTAGCAATATGTGTGAAATTCATCATCCTAAATTTCTCAGTGTTGTATTGATATATTTAAAATGAGAAACAAAGATGTGATTTTATCTCTTTCATACTTATAATCCAAGAAAATAGTGCATCGACTGAGATCTATCATGTCAAACGATTAGTTAAGATCTTTTTCATTGCATTGACCATCTACACTAAACTTCCAGTGATGACTATATCATCGACATAGAAAAAAAAATCACAATCTCCCCCATTTATTTTTAAGGTAGAGATTGGGATCATATGGATTTCTGAAAAATCCATGTTGTACGAGATGCTCATCAATTTTGATGTACCAAGCTCGATGTGCATGTTTAAGGCCATATAGAGATTTCCTGAGTCTACATACCTTTTCTTCTTGACCAGGTACAAAATATACCTCATGTTGAGTCATGTAGAATTCTTCTTGTAGATATCCTTTCAGTAAGGCACTTTTTATGTCCATTTGATGGAATTTCCAACCAAACTATGCAGCTAGAGAAAAGATCATCATGATTGTTTTGATCTTAGTTGTGGGAGCAAATGTCTCCTCATAGTTTATGCCTTATTTTTGTGTATACCCCTTTGCTACCAGTATTTATTTGTACTTTTCTATGGTCCCATATACTTTGTACTTTGTTTTGAATATCCATCTACAACCAATGGGTTTCTTCCCTGGTGGAAGATTGACAAGCTTCCAAGTGTTGTTTTTCATCATTGATTGATACTCAGTGTCCATGGAATCTTTCCAAGATTTCAAGTAGGGATTCATGGAATATAGAGGCCTCATAAGATTCAATCAATTTACTCATCAAAGTGAATTTTTCTTCTTCTTCTACTTTATTGCGAGTATTAGGTCCGATAGTGGATGTATCTAGTGGAGAATCCAATTTTGTATCTTGTATCATGTTGGTATACCACTTGGGCATACACTAAAATACTTCAATGGGTCGTGGTTCTATCATCCCATCATCACCATCATCCCCATCATCACTTTCATATTTTGTGGGAACATAAGATTCTATTTTTACAATAGGTGAAAAATCTACATGAGGTGAGTACGGAGGATGAATCTTTGTTTCCTTCTTCTAAAAAACTCAACATCTCTGCTAGCGTAGAATTTCCTGGTCTTTGGATCCATCAATTTGTACCCAAAATTTTCTTCACAGTAGTCAATGAAGATGATTTTCTATGAGTTCATATCTAACTTATTTTTGTTCTTCTTGGGTATGTGCATGCTTTCTTTGACCAAATACTTTGAGTGTGTAACATATGGTTTGTGATTTGACCTTGCTTAATGGTGTTACCCCATCAAGAGTAAATGTGGGCACTCTATTCATAAATATACAATAGTATTTTTTTCTTCAACCCAAAATTTCCTTGCTATTCTAGAGTCATCAATCATGAAACACACCATTTCCATAATAGTGTGGTTTTGTCTCTCAACACCATTACTGCTGCGATGTGTGTGGAGGATACATTTGTTGATGAATCTTGTGAGCTTGAAGGTAGGATTTGAACTCATCAACTGGTAAATTCCCACCCTAAATCTGGTGGAGAGTTCGATGTGACGACCATTTTGTTCTCTACAATCACTTTTATCTTCTTGAATTTTTCAAAAGCTTCACTTTTCTTACGAATACAACATATCCACATTTTTCTCGAATAGTCATCAACACAAAGCATGAAATATTGAAATAAAGAATAAATTTTTGCATTTCACCACAAATATTGACATGAAATAGACCAATATTACCATGACCTTGATAAGTACTCTTACTGGAATGAAGCTTTGTGTTGTTTTCTGCTAGGCGGTGAGGACATTTATTTGTATCCTTGAAGAGAGATGACAATCATTTTACCATATTTTTATGGCAAAGTGTTTCAAGATACTTGATACTAATGTGAACAAGTCTCCAATATCATAAATTTACAGAGATAGAATTTTTAGCCACAAGTTCTTGATCATCTCTATGGAAAAAATCAAGCTGGAACATATGTCCCACATTGGAGACTTTTGTAACTATTTTCGAGCCTACATGATTTGTCTCGAATCAAACACATTTTCTTTACGGAATGAATTTTTTTTTTGAACCAAGGGTGGATAAATGTTCCCGATCCCCTGTAGTGTATATGAAGAATCATCACCTAATGAAACATGATTTTTCGAAGGCATGTCTCTCATTGTGGTAGACCATTCTCGTGGTTGGTCATGTGTCAAGTATCTCCCGAAACAACATAACAAACATCACGAGATGACGTGGAAGGTTCACTTTAATGAGTAGTGTACAAGAATTCTTCATTATTCAAATGTTCTTCTTGCTCAACTATATTTCCTTGTTGATGGAGTTTTATTTGCCGATTCGAATTCTTTTGTCCTTGATTGTAGGTTGAATGTACCTTATGAGATTGTTGATGTTTAGGTCTATAATGACTTGATGAACCTTTCTTATAGGTATTGAACCAAAAATCTTTTATATCATGTCCTCTCTTGTAGATAGGACATTTATTCTTATTCTTATTTTGTTTATCCCCATGTTGATGTTGTGTTTGGGAATTTTGAGAGGAATGAGATTTACCTTTTCCTTTTCCTTTCCATTTTTGATGATAAGAAAGTGCCTTCTCCTCTTTTTCATATTTTTTATACAACACTTCTTCGTGTTGCGTAGATTTACCATCTTGTCAAAGCTAATTGTCTAATCTCGACAAGTTGAGTGTTGTCACAAAAATGTGATATGAAGGAGGGAGTGCTCTTAGAACAATGGGAATGAGAGTTGTATCAGTGACCTCTTCTCTTAGGGCTAGAAGTGAATCCATCAATTTTACAACTCTTCTAAAAATCTTCAATTTTCTCATTTTGTTTGAACTTTAGTGTGTGTAACTAACTCTACAAATTCAGTATTACATTATTGTTATTGGACTTGTACATTGTTCTCAACTTATCCCATGCTTCTTTGGCTGATTTGGCATCTTGAATGTGGGGTTGTACATCGTTAGACATTGTGAAAAATAATATTAGCTTGGCCTTCTGATCGGATCGATTAAAGCTGTCTTTCTTGAGTTGTACCGGTTGTCGATCTGGTTATAGAACCATCCACAACATTCCAAATATCTTAAAAATCAAGATGTGTTTTGATATTTATCTTTCATGTACCATAGTTATCTTCTCTTAGAAGTTAAGAATCTAGGAAAAAGAACTTGATGGTGTTGGTGCCCATTTTATAGAATCAACGACAAAGGGTAAGGCTCTTATCACTCTAGGCATATGGTATCCTAATCTATATACCATCGATCGATATACTAAACCTTTCTATATATGTTCTGTCTGACGTAAAATCAACATGTGACCTTATTCACACTAGAACTCTTGAGGTCATGCCAAGACAACCAGTGTAGAATGAATGTGAATGTGACTGTGGTGATGAAGATTAAGCTAATTGGGAAATATTATATCTTCAACACGCAATGTCGGGATCTGTGAGTCTAAGGAAAATAATTCTCTCCTAACTTGAAGTTGTGTGATGGATAGGTCGATATAACAGACCACTATGAGACTAATAAATTTTGAGCTCTATCGAGATTCTATTTGTTGGTTGTTGAACACGTGGAAAATGACCTATGGGTGCCTCGTATAGATTTCCAAACAAGGTCATGGAAGTAAGAATGAGAGGTATGGTGGACCCACATGGATCTATGGGTGATTTTCTGGTATGATCCAAAAGTATTAGCCTAATCGAGTTCTTATGTTCGGTATGGAAAGTTGTGTAATAATGTCTAGTGGAAGTGGTGAAGATATGAATACTAATTTATACAAACTAGTGTCAATGTCTAACCCAGATTAGCACGCCCATTGGGTTGTGGGACCCGAGGATCACAACCAAAGACAGTGGAGGTTGTGTCCCTTGTATGGTCATGCACATTATCAATCCCTATTTCCATGAGTAGTTCAACGATGTCGTATGATTCATTAACAATGATGTTTAGCATATTGAGTTTTTCTACTTTCTTAGCAAAAGTTGTAGGTGTGCGTAAGATTGTCAAACATAAGTTGGTATAATTGTTAGTTATTGATTCTAACCCATTGGGTTATGGGACCAAGGCATAACAACCGTATGTCTTTCCCTTTTGTTGACCGTTGATGGTCATATAGAATGAACTAAGTCATTTTGATAAGAAAACTAATTACTAAAGGAAATAAAATCTATGTTTTATATTTTTCACAATATATTGAATCAAAGCAATAAAAGAAAACTAATCTATCAAAGGAAATATTTTTATCTTTTCTAAATTGTAAGCAATGCATCCTAATATAATAAATAAACTAAAGAAAAGTAATCAACTCGATGTAGCTGGTTACTTGTGTGAATGTGTGAATATAATCTAAGACAAATAACCTAATATAATCAAAACCCTTCAAACCCTACCTCAGAGGCGAAGAAAAAACCATGACCTTGAAAGGAGCTATTCTTCCTCACAACTTCCCTCGTAATGTTAAAGAAGAAAACTTAGTAATGATTTGATCTACTTGTGATTGTCTACTCTATTGAAATGAATGATTTTATATTGTATTTAATATGTAACTGAAACTAGTGATTTAAAATCGACAATTTAACAAATAAAGCAAAAAAACACAATTCTAACCTGGACAAGCAAGAGCTTTGGAAAATTTGGTTATACATGTATTTTTCCCCTTAGTATGTTCCTTTATTTCTCCAGTGTTCATGTGAGTCCAAGGGATTGGGAATGCAAGAACAAAAATAGGAGGATGGCACTTGAGTAATGACAAGTTGATGGTAGTCTGGAGGCAATGCAAGTATAAGAGAGATAGCACAAGAGATCAGAGCTTGGCTATGCAATTCCTAAAAAGATTGTAGCAGAAATACAATGCAAGATACAAAAAAATTCTCGAGTTCTTTTCTTGAATACAAACATGGAATAAATAGGAATGGAGGATGGGAGGTTCCTTTAATATCAAGAAAAGAATGAGTAGTTCCAAATAATTATATCTATTTAAAAATAGGAGGAAGGAGAACCAAGAAATCAAAGCTAATTTTAGACAATTTGGCTTTTGTATGCATTCTAAAGGTGAAATTATGTGAACCATCGCATGTTAAAACATGCATGAGGAATTTGGGAAAAGTGGGTAGGACCACCACCTGTTTTGGGCAGCGAGTTTGAACCACTTCCCGGGCGGGCGGTGGTCCCGACACTAAAGGCCAACACATGCGCGAAAGAGACAGGAAGCTAGAAAAGTGTGGGAAGGCTAAGTAAATATGTCTAGGTAACAAATATAAAATGTGAATGGGATTTGGAGCTCAAACACCTACTTGAAAGGACTTGAATCATCATTGGGGAATTTTGTAACTATTTTGCCGACAATGTAGCACATGTAATTTTGGGTGATTACATATTGCCCCTTGGAGAAATGTCTTAGCCATGAAAAGGCGTAAAACATAGAGTCCAAGTATGTCATTCCCAAAAAGGGAGTTGGAAGTTATACCTGACATGCCCATGTGTCGAAATGTCACTACCCAAACTCCCACTACCTGTAAGAGAAAAATAAGAATCAAGTACAGTAGATAAAACATTGAAAAATAAAAACTAAATAAAAGCGACAAGAGGACATACCATTTGTGTTTAGATATAGAGATATACTTGCACCAACACTCCAGCCTTATGAACAGATACACTCAAAACGAGGTTAAAAATAACATATATAGATCAAAACCAACTCACTTTTCAATTAATTTGTGTATTCTTGATTTTGTGAACTTGGAGCTCGGATTCACGGTGACCATTTCTTTCATGAGTATAGTCGAAACAAAAATTTTGGAATAGTGATAATGCCTCCACGTGTGGGAGATCGACTAGTGTGATCAAAGGTTGGTTATTTTCACTTTTTCTTATTCCTAGAATGTAAAAACATTGAAAATTTCACCTAAGGGGGATCATTTTAAAATTTTCTTGTCCTAAATGAGTCTCTAGGGGGTACCCATAGGAATTCTTTTATTTTTTCGAAAATGGTATTTTTTTGCACTTTTTAGCATTTTTTAGGGTTAAGTGCATGTTTGGAAAATTGGCTCGGGACCGTCGTCCAAAGCAAGCCATGGTTATGGGACTGCCACCTCTGCACTAGGTGGCGGTTCTGAACAAAATGACCAAAACGTTCACTAACTTGTTTTTTTTTCATGTTTTGTCATTTTTTGGTGAGATTATCTTCTTTTATATGTTACTAAATTTCTCTTTTTCCATGTTTTGGTGAATGCAAAAGGAGGAGTACATCCGCTAGAGACGAGAGAGGGAGTGTGATTGGTTCCCTGGGATTCTGGATTAGCCGACCCGGTGAGAGGGACATTCTGCAGAGGGAAAGTATCTAGAGGATTGCACGAATACCCCACGTTGCCCTCACCAGTCACATATTTTGTTTTTGGTGAGATCATCTTCTTGTATGTGTTACTAACTTGCTCTTTTCTCATGTTTTGGTGAATACAAGAGGAATACATCTGTTAGAGTAGAGAGAGAGAGTGTGATTGGATCCCTAGGAATGCTGGATCAACCGACTTAGGCTAAGAGGACATTCTACAAAGGGCGGTATTTGGAGGATTACACGGTACCCACCTTTCCCCTACTAGTCACATATTATGTGACTTGTTCTCCTACTTTGGGATGTAGATTGGAACACCTTCGATTTCTAGGTGTTAGGGGTGAGTGGACCATTACTTTGGAGGATGTATACTACATCCTTAGGCTCCCGATTCTTGGGAGGAGACTGAATTTAGAGACAACGGGATCTAGGGACACGATGACATAGTGGGCCACATATATGGGAGATGTTGTTGTCTCATCTAGTTCGAAGAAGGGGATGAAATTTTGGTCAATTGCTATTGCTCCTATTCCGATCATTCGAAGGGCCATTATGGGTATCATGTCCTCATGATTGATTAGGGACAAGGAGGTGAAACTCTTCTCTATTGCTAGGCTCCCATTATTGTATAAATTGAGGGACATGGCCATAGGTACACATGGGGAGTAGAAATACTCACGAGTATCTACGAAGACTTATATAGGGTAGTCCGATTATAGGGGTAGTCACTGAGCCACCCCACTCTTGTCATGAGATGGGTATATGAGAATATCACCCCTATAGAAGGGGAGTACAAGTATTAGACCCAAGGGTTGTCTAGGAAGCGAGGTGGACTATTATGTCAGTTCTTAGGACACCTCATCAGCCAGTGGCTTCTCTTACTACAATAGACATGGTTGTTACTCCCTACCAGGACATGGCAGGGTTATGGGGATAGGAGGTGACCATGGTGGTAGCTTGTTCTACTACATGCTAGCTAGTTGATAGGGATGGGAGAGTCAAGATTCATCCATTTGATTAGGTTCCTCAGCAGTTTGGCCTACCATATGTTGACATACTTCCCCCAGTGGTATCGGTCTATAGGACCATTTAGGAGGCCCAAAGGGGCCCTAGAGGAGATCCCGGCTAGACAGTGGTTACTCTAAGTGTTTTTATTTCCATTAGGCATGTGGTTTATGCTCGACGGGAAGTTGTTTCCCCTCGATCACCTTTACTCCATATTGTGGTCCCTCCTACTCACAACGGAGAGGAGGATGAGCTTGTTAGTGTGAATTTTGATTCGAGGAGCATGCAAGAGGTGAGAAAAGGAGGATTCATCGAATAGGAGACTATGGAGGAAGAGGGGTGATGCCAAGACTATCAAGGCATCCCATATGGTAAAGGAGGAGAGGGATGCTGAGTGGCATGATACTCAAGTGATGTTGAGATCCACACACGAGGAGGCTAGTAAAAGAGAGAGAGAGAGAGCTTAGTCTAAGAGGAGCCATTTCATCTAGGTGGGGAGGGGGATGATGATTCCATGATTGAACAACATTTAGCCTCTAGCTTTGGGGAGGCTTGTATGTACCCAAAATTACATGCGCTACATTGTCAGAAAATGGTTACAAAATTCCCCAATGATGATTCAGGTCCTTTCAAGGTGTTTGAGATCCGAGTTTCCATTCGTAGTATATATTTGTTTCCTAGATGTCTTTAATTATCCTTCCCATGATTTTTCTAACTTCCTACCTCTTTCTACACATGTTTTGGCCTTTAGTGCTAGGAGCACCACCACCTGCCTAGGCAATGGTTCGAAATAGCCACCTAAAATAGGGCGGTGGTCCCATGAAACCACCACCTTGCATAGGCGGTGGTCCTACCCACTTTTCTAGAATCCCTCAAACATGTTTTAACATGTGACAGATTCACTTAATCTCACATTTTGCATTCATACATGAGCCAAATTGTCTAAAATTATCTTTGATTGCTTAGTTCTCCTTCCTCCTATTTTTAAATATATTTAATTGATTGGAATTACTCCTTCTTGCATTGTGAATGAAGGAACCTCCCATCCTCCATTCCTATATATTCCATGATTGTATTCAAGAAAAAGGGCCTAAGAATTTTGTGTCTTACATTGTGTTGCTGGAAACAATATTGCTAGGAATTACATAGCCAAGCTCATATCTCTTCTACTTGCATTGCATCCATACTTCCTTCAAGCTGCCATTTCTCAAGTGTCATCCTCTTGTTGTTGTTCTTACATTCCTAATCCCTTGGACTCATATGGAAACACGAGAAAGAAAGGAGAAAATGAAGGAACAAATTACTACACAAATGGATTTACCTCTATTATGTGAATTCTAGGTTGTATTTTTGTTTGATTTCCTCCATTCTTATAATTTATCATTGTTTAGCATATCAAATAGAGTAGAAATCAATTTATTTGCAAGTAATTAGTTAATTTCAAGAGGTCTGAAATTTTAATCTTTCATAGCAACCCCCAATGACGGATTCCATTTTTCCTATCCATGTGGCTCTGAAGGAGAGAATATTTGTAGGAGGTTGTCTACATATTGTAAATCACTTGGATAATTTATTGTTTTAATTTAGTTTAGTTTCAATACACTCAGCACAGGTGAATAACCACACTCGGTTATTTTTCTTGTTTAGTTTTAGTGTAGAAATATTTTAATTACTTATAATAGAGAAAAATTATTGTTTGTGATTGTAATATTTCAGTTTTGTGATTTTTTAGATTAGCTTCCTTTTAGTAGTAGCATAGATCGTTAATTTCATTCAGTTTACATGGACACTTCAAACTAGTTTAACACTTAGATCTAAGTTAGGAAAAAAACCATAGGGAATTTATGCTACCCGTTCATAGCCTCTAAATCTCCCTTTGCTAACTCATCTACAATGAGATCACACTACCGATCTTAGTCACCGATCATCCTATAGTTAGCCACACACATTCAATATCATCTCGCTCCGACACACCTTGGGGGTGGAGTAAGGTTGAAGGTTGCATGTCAATTTTCATCTGTAAAAATTGGTGAACCTAACGTGAAGGATTAATTCCTTCTTGTTTCCTTTTCTTTAATTGTTATTACATCACCTCTCCATTTAATCCCTTATTTTGGTAGGTATTTTATACTTTATAAAATATGTCCGGAAGAGAGTTTGGTGAGCCATTTGGCTCGATAGATATTACACCAACGTTAAACCTCAACAATCCCCTTCTCTTTCGAGGTGGGGTGACAATTAAAAATTCAACATTCTAACCTCCCCTGGTTACACTTCAAACCCCATTAGCTATGTAAGGATGGAGGAGGTTGATCAATCGTTAAACATGTAATATGGTCAACCTAATGCAAACCACGTTGTTATCACAAATGGAACAGGTTCTTACCATAGAGTCTTGTCAATACCTCACATTGCCATGCAATCAATAGAAGATGATATATTTGCATGAATAGTTAATCCTCTTCATCGATAGATGAGTCATTACGTAGAATGAAGGCTAAAACCTTTGAGATTTTGAATTCCTATCCTAATATTATTACTTCGAGGAAGAAAAGAATTATAACACTAAAAATTTCATAACGGGTATTATGAGCCTACTCAATCAAACCCTACACCACAGCACCCCAACAAGGGACTTGATCCTCTCCAAACAATCTCATTTCTACTTTGGTGGGGAAGATTAGAGAACTAGAAGGTGCTTGACATCAAAACCAACACATGTAGTAGGGCATAACATGGGGTATCTAGTTGAAAACAAAGGATACATTCCTTCTAATGAGAAACCAACACAATATCATGTACAACAAGGTTATCTGTCTCATTAAAATCTAGGTGATCTTCTCACGTGGTTAGACATACTAGGGATGGGTCCTCATCCTTCTCAAGCTTTTCCTACACAAGTTATTTCCAAAAGTGCATTCTTGAATGCCACCACAACAAGAAATACGACGTTCCCTAGTTTTATGCCCACGATTCCATATCCTGGAACTATCCCACCTTACATGAATTAGAATATGTATTCAAAAACTCCCCGATGGACCCATATACCATTCCTTCTCCATACATGCCATATTAAGGGACCCCGTATGTTCCCATCAATGCTTATAGTGTAGCTTATCCAAGTCATCCTCCTCCACCTCCTCATCAAGGATCTTCGATGGTGGAATCTTACATAATGGATACATATGCTGAGTACTTAAAGAAGCCTCTTGACTTCACCATACGTGGTTTTATGCTTTTGTGCCCATTTTTAGATCTTCCAAAATTTAGGGAGAAGGAGACCCAAACACTTATATCAAGGCCTAAACTACTACTATCGGGAGCCGCTTCCTTGGGATGTTGTAGTGGGTAAGATCTTTCTGAATATTCTCAAAGGAATCACTTTAGATTAGCACTATAGGATAATGGAAGCTTCTATACATTCCTTTAAAAAAAAATTCTAATTTCATCAAAGCATTTGAAATGAACAAGTTATTTCATACATAGATTAGGATTTCCTACATATTATACAATAGCAAAATGAATCTAACACCAATTTCATCTAGAGATGGTGCCAAGTTCTCTATGCCTTTACAAGTGCACTCAACATGGACCAAATGGAACTTTGTGATATTTTCCTTCACTCACTCAATTAAGAGACTAAGGAACAGGTCCAAAAGTTTCCTTTTCATAGTTATGAGGAAGTTTTGGAAGGTACGCTTCAAATTGACCAAGCCACATTTGACAATGGGAATAAGACCTATGATTCCAATGGAAAATTGGTATCCCCAAATCAAAATAATGCAAAGTATCAAAATAATGGTGCCAACAACCAAGGACCTAAGGGTGTGAATCACAATCATTATACTACCACAAATAGTTCTACTAATCAATCCAACAACATTGGTTTTCCAATCAACGGAAATAATAAAAATAATGAAAATACGAGGCAATTAAAGAGGCCCTAACACTGTGTCTTCTTTCAACACAGTTGATATAAACCATCCCTCTCAAAAGAAAAATCAAACCCAAGGCCCAAACCAGTACCAAAGTTCCAGCCAAGGGAAATAAACCATGGTTATAACAATCAATTTCAAAAATACAAGCGAGGTTATAAGCAACAAAAACAAGATGGCTATCAAATGCCAAAAGATTACGACCTAATATGTATTGTTGTTTCCATAAGGTTCGAGGTCATGATGATAGGACTTGCCACGATTGCAACAAGTTTCTACAAAGACTTCTTGAAAACCAAAGGCAACTCTTTGTAGACATGTTCCTAGAAAATCCTGAAACAAACTCATGAACGACTATACCAGGGACTCATAGCTCCTCAAAACGTTGATGTGAGCATATTTTGAGTTCCAATCCCTACACATCCTGAAAATTTCAAGGTGAATTCACAAAACACAAGAAAAGGTATTCCTATAGAAATAATTACCATGAAGCCTCAACTTCTAATAACTTTCAGTCGCTTCTAACCTTGGTTCAAATGATAACACAAAAATCCTAGGATTAGTTGAACTAGAGGTTGAGTGTGAAATTAATGAAACAACTCGAGACGAAGGATTATGTTTCATAACCCCTTCTGTTATTTCGTTTCCACAAGATGATGTTCCTACAATTGCAAAACCAGTAGGAGCCTATGATTTAATATCGGATTTGAACAAGATCTTTTCTCACATTTTGTTTCTAGATTTGTTGAAGCATTCACCTACACATCATTCTACGTTGCTTGATGTACTAGGTCTTGGTCATATAATCCATGTTACACCACCTCCTCGAACTTAAATAAATCATATTTACTTTGACATTAATCCTCTAGGATAGAATGATACGATAGTGATTTTTTTTTGATATAGACAAGATGCCATCGACGTTGAAATTTCTGAAGAGGTGATTCTACCTTATTTTTATAGGTATAGGTTTATAAAAAATTGCATTAAGAGAGCCATGATTGATGATAGTGATAATGTAAATGTGGTTCCCTTCTCTTTCTTGTAGAAGTTGGGATATGGAGAGACAAATTGTTCCTCTACAAGAAACACGTTACGAGGTATGACCTGTCTTAAAGCGACCTTGATTGGAACCATAGTTCTTCCAGTCATGCTTGGTCCTAAAACCATATTGACAGATTTTTACATTATCTTCAAGGGAAAAAGTTACAACATGATCCTTGAGAGACCCTAGATTCATCAAATGAAGGCTATCCGTTCTACCATGTTTCAGGAGATTAGATTCCTTCATTTGGGAAGGTCTTCATTGCTCAAGGGATCCTAAGCCCTTCGATATACATTTAGAAAACCTAAAGAAGAAGAAAGGAGTCCATACAGATTATGAAATTCTTACAAATCAATTGAATAAACCACCTCCATCAAAATATTTAGCCCACAAACATTTGAGGTGGGAAAAATAGATAAGGGTAAATCAATATCTGTGGAAACACTTGTCCACTAAAACCACATCGGAAATTATGAAACTCTTAGAGAGTGATGACCCAATCTTCCCCCATTTGAACCATAGGGAATGGGTAGTCTTATCAGTTTAGCATCTCTTCCTTCGACGATCGAGGTTTAGGTGTAAACATGATAGAATTAACAAAAAAGAAGGGAAATTTGAGATTAAAATGATTCCCATAAAAACCATCTCGAGGATTTTTCTATTCTAAACATTGGTTTCATCTCATGTGTGTTTAAAAATAAGAGTTACATATCCATGGGACAAGGACTCATCATTCGAAAGTGTCACAAATAAACACAATGCTCCACATAAGAAACAAGGCTTAGCATCATAGTCTTGCTCACCCACACACAATGTCTCAAGAATATGACAAAGAGGTGCACGAACTCCTCTTTTAGAAAAATGATTTTAATTATTGAACATATACACTTATGGGAAAGGGTTGTAATTTTAGAATCAGAATGCTAGGCCCTTGTCAAAAGAATGGAAATTTTGAGGATCACAATTCTCCGTTGTGTACTCTTAGGGGTGAAGAATTCGATATTCATCAACTTTCTTCACCTTAACTATCATGACATGTAGTTTCACCTACATTTCCACATGTACATTATTGCATCTACATTTCACTTTCATTTTTTGGTTCATTCTATAAATTTTTTGATGGTTTTATTCTTATAGAAAATCCTAAAAAATTCTGAAAAACATTGGCAAAACATTCAAATCATATCTCTTCAAATTTTCATCGTATCATCAATTGTTTTCAAATCATTTCATTAGCTCAAACAAGATAAGACAAAGTTTTGACCATGATCATACCAAGGTCTGCATACTTGGTTTTGCTTATAGTCTCTTTCTAGATTAGGTGTTTTGCCTACAGTCTATTCTAGAAGCTTCATGGTGTCACATCTATCCCATAAAAATATATTTGGAAATAGGAACATACTTAACATTTTTCCTATATGAGTAAGTAAAATGAAAATCCACAGAAAATTTTTATTTTACACATTTATTTGCCCTATACCAACCTTCGGTGTTGAGCTTGCATCTCTTATTGGTGATGTAGGGTTTAAAAAGGAGAGAAGTGACCTTACTCACTTATGCCTTGTTTATGGTGATAAGCCCATGCTTCCTCCTGGTAGCATCGGGAAATGAGTAGGGGTCTCTTTGATAAACTTGAAAGTTACAAATAATTCATTCAAATGCTATGAATTCATAAGTCAAAAACAAAGTGAGGTAGATGTCCAAAATTCCAAAAGATTTTAAAACCCCAAATCTAGATTTTTTCAACCAGGTGGCCATCTATGGATCTAAGTCTAGATAAAATTGAAAGAAATTCACATTCTAAACTACAAAGTAACTTAACTAAGGTAAGGTGGTAGCATCTCGGTTTGGCTCTGCCAAACCTTTTCTTTCTCTCATAATTACCATTTAATAAATTTTCATAACTTGTGCCCCTTATGATTCTCGGTGTTGAGCCTTTGTATCTTACTAGTTACGTGGAGTTGGGGTGGGAAAGTACATTTACTTATCATATCATTGTATCACCACGTTTTTCCAAGACAATATGGAGTATCAAATATTGCTTGAAGAAACTAAAGTAAAACATCACGTTGTGTTCACATTATCATATATCGACATTATGAAATACAAAAATAAAATCATTCAGTTATCATTTCCCATCAATTGCATACATTCAAAAAAGCATAGAAAAGTGGAAATTCTAAACATCTAGAGTACACATGAGAAATAAATCGAAATAGAGTCAACTCAGATACAATGGATTGCCAAAGCCAAAAGATAAGAGTTTGTATATATCATAGAGGGTTATGTTTCTATACAATACCATCATACACTAAGATGTGGTCAAAATGCTCACAATGAGCCCAAAATATACAAAAAATTATATATTGCCCAAAAAAATGGCAATAAGGTAGTAAGAGGCCTAGTGGCATGTCAATCCCTATGGGATACCTCGGATGGTGCACGACCATGTCTAGGGATCTTGTTGTAGCTATGAAAATGTTGGCGATGAACCAAATGGTGCGAGTGCTTGTGATAGTAGCCACTGGTTATGGTCTCGCTCCAAGAATGGCTCAGCCTCATCAAACGCTCAGTGGCCTCATATTTGGCCACCGTGTGTGAAGAAGGAGAACACCACCTCTGCTATCCTCCAAATGGGTGAAAACACGTCAGTGTGTCACGCCCAAAAGCTAGTGGATGACTCAAACCATCAGTCATTTCGACTCGAGTCTTCCCCAAGGGGATCAGTAGGGTGTCCATGCAAACTTGTTGAATGAGCTCTCTCCACTCCTGTGTAGTTCTTTGTAAAAATGAGAATAAGGAGATAAGTTAAAAAAACTCAAATTAAACGAGAATATAAAAACCAAGGTTTCAAGTTAACAAAGGGTGAGAAAAGAGTGTCAAACATACTCGGATCTCCTAGCATCCAAGTAGGGTCAATGACTACTAATACCGATGTTGCTTTAGCGAGTTGTGGGCCTCCCCAAAGATAGAGGCCAAACTCTATCCAATCACGAGACTCATCATCCCCCTCTCCATCGTGAGGAAGTGTCGTCTCTGAGACTAAGGTCTCTCTCTCACTAATGGCCTCCTCGTATTTTCTCTCAACATCTCCCCGAGTATCATGCCACTTAGGGTCACTCTCCTCCTCCTTTGCATGGGATGCCTCACTAGTCCCAACACAAACCCCCTCATCCTCTATGTCCTCTCTACCTAAATCCTCCTCCATATCATCCCCAGGTATCCTCCTTAGAGTAAAAGTCTAGATTAATGGGCTCATCATGCTCCCCTATGTGAGTAGGAGAAGCTGCAATCTAAAGAAGGGAGCTCGAGGGGCACCAACTACTCATCGAGCATGGACCACCCATCTAACCGTAATAGGAAAACTTGTAATGATAACTTTCCAACCAGGGATCCCCTTTAGGGCCCCTCAGAGCCTCCTTAATAGTCCTATAAACCGGGTGTAACTGGAGGGAGCATATCAATGTACTGAAGGCCAAGCTGCTGGGGGGACCCAATCAAATGGATGGACCTCATGCCTCCTTGCCCTACCAACTAGCTGACCTATCAAAGAGTAAGCTACAATCGTAGTCACCTATTGTCCCCATATCCCTTTCATGTCCTAGTAGGGTGTGGCGGTCATGTCACCATAGTCGGGAAGCCAGCCGGGCGATGTGGCATCCTAAGCACCGACATACTGTCCATCTTCTCGAATAGCCCCCGGATTTGACATTGGTACTCCCCTACCATATGGGATTAAATGCTCATAAAAATCACTCATAAAAAGAGTGGGGTGGCTTAATTACTTCCTGCAATTGAACTACCCTTCGTATAAATTATGGTAGGTAGTCCCCAAAATATATGTTCCCCGAGGCATATTTATAGCCATGCCCCTCGATATGCGTAATGATAGGAGCCCAAAATGTAAAAGGGTGTCACCACCCTTATCCCCGATCAGATTGGTAGGACAGATAACCATGATGGCTCTGCGCATATGATAGGAATGGGAGTGGTGGCAATGGACCAAACCTTCACCCACTTCTTTAAACTAGATGAGACAATGGTGTCTCCCATGTATGTAACCCTTTGCGTCATCCATCGCAGCCACTGACCCCGTTGTCTCAAAATTCGGGCTCTTCCCAAGAATTAGGAGCCCAGGATACGATACACATCCTCCATGGTGATGGTCCACTCATCCCAGGACACCTAACAATCGGAAGGTGTTACTTCCCAAATCCCAATAGGAAAATAATTCAAATAGAATATAACTCCATCTCACACTTCCTCTCTGACTCCATCGATGTACTCCTCTTTCTACATTCACCAAAACATGGAAAAAGAGCAAGCTAGTAACATATACCAAATAATAAGCTCACTGAAAACATTACAAAACATAAAAAAAACAAGTTAATACACGTTTTGGTCATTACATTCGGAAGCGCCACCTAGTGCAGGGAAGCGGTTTCAGGACCGCTACCCTGCTTTGGATGTTGGTCCTGGACTAATTTTCCAAATGCATATTTTACCCTAAAAATACCCAAAAAGAAAAAAAAGGACTAATTTTGACCAAATAAAAGAATGCCTTATGATCTCCCCCCTAGAGACTCATTTAAGATAATTGTTTTTGAAAATGATCCCTCCTAGGTGAATTTTATAAAGTTTTTACATTCTAGGTATTATAAGACAAAAGTTAAAATAAGAAACCTTAGGCCATGCTAGTCGATCTCCCACTCATGGATGCATGATCATGATCTTTTCACGATCGTATCGTATCAGCTGTAATCTAATCGAAATGGTCACTCTGGGTCCAAAGATCCAAATTCACCAAATCAAATAGCACAAATGAATTGGAAAATGAGTTGTTTTGATATACATATATATATATTGTTTTGACCTCATTTTGAGTATCACGGGGCTGGAGTGTTGATGTAGGTATATTTATATGTCCCCACACAGATGGTAAGTCCTCTTATTGTTTTGATTTAGTGTTTATTTTTCGATATTTTATCTATCTGCACTTGAGTCTTCTCTTCTCTTGCAGGTAGCAAGATTTTGGGCGGATACATTTTGACACATGGGCATGTTAGGTATAACTTCTAACTCCCCTTTTTGGGAATGACATACTCGGACTCTCGTTGTATGCTTATTCATGGCTAAAATTTTTCTCGAGGGGGTATTATGTACGCACCCAAAATTGGATGTGCTACATTTTTAGAAAACAATTATAAAAGTCCCCAATGATGATTCGAGTCTACTCAAGAAGGCGTTCAAGATCCAATTTCCATTCATAGTATATATGTGTTACCTACACATATTTACCTAGCCTTCCCATGCCTTTTCTAGCTTCCTACCTCTTTCTGCGCATGTTTTGGCCTTTAGTGTTAGGACCGCCTCCCTGCCTGGTCGGTGGTTCTAAAACCGCCACCAAAAATGGGATACATTCTTGAAACCACCACCTTGTGCAAGGCGGTAGTCTTGCATGTTTTTATAGAATCCCTCATGCATGTTTTAACATGCGATGGTTCACTTAATTTCACTTTTTACATGCATTTGTGAGCCAAATTGTCTAAAATTATCTTTGATTTCTTGGTTCTCCTTCCTCCTATTTTTAAATAGTTTTAATTGGTTAGAACTACTCCTTCTTGCCTTGTGCATGAAGGCACCTCCCATCCTCTATTTATATATATTCCATGCTTGTATTCAAAAAAAAGGGCTGATAATTTTGTGTATCTTGCATTGTGTTGGTGCCACAATCTTGCTGAGGTCGACACCTATAATTTATCCTGAACAATTTAAACACTTAAATTTTTCTAATCCCCTTTCATGCATCGTTATCTTCTCTTCTATCATCGTTAATTAATTACAATAAGTAATTAATTAAGTCTTCTATTCAACAAATACCCTAATTAATGACCTTCCATTAATTAATCCTTCCTTCTATCTAAACTAATTAATTATTATTAATTAATTAGCTTCCCCTTTCATTAAACCAATAAATCATTATTTAATTGATTTAATCCCCTTCTATAGTCTAAATCATGCTAATATTCCTCTAAAAAGATTTTATAAGCTTGCACATCTATTAATTAATCATCTTGATTAATTAATAAACCCCCTTTATCCACATGAGTCACTAAAGGACAAGCTAAACTCTCCTAAAGTTAACTCAACCCTTTCTAAACCCCCTTATCCACAACTAACTCAACATCTCTATTATCCCACATGCAAAGGGATGTAGAGATCCCTTTATCCATTGGGCTATATAAAGAGCCCTCCTCCTACCTTTACACTTACACCTAATTCTTGAGAAACAAAAGAAAGCATATAGTACATACACTATAAGCCTTTTGTCATCCTTAAGCATTTCACCATTGGAAGAGCTAAGCCTCATTCTTGCATTTCATCCATTTAAGCTTTTGGGTCATATGGAAATAATCAAAGTGGTCTTGTAGCCATGCTTTGATGAGCTTCCATTCCTAATCCCTTGAAATCAAACAATCAACTTTGATTTCCATGAATCTACCTAGGTTCAATTTAGTTGTTTTGGTAGTCTAAAGAGTAGAGGTTTTGATAATTAACATGTTAGTTTGATTTCATTTCAAAGTTTATGATAATGTTGTTATTTAACTTTGCTTAGCTCTTAACTTGATGGTGTTTAGATTTTGATTTAACTTTGTTAATTAAGACTACTAGGTGTTAGTTTTAATTTCCTTAACTTAGTTAAACAAAACCATGCACACATTTGGCACACCTGGTGGGATGGATCCTTAGTCCCTTAGCATTCTAGCTTGAATTCTATTGTTTTTTTAGCTAACCTTTGATATACACATATAGTAAATAATGTTCAATTTCTTAGGATTTTTGCTAGTATTATATGTGTAGGTTCTCATTTAGAGCTATCATTTTAATGGGTTGTTGCCAATTTCAAGCTAACTTACTAAAATTTGAAGTGTTGTGAGATTTTTTGTGTCTTTTCCATACTTTGGTTGTAGGAGGGGGCATAGGTGCACTAACCCTAGTGCAGGCACACTAACCCTGGCATAGGCACCTCTCGGGTGGCGTAGGCACACTGTCGAGTTTTGTATCTCTATTTTCCAACCTTGGCACACATACACTAACCCCGCACACATACCCTAACCATGGCATAGGCACACCAAACCAGGGCATAGACACTTTTTCATATTGTACCTTCACTACAGTGGGAAAACCTATCAGGTGGTGCATACACACTAACCCTGGTGCAAGCATCTCTCGGGTGGCGCAGGCACTCTGTCAAAATTTTGTACTAATTTTTATCTACCATGGTACACATGCCCTAACCTTGGCACAGGAACCTCTCGGGTGGCACAGGCACTCTGTCGAAATTTGATACTACTTTTTATCTACCCTGGTGCACATGCCCTAATCTTGGTGCAAACACCTCTCGGGTGGCACAGGTGCACTGTGAGTCTTGAAAAACATAGAGGGGCACATCCACCCTAACCCACACGCACATGCCTAAACCGGGGCACATGTGTCTTTCAGTTTTCTCAAAATTAAAGTGTTAAAGTGCTAACTTCTTTGTAGGTTTTATCTAATTAATGCCTATTTTTGTAGGGTATGTTTACATGCTTTTTCTAGACTAGATAGACTTTGCATGCTTTCTTATAAGAATAAGGTCACGTATGCTCTTCCCTCATGTCCTTTGGGGTGATCTTGGGAATCAAAAATGATTCTTAGGTCTTTTTGATGCTTTGAAATTGTTAAGAATATCTGAATTGGAATGAGTTAACTTGGTGTGTTTGAATTAAGTGTTTTTCCATTTGGTATCTTCTTGGATTTTAGAAATGTCACGTATGCTCTTCTCTTGCATCCTTGGATGATCTTGAGAATCAGAAATGATGTTTATTCTTTTTATGGAAAATTACTAACCTCGTTGTGTAGGACCAAAACACACGCTTGTCAAAGAAAGGTGGAATCGAAACAAAATCAAACTACTAATACAATTGTCATATAGGTTGCCAAAAGGTGTTCAAGAAAACCACATCAAAATTAAACAAGATAAAAAGAACACCATATTCAAAACATTGTATTGTAGGTTTGAAAAGGGTATGTCCCTATCCACTCAACTAGAACATAACCCCTTTGGCATAACACCTTAAGCTACAACAATGGGGGTGGTACCAGAACCCCAAAGTAGTCCACAAGAGGGAACCTTGTGGATGAAATGGGAAGTGCTCCACACAACCTACTTGACTAGTTGTTCCTTGTGAGTTAGCATTACCAGTTTTCCATATGGTGACCCCAGTGATGGTACACATGTAGATGCACTAGTTTCCTACTATGCTTGAAGGGGGTAAAGTAAAGCCAAGATACTCCCAAATTAGTCATTGCGACTTTTTGGGTAAATCGAGCTCGCTTAAGACAACTTTGTAACACCTAGGAAGAGAGAACCACCTAGGAAGATATTCTTTGGCCAGAGAGCCACTTTGACCATTTCAAAATAGTGTTGAGTTGTGAGCCATCATTCATCACGAAACATGGGAAGCGTTACTTTTGTTTAGTTTTTCACTTGCCTTAAGGTGAGGTGAAACTCTGCCAAAGTAAAGCCAACATTTTTCATCCCCATTTTGATCTACTTCCTCACATTCTTTTGACACTTTGTTGATCAAAAGAAGAGTGACTACCTTTGCATTATCAATTGATTGTTTTTGCCACTTTTTTGTCCATTTACGCCCATCCATGTTTGTGGTTGGGTAAGTTAAACATCTAAAGTGTGTGGAGACATATTCATATCATTGGTGGCCTTTGTGATCTTGATACCCATGTCAGGATCATCATCATAGTTAGGTGTGGTTCATCATCTTGAACTTCCTTGGAAAGGTTACCTTGTTTATATCGTATCACTACAATTTTGGTATTTACATCTTGTTTCTTGTAAACTTGACCTAAATATCTTGTATTGTAAGGTTACACTATACACATTTTAACAATTCTTAGTTATACTATAAGCTTTTAGTTTGATTCCATTACTACCTCAATTTTGAAAAGTGCTACGTGTTACCACTTGTGTGTGTTATATCAATATCATCTTGATATCAATACCTTACTTTCTCACAAAGTTTGGTTAACATATCTTGGTGACATTGTTGTGTCACTCACAAATTATAACTGGCACTTTTTGGGATATAGGTATTAATTGAATTTGAGCTTACTTCTAGTATACCTTGTTAGGAGGTCACATTAACTTCTTGTATTTACTTACGTCTTGTTCATTCCCTTGAACTTGACATAAGTGAGGACATCTTGTTAATTATCTTACAACACCAACTACCTTTTTGAAAAAAACCTAGGAAGTACTTCATTCGATTGATAGGCTTAGGTACCAAACATTGTGTCACTATTGACTTATCACTCTATCACATTGGTACTTTAACATTTATACTCATTCATATTCTTGACATTCTTTTTGCATTTCACTTAGGTGTGATCACAAATTTTTGAACACATTTACAACATACCTTGGTGAAATTGTTGCACATCATGGCTCCTAAAACATGATTAGGGCTCAAAAATCAAACATTTGAAGCACAACAAGCGCAAACTTGGGAAGCCTCAAACAAACAAGGGTCAAACCCTTTTATTGGTCATGATCTAGGGCCTTTATTTTCCATAGAAAAAGAGATAGAAGACATGATAGATCATAGTGGTGATGAATTGGAATCCCCACATGTGGAGTTTGACTTTGACCCCACCTTATTAGATGAATTCCTTTTTAGAAACAAGGATAGGGTGTTGGCACGAGTTGTAGAATTGGGAGCCAAAATGCCCACTGAACATGAAACAATCCCACCTACAAATAATGCTAATGATGAGGAGCGACCTCTTATCAACATGGAGGATATTTTAACACATGGACATGCTTCTACCTCCAATGTGGGAAATGATAATGTAGTGGGACATAGAATACCCTTTATTAAAGTGCCACGTAAAATCAGGTTAGGACATGAGAATGTTGAAGAACCTCCACAATATGAAGAAGAAGAGGAACCTTTGGAAGAAGAAGTCACTATTCAGCAAAAAATTAGCAACCTTAGTCAACAATTAGCCTTGCTAACCTCTCATGTACAAAAGGAAACAAGCAAGAATGTCCAAAAGACAAGGCCTAAGGTCAAAATCAGTGAACTTCATAGGGAAAATCAAGGAGAAGACAATATGGAGCATCATCATGTATATATCCCTACTTCTCCCACTAAAGAACAATTACTCACACAAGAAGTACAATCTATGAAAAAACACTCACAAGCCTTCAAGAGAGCAATGTGGGGAGCATCAAAAAATATCAATATGAAGAACTATGTCCCCATCCATTTGAAAAGCTATGACACTTCAACCTTTCCCTAAAAAATTTGACATGCTGAAAATTTGAAAAATATAGAGGAAAGGGAGACCCATGAGATCATGTAAAGGATTTCTATATGGCATGTCAAGAGGTGTCCTATAGTGATAATTATCTCATATGACTCTTTCCCAAGAGTCTAGGAGGTCAAGCCTTGGAGTGGTTTACTCATTTACCTCGGGGTCTATTTTTACCTGGCCAAAATTGGTAGAGAGGTTTGTGTGTCACTTCTCATACAATATAGAAAGTGATATCACCATGGTAGACTTATGTGGCACCAAAAACATCCTAATGAGACATTCACCAGCTTCCTACAATGGTGGAGAGGGATAGCCAGTCACTTCCCTTGCGCATTCCCTAAAAAATAGTTGGTAAGTATCTTTGTGCCCAACCTAAATCCAGACATCACTTTCCACCTTCAAATGCATTGTGTTCACACTTTTGAGGAGGTCATTGAAAAAGGTGTTCAAATAGAGAAAGCCCTTATTTCCAAAGGAACTCTTAAGTCACAATCTAAGGATAACCAAAGTGTTAAACCTATAGAGAAGCCAAAAATATTTAACAAAAACAAAAACATGGTGGGAGACGGGATCACATATTCCAAATGTGTGCAAATGGTTCAAACTAGTCAACCTTTTAAACTGACCAAAGGACCTATTCAACCACCACCTAAACGAAGAATGTTCACTCCTCTCAATGAGCCTTTGTCGGTTATATTGAAACAATTGGATGCAACTCACATGGTGACTTATCCCATGACACAACCCTTTGATGACAATGCTCCAAAACCATCATGGTACAAAGAGCATGACTATTGTGAATTACATCATGTCAAGGGACATAAAATAGAAAAATGTCTATGACTTCATCACTACATCCAAGACCTCATCGACAATGGGGAGATAGAAGTGGACAACCTAGAAAAAAACTCAGACCCAATGAAAAGATGGGGATATACAAAGAACCATTCCCCAAACATGGTAAGTCAGAGGAGTCAAAGCCGGATCAGGAGAGTCATCCCAGAGTTATAAAGCAACAAATTATCTATATACCAAGAAAGACAACAATCATTATGATTCACTCATTGGATGTATTCACTCTCCTAGTGACCATGTGAACACCATTCAAATCAAGGGAAAGGATTGTGCCACGGTAACAAGGCATGCCCACCTCATGATTCCTGAACCCTCTCCATCAACCCCACAAAATGGTAGGTACAACCTCTTAGAACAACTTGAGAAACATCTGCGCCAAGATTTCAATCTTGGATCTTCTTAAGATATCAAATGTACATAAAGACATTTTGTACCAAACTCTTTAGGGGTCAGGAGTGCCACTAGAAGTAGATCCTACACATCTTCAAGGCCATGGTAGTAGCAAACATTGTACCAACTGAGCACATTTCCTTTAATCATAGGGAAATCCCTACTAAAATCCAACACATAATCTCCCCTTGTATATTGAGGTATTCATTACCCACCAAAGATCAACGGGTGCTTGTGGACAATGGATCAAGATTGAATATATGCACACTTGAAGTTGGTTAAGCAACTAGGACATACTAAAGAAGACCTCGAGTCAAACATCATTACCATAACCACTTACAACAATGTGAAAGAGAGTCAGCTGGCACAATCACATTACCCATGGAAGTCGGTCCCACTTGTCATCACACAAAGTTTCATGTCCTGGACTTAGAACTCCCATATAATATGCTTCTAGGCCAACCATGGATTCATGCCATGTAGGTCATGCCATCAACGTTCCATCAATGCATTAAAATGAAGCACGAGGGACACACTATCATGAATACAAGGAGATTCAGAGCCCTTCGCTCACTACAGAGCTCTCAATAGTTTTGCACGTAAGGGTACCTATATGTCCCTCTGTGATATAGTTGTTCCTCTTCAATCTGAAGCCATGGAGTCCCGAGTAGATTTAGATTCTCTCAGTTCTTGCACCCATGGTGCCTCTACATCAACTTCTCCTTTTTGATTCATGGGAGATGAAGGTTCTAGAATATGGTTATGGAGAATATAATGTGCAACAAGCCCTTTTAGTTTTAGACCTCTCATTGTCACCTAAAACTAGAGGTCGACCCAACTATCATTTCAGATGACCTAGAGATGAGAAAACTATTGGGTCATTTTTACCTGAGGCTTGTTGGCTGAAGAGAAATTGTTGGATCCACCTATGACTTGGGTCCCAAAAGATACTCAACCAACTTGCTACCAAACCCCTGAGTATGAGAAATCTAGTCGAATGATGTACTCCATGGGCTACAAAGGTCTAGGATGTGGAAGGAATGAGCAAGGATAGTGAGAACCAGTGCCTCTCCCACATTTTAAAATAGAAAGGTATGGCATTGGAATTCACCCTTATGGGGCACATCCCAATGATCAAGATGCTACCTACTCTAAACATGAGGATAGCTCTGACTATTTAGACAATGATACAGATTCCCACTATAGCCAATACGAGGATCTTGCCTCTGAACCTGTTCATGAATACCATTGTCCTCACCATAACCCCTATGAACCTACACTTGACCTCGTTTACCCTTTCCTTGTTGAATGGGACCAACAACATCATATGTCACTAGATCTATTTGAGAATGATGAAGCTATTGCATTAAATTCATGGGCATTCGGGATACAATCCCCATTGGAGACCACAAAAAGGCTTCTATATTGACTTAGATACCTATGTGCTACTTTGAGAGGAAGTGAGCTTCATGGTCAAAAAATTTAAGAAAAAGTGAGGGAAAAAGTTCCAATGAAAAGCCTCGGAAAAATCAAAGTCCAAGTCACACAGTGAAAACCTCTTTGAGGTGTTGGCAGAAAAACAAGTGCAAAAATCAAAGGACAATAAAAGTGACCATGCCAAGGATGAAAATCTCATGGAGACATCCTTGGATGAAGATCTCAACCTTCCTCCCGATCCTACATGTATGGAGGATTTGTCAAAGTTACTGGTAGAAGAGACTATTGATGTAAACATTGGCACAAAAGATGACCCAAAAATAGTCAAGTTGGGAGCTTCACTCTCGGCACGGAACATAAAACATTCACCATGCTGCTACGGGAGTTTATAGATGTGTTCACATGGTCCTATAAGGATATGCCAGGCTTGGATCCAACTTTGGTCATGCACAACTTAGTTGTACATGTAGATGCTAAGCCTATTAAGAAAAAGCTCATAAAGATGCACCCGAGGGTGGCTCTCCTAGTTAAGGAAGAATTAGAAAGATTTCTTGGCAGGATTCATTCAACCCATTGATTACTCCAAATGGATATCCAACATCATCCCTATCTAGAAAAAAATCCTGTTGGGATCAAAATCTGCACATATTTTAGAGACATAAATAAGGCATGCCCTAAGGATGATTTTCCATTACCAAATATTGATATGATTGTGGATTCAACAATAGGATATGAAATGCTATCTCTTATGGATGGCTTTTCAGGTTATAATCAAATCAAGATAGCCAATGAAGATCAACACAAGATGAATTTTACAACTCCTTGGGGTACCTTCTATTATCAGGTAATGTCATTTGGTCTTAAAAATGCAGGAGCTACCTATCAAAGGGAAATGATGGTAATTTTCCATGATATGATCCATGATATCATGGAAGACTATGTGGATGATATCCTCAGGAAATCTAAGACAAGGGAGGACCACCCTGCTATTTTGTGGCATATCTTTGAATGCCTACGAGAGTACAAGGTCCATCTGAACCCAAAGAAATGTGTGTTTGGCATGCTATCAGAAAATTTCTTGGGTTTCATTATATCAAGAAGGGGAATTGAGGTAGACCCTACTAAAGTGTTTACTATTACTGAGATGCCTCCTCCTAAAAACATTAAGCAACTACGTAACTTGCAGGGAAAAATATAGGCTATTCACCACTTCATCTCCCAACTTTTTGATAAGTGTCATTCATTCACTCACCTACTTAAAAAGGATGTTTCCTTTATCTGGGGACCAGAGCAACAACAGCCTTCACCTTGCTTAAGAAATACTTGGCCAATCCACCTGTCCTCATGCCTCCAACTCCTGGTGAGCCACTCCTGCTTTATATCTCTACTACTCAATTTTCTATTGGTGCATTTCTCACCCAATATGACCTTGGTCACAAAGAAAAAGTGGTATACTACCTCAGTCGCTCTCATCTCTTATGAGCTCAACTATCCCCAAATCAAAAATCTTGTTTGGCTGTAGTTTTTTACCTTTCAAAAACTTTTCATTATCTATTGAATACCAAAACCAAGCTTATATCAAAAGTTGACCCACTCAAATACTTGTTGTCTAAACCCACCCTCACCGGTAGAATGGCTAATTGGATCATTCTACTAGTGAATTTGACATCAAATTTGTGCACCAAAAGTTTGGTCAAGGGACAAGTACTTGTTGATCAATTAGCAGAAGCACCTTTACAAGGAACTAACCTATGAATCTGATCTTCCAGATGCCTCATTACTATACATTGAAGAATCATCATGTGGCAGATACACTTTGATGGATCTTTTACTTTTCATGGTTCAGGGTAGGTGTGGTCCTCATTACTCCTTCTGGTGACCCCATACCTTAGGATTTTCACCTTGGTTTTCCTTACACATGAACAATATCATCAGAGTATGAGGCACTCATCATTGGGATGAAGCTCACCATCAAATGGGACATTCATCATGTTAAGATTGTTGGTGACTCTCAGTTAATCATCAAGCAAGTCAATGATGAGTACAAAGTTAAGGATGAGAAACTCATCCCTTACAAGAAGCTGGTAGAAACTCTAAAAGATTATTTTGTGCACATCACATTTGAATAGATTCCAAGAGCACAAAATAGATCTGCAGATGCTATGGAAACCATATGGGTTCTATGCTCCATTCCACCGAAAAGTAATGACATGCCATTCTTTGTGGAAAATCTATGCCAGCCTACGTATGACATGCTAGAATCTTGTCTAGCTTGTGATGTTGTTGGTCCCAATTCCCCATGGTATGAGCCCATCTTCACCTACCTTAAAGACAACACATTCCCTCCCACATCTCCCATTTCGAGAAACAAATCCTAATTCACTAGATAGCCCACTATACCCTTTTAGGAGGTACACTCTATCATCATGGCTATGATGGGAATCATTACGTTGTCTCGATATGATAGAGTCAGTCCAAGTGATTAAAGAGGTGCATGAAGGGGTGTGTGGGGCCCATACTAATGGAATGGTTCTAGCCAAAAAAATTGTTGAGAGTGGGCTACTATTGGCCTACCATGGAAATCGATTGCTTGTAACTATGTAAGGAAGTGTGTACTTTGTCAAAAGTATGGAAATTTCATCCATGCTCCATCACAACCATTGCAACCCATCACCACCCCATGGCCATTTTCTAAATGGGGACTTGATTTAATAGGGAAGCTTACCCCTACTTCATCTAATGGCCACACCCACATCATTACAACTACTTGAATACTTTACCAAGTGGGTGGAAGTTGTCCCTTTGACCTATGTAATGGTGCTCAAATTTCCAAGTTCATCATGAATCATCTTATTTTCCGGTATGGCATTCCTATAGCCATTGTTACTGATAATGGAAAATCATTCAAGAATAAAACCATAAAGGATCTCTGTCATCGGTTTCAAATCAGGTTAAAATGGTCTACACCATATTATCCCCAAGGCAATGGACAGGCCAGGCCACTAATAAGACTTTGGTTTGAATCATGGAGAAGATGGTAAGTAAGACAGGTCGTAATTGGCATTTGCAAATCCACCCAACTCTTTGGGCTTATAGACCTCTATTCACTCCTCCTACAGGTGTGACACCATATTCCCTAGTATTTGGAATGGAATCTATCATCCCGTTAGAAATCGAGCTTCCTTCCCTAAGAATCTCTCTTAGGGATTATCTGATAAAGATGAAGATTACCGAGTGGCTAGACTTAGTAGAGTTAGAGCTCCTGGATGAGAAGCACATCCATGCCTTAAATCACCTTAAAGTGTATCAAAATAAAGTCTCTCAAAATTACAACAAAAGAATCATACCTCATCAATTTGAGGTTGGTGATTTGGTCATGAAGGAAAATCAGTTCAACACAAGGGCAAGAATGAGAGAAGAAAGGAAAGTTTGAACCACATTGGTTAGGACCTTATGTTATCATGGCCAAGTATGGCACAAGAGCATACAAACTTTCCCACCCCAATGGTGATGAGCTCTCGAGCCCATGAATGCCATGCACCTTAAGCGGTTCTATGCTTAAACATGGCATGAAAATCAAAAAAGAAAACAAAAAATAGGGTAAAAATAATCAAAATACAAAAAAAAAAAATAAAAAAAAAAAAAAAAGAGAAAATAGGTCATCCATAAGTGAAAACCACACAATTGTGGCACTTTGGATAGGTCCTTGGGTGAAAACTGGTTTCCAATGCCTTGGGAGGATTCGTTGTTCACAAGCATCTTGCATCTGGAGGGTACTTTTACTTAGCCTAGGGCTAGTTCCGCATCTGCCTCTCTGAGATTCCCTATGAGCCTAATCTTGTCAAGCCTTGATCCAGATTTGTCTCTCCTTTATTCTTCTCATGTGAAGGCATGGTCTTTTTCTATTCCCCATCTCACACTGGGGCACTTCTGTGACTTCACCTTCCTGTTTATAAGCACGTGGCATTTTCCCTTGTATATTCCCATCTAACACTGGGGGCATCCACACTTTCTTGGTTACCTATGCATAGCTCTAGAAAACTATTAGAAAAACACAAAAACATTCAAAAATGTTAGAAAAATAAAAACAATAGAAAATTGTTTCACAAAACTCAAAACAATAGAAAATTGTTTCACAAAAATCAAAACAATAGAAAATTGTTTCACAAAAATCAAAACAATAGAAAATTGTTTCACAAAACAATCTTACAAAAACATTCACTTTAGTTTACTTGTGTTATCTTGTTTCTTGCTTTTCTTGATTGCTTGTATAGTTGCTTCATGTTTGTACATTTGTATTGTTTGTTGCTTAGACATACTTTGTTAGGATTCATCTTTTCTTGTTTAGATCAGATTTATTCTTGCTTGTGCATATTGAAGTGTGTTTTTGCATGTTGGTGAATCATGGTACATTGTTGTATTGGTTCATTATGTTCTTTGTTAACATTTGATTGTGTTTTCTTGTTGCATGTGCATCATTTTGTTATCACATCATCATATTTCCATCAATATCATCACATCTAACATCATCTATACATCATATATCAAGAAAAAGCTAAGTATACATCATACATGAATGCTAAGCTAATCATCACATATCGTATCATCAAATGGGGGCAAGAGGGATCACAAATATCAAAATCTATCCCCCACACCCATATCATCATATCATCCCATCCACTAAATCTAGCACATCACATGAGAAAATACATTTGATATACTCTACAGATCTATCATCTAAAATCAAAGCACATATGATACATCATGCGATACATCAAAAATCAGGATACATATACATGTGAAATCAAATCAGCTAACATCATAAACACATCCATATATCCATGTACTCAATCAAAAATAACAAAAAATATCCATCATCTCATAACACATGTGTCATGTCAAAAATGTCCATATATACATATACATGTGTGTGGTATATTTGTATCAAAAATAGATATACATCACTACTATACATCAAAAATGCCTTCATCTGAGGCATACAAAAAGGATGATATACATCGATCAAAGAATACAACTGCCTTCATCAGAGGCATATGTCAAAACTATATACATAAAGAATGTTGTACATCGAGCACAAGATGCTCATAGCCTTCATCAAGAGGCACATGTATCAATACAATATGATCAAGGGGTGACTCGAGCCCTCAGATGGGCTGGCTGGTCTATCCCATGGTGGAGGCATAGCATGAGCACCGCTCGGTCTCATACAGGCTTCCCCCATGGCTGCTCCACTGAGGCTTGAGGCCTCTCTGACCTCATCCTCTCTACTCATCATCTTTGCTGGCTATAAGAAGGTGCCCACCACTCAGCCAAAACTACCTCATAATATAATGATCTATAATAAGATGCTCTACCCTCTATTGTAGCTAGATCTCTGTGAGTCTGGATGTCACCACTGTGCCATCTATGTGCATCGAAGGATGTATCTCTATTGATACTCGGGAAAGCTTGGCTTGACCCGTACTCTCTCTACTCTCAGCCTATCTCTCTCCAAAGATCACAGGGATGTAGCTGAGCTTGTGTCTACTGATATAGGCTCATCACCTGAGCCATCTATGTTGCCATCTATCCATATATCTACTAAAAATGGATGGCACCATCACCTCCTCCTAGCTTGGGCCTGGGCTCCAGCCTGATCCTCTCTCTTCTATCACTACCAAAGTTTGAGCCTAAGCCTGGTCTCTCTCTCTATATGGCCTCTTACAGCTACTACTTTGTATGGTGGCTATCTATATGTGCACTACCTACACCACAGGGGCATGTCTCATGTATATCCTCCCCTCCCCTGTATCGGTCTAGAGGCCTATCCTGCTCTCATAATCTAAGCCTCGGGAACTGTGTGGTGTATGTATAGTCCCTAGTCCTTACCCTCGGTCCCTGACACTTGCACACCCTTCCCATCATGTGGCAGCCCATCAAATGGATCATCTGGGTCACGGGATACTACATCCTCCCTCTCATCACCACTATAAGGAAGCTCTCGTGGTGGCCGAGTGCCTGCTGCCCATGCCTCATCTAGGAATAGTCAAACATCATGGTAAAATAGTGGCATACCAATCCATGTAATCGGAAGTGGTACCCGGATCTCTAATCTGTCGAGTGGGTCCCATGCCTGTGGTACCACCTGTAAAAAATAGCCCTAGCTCAAGTCACCTGTATGTGGCCCCATGGTCTACCTCTCAGAGTCTCATGGGCATACCACAAATCTGGTTGTGGAACCCCCTGCACCCTGCCCAACTATCGCTGACATCAGTCTACTCTATATAACTCGATAATGTAACTATGGCTACCTAGAAGGAAGTGCTCCACCACACAAACACTGAGCTCTTGCTCCATCCTCTGCCATTGTATCTACCTGTAAGGCCTCCATATAATGTCTCTATCTAGCAACTCATCAAACTCTCATGTCGATAATGGTACAAGCTACCTAGGTGCCCTCGTATGTCATCACCTACAGAAACCCAAGCCATGTATGATGGCTCCTCCAGGACTCGGACATGTAATGTGCACTACAGGGTGCCCGATAGCTATGTGGTCCCAAGACCAAATCTATGTAGTAAAGAGGTAGGCCCCACCATCTTCTGATGGTGGTATGTAATCAGATGTAAGTCCCAGTATAGATGTGCCAGTATGCACTGCCCCAACAATAATGCTCGCCACTAAAATCCTATGAACCAATGTCATCAAACCCCTAGGGAAGGATGTCTCGGTCTTATCAGTGAGTAAAAAACCCACTGATAAGTGACATCACATATAACGGCCCCCGGTGCAATGTCGGATCAGCTATGCACTCATGCAATGAAACTATCATGCCATCATGTGGTATATCATCATGGTCAAACAAGTCACTGACCACCACCCTGATCCACCCAAGGTCACTCATGTACTCGATCAACGAGCCTATGATAGGTACATGGAGAATCCACCATACGTCCTCTAGAGTAACTGTCATCTCTCTAGTCAGGGAGCCTAAAGCACTAGCTCTCGTTGTGCCACCACTCAGTCAATGCGGTCAATAGACCATGATCCAATGTAATGGAAGGCATCCGGATACGGGGCCTAGGCCCACCACCTCTAAAAGTATCACCACCACATGCACGATCTCATCTTGCACATGCTCCCCTCTAGCTCCGCTATGCATGAATGTCACTCACATCATCTGTAGCATGGGAAACCGTCTCTCTGAAAAATCATTCCATTTTTTAGCTACTAACATTTCTTCTAAGTTCTACCTATCATTTTTTAGGGTTAACCCAAAAATCCTAATTTTCTTCTAAATGTCATCATTTTTGGCATTTTTCTATCTCTCCTTTGTCTACTCAATGTGCCTATGTTCCCTTTGGGGCATGTGTGCACCCCATGGCATGTGTGCCCTCCTTTTGATGCATGCGCATGTGCACATCCACCTATGGATGCTTGCGCCATCCTTCAGGTACCTGCATGTGTGTGCACGCATACGTGTGCCCTATGTGTGTGTGTGTGTGCTACCATGTTGGTGTGTGTGTGTGTGCACACATGTGTTGTGTGTGTGCTATCATGTGGGCATATATGTTTGCGTGTATACATCTATTTAGTGCCTATGTGTGTGCATATGCTCCAAGGGTGCTTGCACCACCATTAGGGCACTTGCGCCCGCGCATGCATGCTCCCTCCTTTAACCTACTTTCCTACTTCTTAATTAATTAAATTAATTACAAAATTAATGAAGAGGGTTAGGTTACTCACAAAGATGCCATCATCTGCATGTCGGTTGTACCCCAACTATGTCTACTCGTCTCAAATGGTCTCATGCTCTCACCATCATCCTCGTCGCTGTTAGAGTCTCATGCGGTAAAAACTCGGTAGTGGTCGGTAACAAATGAATTGGTCATGGTGATTTACCCCCTCGGTGGGGGTATATCAAGCTATTTTTCACCGGCCATGATGCTTGGAGGCTTGTTTTGACCGTCGTTTTCTCTTCTATTCACTGTCATCAAATAATTATTTTAATTAAATAATTATTTTTCTTTCATTTTTCATCATGTTGGGGCATTTTTTTGCCATCTAGTACCCCTTTCTTCTCACTAGGACAATTTTTATTGCTCCTAGGTGATTTTTCTTCTTATCCACACTCTCTCGAATAATTATTTTTAAATATATTATATTTAATTATTTTATTAATTTTTCCACTATATGGGGACATTATTTGTCACACATTTTCTTCTTTCTTCCCCTGGGAATTTTCTTTTACATCTAGGCACTTCATTCTATTTCTTCTATTTCTTTTACATCCCACTATCAACCTTATTTTTGGAAAAATCAAAATAAATATATATATATATATATATATATCACTTCAAAATCCAAAAACAAGGAAAAATTCTCCACAAAATCCTAAAAATTAGAAAACCTACAAAATAGGTAACCCGCTTATTACGGCTGAAACTTGTGTCTTGTGCATGGTATTCTTTCTGTATCCTACTTGGTTTGTTTCACATCTTCACCGATCAACATGACTTGTAGATCACCGATTCACAACCATTCACAAAGCTAGCTACTTGCTTTCATCTATGTACTCTGGGCACATCTTGTTTCCTGGTGTTGTTTTGTTGCACACAAAGCTTTCTCCTTGGACCCAGTGTCCATCATCATTTCCCCTTGCATGTATCCTTGCTCAGGGCATCATTTTTAACCCTTTTCATCAATCACGAACATGTGGACCTCTTCAGCTTGATAACAAAATATTTGTACAACCAGTCTTAACCATTGTTGGGTTGGATATGTGTGTTCATACTTGTTTTCCCTATTAAATGAGCTTGTTTCCTTCTCATATTGCATTGCATTTTGTATGTTGCATGGAGTTGGTGTTTTCAGCAATGGACAATTGTTTGTAGTATGGATTTTCATGTCATTCTACTTTTGTCGTATGCTTATATTTTTAATAAGGACCGATGATGTAGATCTTTTGGCAATATGATGACAATAAAGTTGTTTCAATACACTGGATGAAATCTTGCTCTTTTTCTTCCCATCTTCATTTCTTCTACATCACCCTCCTATCACACTATTCTTCTACTTCACCTAGGGCATGGAGCATCCTTCTCCTCTTCCATCCATTTCTCACCTTTTTTGATCATCGATCATCTTCCTTCATCACCCCATCGACACTCGAGGGGCATCTCTCACTTCTACTAATTTTTCTTCTACCCCTTCAAAATTTTATCCATCTACTATCTTTGAAGTGGTATCACTTACGCCACCCCAAAGAGGGGAAAATGTAGACACCTATAATTTATCCTGAAACAATTTAAACACTTAAATTGTGCTAATTATCCCCTTTCATAAATTGGTGACATATCGTCAATAATGCTCATCTTCTCTTCTATCATCGTTAATTAATTACAATAAGTAATTAATTAAGTCTTCTATTCAACAAATACCCTAATTAATGACCTTTTGTTAATTAATCCTTCCTTCTATCTAAACTAATTAATTATTATTAATTAATTAGCTTCCCCTTTCATTAAACCAATAAATCATTATTTAATTGATTTAATCCCCTTCTATAGTCTAAATCATGCTAATATTCCTCTAAAAAGATTTTATAAGCTTGCACATCTATTAATTAATCATCTTGATTAATTAATAAACCCCTTTATCCACATGAGTCACTAAAGGACAAGCTAAACTCTCCTAAAGTTAACTCAACCCTTTCTAAACCCCCTTATCCACAACTAACTCAACATCTCTATTATCCCACATGCAAAGGGATGTAGAGATTCCTTTATCCATTGGGCTATATAAAGAACCCTCCTCCTACCTTTACACTTACACCTAATTCTTGAGAAACAAAAGAAAGCATATAGTACATACACTATAAGCCTTTTGTCATCCTTAAGCATTTCACCATTGGAAGAGCTAAGCCTCATTCTTGCATTTCATCCATTAAGCTTTTGGGTCATATGGAAATAATCAAAGTGGTCTTGTAGCCATGCTTTGATGAGCTTCCATTCCTAATCCCTTGAAATCAAACAATCAACTTTGATTGCCATGAATCTACCTAGGTTCAATTTAGTTGTTTTGGTAGTCTAAAGAGTAGAGGTTTTGATAATTAACATGTTAGTTTGATTTCATTTCAAAGTTTATGATAATGTTGTTATTTAACTTTGCTTAGCTCTTAACTTGATGGTGTTTATATTTTTTGATTTAACTTTGTTAATTAAGACTACTAGGTGTTAGTTTTAATTTTTTAACTTAGTTAAACAAAACCATGCACACACTAGGAATTGCATAGCCAAGCTCTGAGCTCTTGTGCTATCTCTCTTCTACTTGCATTGCATCTAGACTACCTTCAAGCTGCCATTTCTCAAGCACCATCCTCTTGATGTTGTTCTTGCATTCCTAATCCCTTGGACTCATATGGACACACAAGAGAAAGAAAGGAAAAATTAAGGGGAAAAATTACTACACAGCTGGATTTACCTCTATTTTGTGAATTCCAGGTTGGATTTTTTGTTTGATTTCATTCATTATAACAATTTATCATTTTTACATCATATAAAATAGAGTAGAAATCAATTAATCTACAATTAATTAGTTAATTTCCAAGAGGGTTTGAATCTTTCATAGCAACCCCCTGTGATGGATCCCCTTCTTCCTATCCCTGTGGATCTATAGGAGAGAATATTTGTAGGAGGTTATCTACATATCATAAATAATTTGGAAAAGTTATTGTTTTAATTTAGTTTAGTTTCAATACACTCAACACAGGTGAATAACCACACTGGGTTATTTTTCTTTTAGTGTAGAAATATTTTAATTACTTAGAAGAGAGGAAAATTGTTGTTTGTGATTGTAATATTTCAGTTTTGTGATTTTCTTAGATTAGCTTCCTTTCAAAGCGATAATATAGATCATTAATTTCATTTAGTTTACATGGAAACTTAAAACTAGTTTAATACTTAGATCCAAGTTAGGAAAACAATCCATAGGAATTTATGCTACCCATTCATAGCCTATAAATCTTCCATTTGCCAACTCAACAACTAGGAGATAACACTACCGGATCTTAGTCACCGATCCTCCTCTAGATAGCCACACACATTTAATATCAGCTACTCTGACATTACCTCGGGGGGTTGAGTACGGTTGAAGGTTGCATGTTAATTTTCATCTCAGTACAAATTGGTGAATCCGACATGAAGGATTAATTCCTTCTTGTTTCCTTTTCTTTCATTGTTATTACCTCTCCTCTCCATTTATTCCCTATTTTGGTAGGTATTTTATACTTTCTAAAATATGTCCTAAGAAGAGAGTTTTGTGGGTCATTTGGCTTTGATAGATATTATACCAATGTTTAATCACAATAGTCCCCTTCTCTTTCGAGGTGGGGTGACAATTACAAAAGAAAAATTCAAACCTACCCTGGTTACACTTCAAATCACATTATCTATGTACGGATGGAGGAGGTTGATCAACCGTTAAACATGCAATACAGTCACCTTAATGCAAAACACATTGTTATCACAAATGGAATAGGTTCTTACCATAGAGTCTTTTCAAGACCTCACATTTCCATGTAATCAATAGAAGATGATCTATTTACATGAATAACTAATCTTCTTCATCGATAGATGAGTCTTTGGGTAGAATGAAGGCTACTGACCTCCGATATTTTGAATTCTTATCCTAAGATTATTACTTCGGAGGAAGACAATAATTATACCATTGAAAAATTCATAACAAGGTATCTCGAGCCCACTCAATCAAATCCTACGCCATAAGAACCCCAACAAGGGACTCAATCCTCTCCCAAAATTCTCATTTCTACTTTAGTGGGGAGGATTAGAAAACTAGAAGGTTCCCAGGACTTCACAACCAACACATGTAGTAGGGCATAACATGGGGTATCCTGTTGACAAAAAGGATACATCCCTTCTAATGAGAAATCAACATAATATCATGTACACCAAGGTTATCTCGCACATTTAAATCCAAGTGATCTTCTCATAGGGTTACACACACTAGGGATGGGTCCTCATCCTTCTCAAGATTATCCTATGCAAGGTATTTCCGGACGTACGTTCTTGAATGCCACCACAACAGAAATGTGGCGCTCTAGTTTTATTTCTATGTATCCATATCCTTGAACAATCCCACCTTACATGTATATGTATTCAAAAACTTCGGATGGACCCATATACCATTCTTGCTCCCTACATGCCATATCAAGGGACCTTGTACATTCATGTCAATGTTTATAGTATAACTTATCCAACTCCGCGTCCACCTCCTCATCAAGGATGTTTAATGGTGGAATCTTACATAATGGGTACATATGCTGAGTACTTAAAGGAGCATCTTGACTTCACCATACATGGTGTATTGCTTTTGTGCCCATTGTCGGATCTTCAAAAATTTAAGGGAGAAGGAGACACAAATGCTCATATCAAGGCCTACACTACTACTATCAAGGAATTTCTTCCTTAGGATGTTGTAGTGGCTAAGATCTTTCCAAAGAATCTCGAAGGAATCACATTGGATTGGTACTATAGGATACCAAAAGCTTCTATACATTCCTTCAAAAAAATTGTTTTCTGAGTTCATCAAAGCATTTGACATGAACAAGTTGTTGTGTATAGGGATTAGGGAGTTCCTGCATATTAGATAAGAGAAAAATGAATCTATTGCCCATTTCATCCAAAGATGGTGCCAAGTTCTCTATTCCTCTGCAAGTGCACCCAACATGGACCAGATGGAACTTTACGATCTTTTCCTTCACTCACTCAATTGAGAGACTAAGGAATAGGTCCAAAAGTTTCCTTTCCATAGTTATGAGGAGGTTTTAGAAGGTGTGCTTTGAATTGACCAAGAAACAAATGACAAGTGGGCATAAGACCTATAGTCCCAATGGGAAATTGTTATCCCCAAATCAAAATAATGCAAATTATCAAAACAATGGTGCCAACAACCAAGGACCTAAGGGTGTGAATCACAATCATGGTACTACCACAAATAGTGCTACTGATCAAGCCAAGAACATTGGTTTTCCAAACAACAATAATCATAAAAATAATGATAACTCGGGTAATCAAAAGGCCCTAACACTGTGTCTTCTATCAACACAATTGATGTAAACCATCCTTGTCAAAAGAAAAATCAGACCCAAGGCCCAAACTAGTACCAAATTTTCAGCCAAGGGGCAACAAAAAATGGTTATAACAATTAATTTGAAAACTATAACTGAGGTTATAATCAACAACAACAAGATTATTATCAAATGCAGAGATTATGACCCTAATTTGTATTGTGGTTTCCATAAGGTTCGAGGTCATCATGATAGGACTTTCTACGATTACAACAAGTTTATACAAAGAACTCCAAAAAACCAAAGGAAACTCTTTGTAGACATGTTCCTATAAAATCTTGAAACAAACTCACAATCTGACTATATAGGACTTGTAGCTCCTGAGAACGTTAATGTGAGCATATTTCAAGATCCACTCCCTACACATCCCGAAAATTTCAAGGTGAATTCACACAACACAAGCAAAGGTATTCCTATAGTAAATAATGACCATGAAGCCTCAACTTCCAATAACTCTCAAGTCACTCCTAACCTTGGTTCAAATGATAACACAAAAATCCTGGGATTAGTTGAGCTAGAGGTTGAGCATGATATTAATACAATAAATCGGATGAAGGATTATGTTTCACAACCCCTTCTCAATATTTCCTTTCCACAGGATGACATTCCTAAAATCACAAAACCAAAGTAGGAGCATATGATTTAATATAAGATTTGAACATGACCTTTTCACACATTTCATTTCTAGATTCTAGATTTGTTGAAGAATTCACTGCGCATCATTCTGTGTTGCTCGATGCACTAGATATTGGTCATCTAATCCATGTTACACCAACTCCTAGCACTCAAATAAATCATATTGAATTTCAAATTAATCCTCTAGGACAGTAACAATAGGGAAACTGGGTTTGTTTTTGATATAGACAAGATGTCATCTAACGTTGAAATTTCCCGAAGAGGTGATCTTGCCTTATTTTTATAGGTCTAGGTTTATAACAATTACATTAAGAGAGCCATGATTGATGACATGGTTGTTGTAAATGTGGTTCCCTTATCTTTCTTGAAAAATTTGGGATATGGAGAGACAAATTGTTCCTCTACAGAGAGACACACATGTGTGCATGGACACCCTACTGATCCCTTTGGGGAAGACCTAAGTTGAGATTATTGATGAATCGGATGAGCCGATAGCTCTTGGTAGACACACTGATGTGTTTTCTCCCATTTAGAGGATAGTAGAGGTGGTGACATCCCTTCATACCACGGTGGCCGGATATGAGGCCGCTGAGTGTTTGATGAGGCGTAGCTATTCCCGTAGTGAGACCATAGCCAAAGGCCACCACCATGAGCACTCACACCATTCGGTTCACTCCCATCATTGTCACAACCATAGCAGGAGCCCTGGACATGGTCATGCACCATCCGAGGGATCCCACATTGATTGATAGGATACTAGTCCATTCATTACTTTGTTGTGATTTTTTCAGGAACTATATAATTTTTTTGTATATTTTAGGCTCATTGCAAGCATTTTGATCATGCCTAAAGCACATGAGGGAATTGTGTAGAAACTTGACTGTTATGATATATTCATACTCTTATTTTTGGTTTGGTAATCCATTGTATCTAAGTTGACTCTCTTTTGGTTTATTTCTCATGTGTACTCTAGATGTTTAGAATTTTCATTTTTCTATGCTTTTCAGAATGTATGTAGTGGATGTGAAATGATAATAGAATGATTTCTTTTTTATATTTTATAATGCTGATATATGATAATGCAAACACAATGTGATGTTGAAATTTAGTTTCTTTAAGAAATTTTTGATACTTCATATTGTCTTGGCAAAACATGGTGATACAATGATAAGATAAGTGAATGTACTTGCCCCACTCTTAACTCCATGCAACCAGTAGGATGCAAGGGCTCAACACCAAGATCTAGAAAGGGCACAAGTTAAGAAATTTTATTAAATGGTAATGATGAGGGAAATATAATGGTTTGACAAGACCAAATTGAGACATTACAACCTCACCCTACTCAAGTTACCTCATAGCTTATAATGTGATTTACTTTCTAGTTTATCTATACTTAGATCTCGTATATGGCTACCACTGTTGAAAAATCTAGTTTTGAGTTTTTAACCTCTTTTGGAAATTTGGACATCTAACTCACTTTGTTTTTGGCTTATGATTTCACAACATTTGAACTAATTATTTGTAACTTTCAAGTTTATCAAAGAGACCCCTACTCCTTGCCCCATGCTACCAGAAGAAGAATGGGATCATCACCATGGACAAGGCGTAGGCAAGTAAGGGAACTTCTCTCCTTTCCTAACACTACGTCACCACTAAGAGATGAAAGCTCAACACCGAAGGTTGGTAGGGAAAAGAAATGTGTAAAATAAAAAAATTATATGGATTTGAATTTGACTCCTCATCTAGGAAAAATGTTTAGTATGTTCTTATTTCCAAAGATATTTTTATGGGATAGATGTGACACCATGAAGCTTCTAGAACAGACTATAGGAAAAAACACCTAATCTAGAAAGAGACTATAAGTAGAACCAAGTATGTAGGCCTTGGTATGATCACGGTCAAAACTTCATCTTATCCTATTTGAACTAAAGAAATGATTTGAAAACAATTGATGATACCATGAAAATTTAGAAAGACGTGATTTAATTGTTTTACCAATGTTTTTTAGAAATTTTTAGGAGTTGCTATAAGAAAAAATCCCTTGACCACAAATTTTACAGAATGAGTTGGAAAATGAAAGTGTAATGCGATACAGAATGTACATACAAAAATGCTAATAGATCATGTGTAATACCTCTTTAGGTGAAGATATTTCACATATTTGTTAAAATCCTCACCCTCTAGTGTACATAGGTGAAATGCCCCATTTTTTAGTCTTATACTAGTTGATATGGATCCAACCACCTAGGTCTGAATTTCCTTTTCCCTCACCGATCTTTTTGTCTATCCAGATGTCAAGTATTAAGACCAAATATCCCTCGTATATTTCACACTCGTAAACCTTCTTGTTTTATTTCTCGAGCCATCCGGTTAGCGTAAATGTTGTGTCGTTGTTCATCATTGAGTCTAACCTCATCAATAATTTCTAACTAAGTGAGTCACGCTTCTCGATAGCCTTCTTCTCCCAAGATTTTATGTAGTGAAATACAGAGACTTGGTATTTCAACCTCGAGTAGTAAAAATTCTTCCACACTAAATACCAAATAAAAGGGGGTTTCCTCTATTGGTGTTCTAACTGATGTTTGATAGGTCCATAAGGATGGGAAAAGCTTTAAATACATGTCTCACTTGTTCTCTAAGTTAATGATTTTAAGGAGGAAGGATTTTAATGTTTTATTCGTAGCCTCACTGTCCATTGATCGAGGATAATAAAGAGAATACATGTCATGAATTATCTTGAACTTTGCAAACAAATCACACACTTGGTCATTTTTGAAAGATGTGCCATTATCTAAGATAATGACTTATAGGACCCCATACTTATAAATGATCTAGTTTAAGATGAATTTATTAATCACATACCTAGGTAAAGTGGTAACAGCATGACATGACTTCTACCCACTTGATAAAGTACTTTGTAGCCATGATTATGAAGTTATGGTCATCTATTGATGAGGGAGATAATTTCCCTATTAAATCCAATCCCCATGTGGAGAAGGGCCATGGGGTTCTGATTGGTTTCAAATCTTTTTCTAGTATGTGGATATCATGGGAGAACTCTTGGATTTTGTGGCATATGTGAAAAAAATCTATTGCGTCATGCTCTAGGGTATGCCGAAATATCCCATCCGATGTATATTCCGAGTAGTGGCATGGCCACCGAAGTGACCTCCACAAACTCCGATATGTGATTCATAAACAATATTTTTAGATTGTTCAACGCGTTGACATATCTTAACAACATTCCTTTAAAGGCTCTACGATAGAGCACTTGCTCCAAAATAACATACTTAGTGGAAATGATGCATAGGCACCTTTCTTGTTATGAAATTTCCCCTTCAGGTACGTATGGTCCATTATAAAATTAACGATGTCAATGTACCATGGACATGCAAAAATAGGGGCCTAGTCTCAATGAAGTACACACACTCATCGTGGAAGTCTAGATCTACTAGATCATGTCCTTCTAATGGATTGTTAGCTAACCATCCTGAAATGATTTTTCCTTTGATAGATTTCTGATTTAAAAATGTTAGCTCAAATTCAGCCATCAAAGTTATGAAGCGCCCGACCTTCTTAGATAAGGATCCTTGTCTCGAGGAATGTTTGCAAGTGATCGACTTAATAATAAACCTTGTTTCATGATTCAACATATAATGTCTCAAGTAATTTATTGTGAATACTTTGGAAAGAAATTCTTTTTCGCTTAGGTGTAATGTGTCTCATAATCAAGCAACATTCGACTAATAAAATAGATTACACGCTCTCATTTTTCATCATCTTCTTGAGCCAAAATGAAGCCTAGTGAAACATCCATAGCATATGAATACAATATCAAAGGGTGATCTGATCTAGGTGGCATTAGCGTGGGAGGGGAAAATAAGAATCATTTAACCGACTTAATTGCTTCATTGCATTCATCTATCGAATCAATGCAAGAATCCTTTTTCAAAAAATTGTTGATTGGGTGAATAGCAAAGGTCAAGTCAGGGATGAATCTTTAGATTTCCTTGAGTTTTCCAAGAAAATATTTGATGCCAGACTCATCCATTGGTGGAATCATTTCTAATATAGCTCAAATTTTGGTTAGGGTCTACATTAATTCCTCATGAAGATATGATGTACCCAAAAATATTGCCTCCTATTACACCAAATAGACACTTTTCTGGATTTAATGTGATGTCATATTCGATTAAGCATGAAAGGATGATACAAAGCACCTCTGGGTGATTGTAGCACTTTTTGGCCTTAGCCAACAAGTCACCCACATAGGATTCAACAATATTATGTATAAGATAATTGAATATATAAGTTATCTCTATTTGGTATGTAGCTCCGGTGTTCGTAATCCCGAATGGAATGACCGCATAACAAAGGTTCCCTAAGGAGTTATAAATGTGGTTTTGGCCTGATCCTATTTAGATATTCGATATAATTATACCAAAGAGAATCCATCCATAAGAGACATCAACTCGAAACCAGTTGTTGCATCAACGATAACATCAATGGATGGCGAGGAAATCATCTTTGGGAAAAGCCTTATTTATATGCAAAAAATCTATGCAAATGTGGATCTTTCCATTTTCTTGAGAACATGGACTATGTTAGATAGCCATCAATATTTGTCAACTGGCTTGATGAATCCCACCTAGAAGAGTTTCATCACTTATTCCTTCACCATGAGGGCCACCTTTGGCTTCATGGGCCTCAAATTTTTCTTAATCAGCTTTGCATCTGGTTTGGTGACAAGATTGTGCACCACAATGTGTGATGCAATCCCCATCATTTCTTTGTAATTAAATGTGAATGATTTTTTATGCTCCTTGAGAATGCGGGTATGTATTTCAACCTCCTCAAGAGTTAAAGAGGACCCTAGCTTCAAAATATTTGGTTCTTCCTCGGTCCCGATATTTATATCAATTGTTCCCTCAATTAAGGAGGTGTTTCCTTCCTCAAAATTAGGTGGGGCCAGAGGAAACTCTAAATACCCCTATATCCTACCAAAAAAATTTGATTTCCCTCCTAAGGGAGGATTCCATCATGGGATTTCCAAAATAGGAAGAAGAGTGTGGAATTAGAGAAAGATTAACCTCATGATACGTAAGATGTAGCTCTATGAGAGTGTTTATATATTCTAGGGTTACTTTGTCAATGTGAACGTGGTCTAAAATGACAGAATCACTCTCGGTCTCCACATATGTCAACATTAGAGTTACCAATTTATTTTGAACCAAAGTTTCTACATGAATCAAGACCATGAATTTTGAATCTTCCAAATCACCGCTTGGAGTAAAACGAGAAGCAGATTTTACGATTGAGTCTACAAGGAGATTTTGGTCTCATGGAATTTCCTTGGTTGATATGAATTCAAAATCTTCATTAAATTCAACACTTCTATTTTGTAAAGTTGCAAAATTATCATCTCTAGTCTCATATACGCCGGATACTTGATTTGCAATGAGTTGTGAATCACCCAACACCCTGATATTTAGAGCACCCATTCTTTCGGCCATGATGAGACCAAGTAGAAGGGCTTCATATTCAGCCCCATTATTTGTGCATTCAAAGTTTAATTTGAAGGAAAATGGTAGAATCACACCTGCCCCAACACCAAAATGATACTTGGATCCATCAAAATGGAGAGTTTAATAGTTACTTGGAAAAATGGACGTTGGATCATCTTTTGAATATTTCTCCTTTACTTTAGTTACCTCAACCATAAAAACCTCATTTTTTGGCAGAGAATTGAGTCCTAGGGTATGTCCCATGCCCATAGAATTGAAAGGAAGGATAATGGGTAAATATTTTTCCAATATCTCGACAATCTTTTCCATAGTTTCTAACGATATTGTCTCTACAATGATAGTTTCATCTTTGACTACCGGAATGCCTTCAATCAAACCCGTGACTTCTAATTCCATTGTAGGAACCATATTTTTCTACGTAGGTACTTGAGATTGCATTTTTATTCAAATGATTTATAGGAATATTTAACTTAGAGTGGACCCCTAGGCTATTTTTCAAATTAGCTAGGTGTATGTTGAAGGGTTTTGGATCACCCTGTACTACAAATACCTTCCCTAAATGTAGGAACCTAACTTCCTGGAACAAATTGGAGGGAATATCCTTCATGAAATGAATCCAAGGATGGACAAGGATCATATTATAGTTGGTTTCCTGATATATAATATAAAACTTGGTTAGTACCGTCTTAGGTCCAAGGGTGACCGGAAACACTATAGTTCCGATTGATGTTGCTTTGAGGCTGTCATAGCCCCTCAACGTATTTCCCCGTCAAAGATAAATTTTTATCTTTGTACCCTATTTTTTGAAGGAAAGATAAGGGGACTATGTTGACTACTACCTCATCATCAATCATTGCATGCTTTACGTATTTTTGTAAATCTAGACTTGTAAAAACAACATCGGATCACCCCTACGAACTATTTCAGCATCTGTGGGCATCTTGTTGATGTTGAATACAAATCCAACATCTCTTTTAGGCTGCCCTGGAGGATAGAAATCAAATTCCATGTGGTTTATTTGTGCTTCCAGAGGAGGGGTGATGTTCATCAAATCATTAAGACCCAACGCTTCTAGTAGAGTGGCCCTATGAGTAGGGGAGTTCTTTAGCAGATCCAAAAAGGAAATGTGTGAAAATTTCTTAGTTAAGTCACTGATCAAATTGTAAGATCCTACTGGCTTGCTTAGGGTATCGATAATATCATCTAATGTATTCGGGTAGATTGAAATAGGCTATGAAGAATAATCCCTATTTTTAGTGGAAACATTAATTTGTGGTTCAATTTCCAACTCTACCAACCCCACAATTTTTGTTTATTGGCGACCATCCAAAGGAGGTGCCACTTGTGGGTTTGACAAAGTTGAGGCTTCATGATCATGGGTCCCTATTATAATACCTTTATTTGAACCGTTGGGATCTAATCTACCATATTTTGGACATGTGAGGAGAGGATTGTTAAATATTCCTAATGATGTGTTATGTGGAATCTTTGGTCCCATGTACGTGTTTTGAGTGAGAGCTGTTGGGTTTTTAAGAAACATGTTAACAAATAACTGTCTTCCATCCTTTGGAAAATTCTATAAAAAATTTTACAACCACAACATGTTCTTACGCCATGCCCTTGAACTCTATGGAAATTACAATATAAATTAGGATCATAATCTTGAGGCCTTTGGTTTGTAACTTGTTGTGGCCCAAAATTACGGTTATTGTTTAGATGTTGATTGTTATTGTTAAAATTTGGGAACCCTTTCCCTTGATTTTGAAATTGGTTTGGATACCTTCTTGGGTATTGGTTAGGGCCTTGGGTCCATGTTTTTCTTCCTTGCTGAGGTTGTTGTTGTTAATGGTTAAAATCTACAACATTGGTGAGGTGATAATCTATTGTTTCTTTTATTATTGTCATTGTTATTGTGGTTGTTTGAATTTGTAGTATTGAGAGCATTAACAACATTAGGCTTCTTAGGTTGGTTTGTCACTCCATCTGTCATGACTCCATGATTCTTATTAAGGATTTTCAGTCCTTGGTTGTTATTCATGTTGTTGGAGTAGTCGGGGTTATTTTGATTAGGGGTTACTAACCTTACATTAGCTCCATAAGTCTTAGGACCACTGTTAATGGCTGCTTGGTCAATTCTAAGAGCACCCTAAAGCACTTCTTCATATCTCCTTAGCATGAAGTTTTTAACCTCTTCCTTTGTTTCCCTATTAAGAGAAGGGAGGAACAAATCAAAAATTTCCGTTTGATCCATATTTAGAGCACTTGCAAAGGAGTAGAGAACTTGTCACCACCTTTGAATGAAATGGGTTGCATACTCATTATGCTCTTGCTTGATATGAAGGAATTCCCTTATTCAAGTTCTTAAGAGTTTGTTCATATTAAAATCTTTAATAAATTCTTATACGAGTTTCTTGAATAAGTGTATTGAAGCTTCTCAGTATCCTATAGTACCGATCAATAGCAAGACCTTCTAGTGTATTAGGGAAAATTTTTGCAATGACCGCATCTCATGGGAGCAACTCTCAAATGGCCATTGTGTAAGCCCCGCTATGGGCGTTAGGATCACCCTCCCCTTTGAATTTTAGAATATCATGCAAGGATCTTGGGAGCATGACTATCCGAATGGAGAAGTCTAGAGGTTGAAATGGGACAACATAGACATTTTTGGGGCGTATGGCATCCCCTGTTGTTTTCCATATGGACCCGTGTAATTATACTTGTCCCCCTGTGGATATTTAGAATACATGTGACCATAGGGGGTTAATTACCTTGATATGAAATTGAAGGCACGAAGCTAGGGAACGTTGCACTTCCAAATTGTATGGCATTTGAAAATACACTTCAGGCTGGTGCTGTCAGAGATATCCATATGTGGCTTGAGGGGGCATACCCAAGGTTCCCATCCCCGTAAGAAGATCTCCAAGGTTTTGAGTACTCATATAAACTGGAGGATTCTGTAGTAGGTATTTGTCCATAATTTTATGGGTAGAGAGATTTTCTTGCTTGCCCTACGTTTGAATTCCGAGTAGTTTGGGAAAGCTCTAGCTCCTTGAATTTTTCTACCAAAAATGAGATGACATCACCCGTTGGCGGAGTGGTGCTTTTCTTGGGTGCTTTTTGTTGAATCCTTGGAGGTTGTTGAGGAGTATGGTATCCTACTATGAATTATTCACTATGTTTCCACCCTTCATTGGCATTATTTTCAGTTGTTAAAGGGGTAGCTTTTAAAAGGAACGATAACTAGATCGTACCAAGCCAAGAACACATATGCTAATCAAACACCATTATCAATAAGATGAAAGTAATTCACCAGAATAACTTTACATAAACCTTTGCAAACAAATGAACAACAATATCATATATTATTATGGAACTCAATGCAATACAATGAGAATGGGCCTTGCTTAAATAGGCAAGTAATAACAATCTAAGAACCACCAAGGTCGTAGATCAAGCCATAAATCAAGGAAATAACTAGTCATACAAGAATGATAACCAAATCATACCAAGCTAAGAACACATATGCTAATCAAACACCATGATCAATAAGATGAAAGTAATTCACCAAATTAACTTTACATAAACCTTTGCAAACAAATGAGTAGCAATATCATATATTATTATGGAACTCAATGAAATACAATGAGAATGGGCCTTTCTTAAATAGGTAAGGAATAGCAATATAAGAACTAGTCAAGATCATAGATTAAGCCATAAATCAAGGAAATAACTATTCATAAAAGAAATAGTCAACACCATAGATTTAGGAGAGAACTAGACATCAAGGATCTAGTCAATACCATAGATTTGTTATGTTTGTGGAGCCTATTTTCATGTTAGAGTGTGGTACACCTCCTATGTGTTACATTGAGTATTTTTATGGCGGTCCCACTCACCGGTGAGCGTGTTAGGGGGTTCGGGCGAAGCCCCAAGCAAATTTTCATGGGTGGTTTATTAACCCATAGGTAATGGTAACCATTATGGGCTATTTTGGGCCCATGGTTTTTTGGTACCCATTGTTTTGATACCCATGGTTTTTTGCCCATGGTTTGATACCCATGATTTTTGCACATGGTTTTGATACCCACGGTTTTGTATCAAACTAGCCGCTTAAGCAATTGTCTATTTATATGGTCTTATGCATATGATACATAGACAAGAAAATGTATTACAATTTTTTTTTGAATTTGGGTGTGAATTATGTAGAGTTTATTAAGCATAGCTCAAACGGATCTGGTATTGCATTGAGAGAGTGGAGGCTTGTAATAAAATCTGAGCAAGTGATTCTTGGTGGACGTAGCCCAAATTGGGTGAACCACATTAAATCTTGTCTCTTTATGTTATGTTATTTATTTTGCACTTTTATTTGAGATCCTGTAATATTTTACGCATATTAGTTTCTCTTGTTGCGATTCTCGTAAGGGATTATTCCACATATTTTATCTCTTATTTCCTAATAATTGGTATCGAGCTTGGTTTGGTTTGCTGAAGTGTTGAATCGTAGGGAAATTTTTATCTTGAGTGGGAACTGTGGCAAATGAAGGAAGATCTAGGGTTGATAAATTCAACGGGTAGAATTTCAGTCTTTGGAAGATGCAGATGGAAGATTACCTTTATCAGAAGGATCTTTATACTCCATTGTCTGAGAAGGTGAAAAAACCCTCGAGTATGACAGATTTAGAATGGGATTTGTTGGATCGAAGGCACTTGTAATGATCCGGCTGTGTCTTGCATCTTTGGTATTATTTAATGTTTCAAAGGAAAAGACTAAAAAAGAACTGATGGATGCATTAGGGAAGTTGTATGAAAAACCCTCTCCTCTAATAAGATATTTTTAATGAAAAAGTTGTTTAATAGGAAGATGTCTGAGAATATTTTAGTAGTAGATCATTTAAATGATTTCAATATGGTTGTGAATATGCTAGCTTTGGTTACAATAGAATTTGATGAAGAAGTTAGGGCTTTATTAATTCTATGCTCTTTACCTGAAAGTTGGAATAACTTGGTAATGGTGGTAAGCAACTCGGTTCTAGCTAACTCAAAGTTGAAGTTTGAGGATGTTGTAGGGGTGATTCTAAGTGAGGAAATGTGAAGAAAAAGCTCGAGGAATCTTCTACTTCAAGGAATTATTTGACAATGGAAACTAGAGGGAGACAAAATAATAGAGGAAACTATGGAAAATCGAAAGATTGGGCAAGGTCAAAATCCAAGAGCAAGATTGTATGTTGGAACCAGGAAAGTCTCAGGCATGCAAAGAAGGACTATTGGGATCTTCGAGACAAGAAGAAACAATAGGAAGAAAACAAGGAGGCAAATGTGGAATCGGGTAATGTATGCCAGGATGATTTGATTCTTTCTTAACATAATATTACTGAATCTTGGGTTTTAGATTTAGGGGATTCTTTTCATGCTACTCCACATAGGCATTATTTTGTTGATTATGTTCAAGGGGATTTTGGGCATGTTTTTCATGGTGATGATGAGCCTTGCAGTATAGTTGGAAAAGGTTCTATTCAGGTTAAGATGTAGAATGGAAATACATGGCTATTGAAGGATGTCAGACATGTGCCTACATTAAGGAGAAATTTGATATCGGCGGGGCAATTGGGAAGTGATAGTTGTACTGTGATATTTATAACTGACTCTTGGAAGGTTACCAAGGGTGATCTTGTGGTGGCAAGAGGTAAGAAGGTTGGAACCTTGTATTTATCCATTGATAGTACTAATGATTGTAATCTTGTGGCTTTAGATGAAGATACAACATTATGGCACTATAGGCTCGGTCATATGAGCCATAAGGGCATGGACATCATAAAGAAGAATTTTCTTGGATATACAAAAACAAGTTTGGAGTTATGTGAGGACTGCATATATGGGGAAACAAAGTGAGTAAGATTTCTCAAGGTTGGACCTACAAAGAAAGAGAGTAAGTTAGAGCTGGTGCATTCTAATGTGTGGGGGCCATCTTAGGTATCATCTCTTGGGGGTTCAAGTTATTATGTTACTTTTAATGATGATGCAACAAGGAAAGTTTGGGTTTATTGTATTAGAAACAAATATTATGTATTTGAAACTTTTGTTAAATGGAAATCCTTGGTAGAGAATAAAACAGTCTTAAGCTAAAATGTCTCAGTCGTCGATAATGGAGGGGAGTATTGCAACAATGAATTTAATGATTACTATTCTAAGAATGGAATCCATGGGAAAAAGAAAGTTCCAGAACTCCACAAAGAGAATGGGGTATCGAAAGGATGAACAAAATAATAATGGAATGTGCTAGGAGCATGAGGTTACATGCAAGACTGCCTCTTTCTTTTTGGGTAGAAGCGGTGAGCACAACTGTGTACTTGATAAACAGAGGACCCTCAAGTGCCTTGGATGGAGGCATACCTGAGGAGGCTTGGTATGGTAAGAAAGTTGATTATTCATTTCTTAGAGTCTTTGGATGTGAGGTATTTTTTCATATAGACAAGGATGATAGGACCAAGCTAGAGGCTAAATTAGAAAAATGTACTTTCATTGGTTATGGTGGTGATGACTTTGGATTTAAATGTTGGAGTATTAAGGATAAGAAAATCATTCGGTCTAGGGATGTGGTCTTTAATGAGAAATTCATGTATAAGCAACAACAGTATGAAAATAGGGAAGAATCCAAGAAAGAATATGTAGTGGTAGAGGATCTTCCGGATGGGACAGTGACCCATGAATCAGTTCAAGAACCGACTCAACAGGAACCCCAAACTCCTACAATGAGGAGGTCTTTTAGGGTAAGAAAAGAACCTGAATGTTTTTCTCCTTCTCTTTATTATTTATTACTCACCGATAGTGGAGATCTAGAGATTTTGATGAAGCAATGCGAGTAAATGCCAGGTAAGAAGTGGGGCAAGCCATGGATGAAGAGCATAAGTCTCTCTTGGAGAACCAGACTTGGTATTTGGTGAAACTACCGGAAGGAAAAAGAGCATTACAGAACAAGTGGGTGTACGAGAGTTAAAGATGAAGGAGGAAAGAAAAGATATAAGGCCCGATTGGTGGTCAAGGGGTTTACACAGAAACAAGATATATATTTTGATGAGATATTTTCTCCGTAGTAAAAGGACTCTATTAGAACTATTCTTGGAATAGTGGCACCAAAAAAATTGCACTTAGAATAGTTAGATGTAAAGACTTCATTTCTCCATGGTGATTTGGAGGAGAAACTATATATGCAGCAACCGAGGGCTATGATGTCAAAGGTAAATAGGAGATGGTGTGTAAACTAAAGAAGAGCTTGTATGGCTTTAAACAAGCTCCACATTAATGGTATAAGAAGTTTGATAGCTTCATGATGGAGCAAGGTTATATTAGATGTCATTCTCAACATTGTGTGTATACAAAGAAATTTAAGGATGGAAGTTATATTATCTGTGTTTGTATGTTGATGACATGTTGGTTGCAAAGTAAAAAATGCAGGAAATAAAAGTACTCAGAAAGCTTGACTAAGTGAATCCTTTGATATGAAGGATTTGGGGGCATCCAGAAAAATCCTTTATGAGGATAACTTGGGATAGGAAGGAACGAAAGCTGACTTTATCTCGGAAGAGTACATCTAAAAGGTATTTGATAGGTTTAACATGTAGGATGCTAAACCGGTTGGGACTCCTTTGGCAGCCATTTTAAGTTATCAAAGGAGTAGTGTCCCAAGACAGAGCAGGAAAGAAACCAGATGTCCAAGGTACCTTACTCATCAGCATTTGGTAGTTTGATGTATGCTATGGTGTGTACTAGGCCTGATATTGCCCATGCAGTGGGAGCTGTGAGTATATTTATGAGTGATCTAGGTAAAAAGCATTGATGGTAAAGTGGATCCTTCGGTATTTGAGAGGGACCATGGAGGTAGTTTTGTCCTACAAAGGATCAAACACCACTTTAGCACGATAGGTTATATTTACACTGTAGATGGGACAAAGAAAGTGAGCTAGATTTCACAACTACGAAGCTAATGGCTTTGTCAAGCACGGAGGTTGAGTATGTTGCTACCACGAGGGTGAGCAAAGAGATGATTTGGTTACAACAATTTATTAAGGAGTTAGGGCATAAGCGGGAGGAATGTAAGCTACATAGTGATAGTCGAGTGCTATACACCTAGCTAAGAACTCTACTTTCCACTCCGGGAGGAAGCATATACGGTTGAGATATCACTTCATCAAGACAACTTTAGAGGAAGATAAGTTGAAGTTAAAGAAGATTCATACCAGTCGAATCCTACGGACATGATGACCAAGGTGGTCACGAGGATAAACTAAAGCTATGTTCAGCTTTGGTTGACCTTCGCACATGATAGTGAAGGGTTGAGAAGCTTTCTCGGTGGAAATCAGCCTCAAGTGGGATCTTGTTATGTTTGTGGAGCCTATTTTCATGTTAGAGTGTGGTACACCTTCTATGTGTTACACTCGGGTATTTTTACGGCGGTCTCGCTCGCCGGTGAGCGGGTTAGGGGGTTCGAGGGGTGAAGCCCCCGAAGAAAATTTTCATGGGTGGTTTATTAACCCATGGGTAATGGGTAACCGTTATGGGCTATTTTTGGGCCCATGGTTTTTCGGTACCCATTGTTTTGATACCCACGATTTTTTGCCCATGGTTTTGATACCCATGGTTTTGTATCAAATTGCTTAAGCAATTGTCTATTTATATGGTCTTATGCATATGATACATAGACAAGAAAATGTATTGCAGATGTGTTTTGAATTCGGGTGTGAATTTTGTAGAGTTTGTTGAGCATAGCTCCAAACGGATCTGGGTATTGTATTGAGAGAGTGGAGGCTTGTAATAAAATATGAGCAAGTGATTCTTGGTGGACGTAGCCCAAATTGGGTGAACCACGTTAAATCTTGTCTCTCTATGTTGTGTTATTTATTCTGCACTTTTATTTTAGATATATAATATTTTCTACGCATATTAGTTTCTCTTTTATTGCGATTACATGTAAGGGATTATTCCGCATATTTTATCTCTTATTTCCTAACAAGATCAAGGAAAGAACTATACCTAATAACTAGATAATATCTCCTAATATCTAAATAAGATAAAATAAATATCCACACACATAAGTGGGTGAGGATAAATACAATAAAGGTAAATAAAGTACCTAGGTGAACATGAGCTAAGGTAAATACTTACTCTAACATATTTATTGTTTTGGAGTAGAACATCACCTTGTCCTTACAACCTATCGAAAGCTTGATTCATGTTCGGAAGTGTTGTTCTTTGCTAGCATATCATGCTAAATAATCCTCATCTAGATGTGGGAGTTGGTCGATTGCATGCTAATGGGTCATTGAAACAATACTCAAGGACATGAACTTACTTCACCAAAGAAATTCATGTTTCTTGAACTTGATTAGTCATGAGGATAGGTCTGCAAGTGACTTGGTGAAGCTCCTCAATACATACAGAGAGGAACCAACATTGGTTCCACAAGTAGAGGGTTTTGAGCCAATGAATGGTTATCTTCCCACATTGAAAGTGAAGGTGATTATTTTTGTATACTTGATTGGTAGTTGTACACGCCAAAACCCGGATGTGTCAACCATACCTGTTGTATCTCTCGAAATATTCTGGGGGTATAAGAATACCCACAGAATAAAGGATCGATGAAGAAAGAAGAAACGTTTAGAGACTAGCTCTTCAAGTTGGGTTCACCAATTTGTACAACATAAAATGAGCACGTGACCTTCTTCTCACCCGACCTCTCAAGGTTATACCAAGAAAGATGGTGTAGAATGAATGTGAATGTGAATGTGGTGACAAAGATCAAGCTAATTGGGTAATCTTATATCTTTAACATGCAATGTCGGGATCTATGAATCTAAGGAAAAGAATGCTCTCCTAACTTGAAGTGGTGTGATGGCTCAATCTGAGATAATAGCTTCTTGGAGATTCCAATCAATGTCAAGATTTTCCAAGATTGTTTTTTTGGTTATTGAACACATGGAAAATGACATGCGAGTGCCTCGTATGGATTTCTAGATAGGTTCATGGAAGTAATAACGAGAGACATGGTGGAGCCACAAGGATTTATGGGCAATTTTTTGGTTTAGTCTAGAAAGTATTATCCTGATCAGTTACTATGTTCAGTAAGGAAATTTGTGTAATAATGTCTAGTGGAAGTGGTGAAGATCTAAATACTAATGTACACAAACTAGTGTCAATTTTCAACTGGTTAGCAAGCCTATTGGGATGTGGGACTTGAGGATCATAACCAAAGACTCGTGGAGGTTGTGGTCCTTGTATGGTTATGCCCGTAATCAAACCCTGTTGTCAAGAGCAGTCTAATAATCATAGGCTTGAATAGCATCAATGTTTAGCATATTTAGTTGTCCTATTTTCTCAAAGAAAATTTGTAGGTGTGTGTAAGATCATCAAAAATAAACTAGTATAAATGTCATTTATCAATTACGCCCCTTGGGTTGTGGGACCAAGGGATCACAACTGTATGTATTTTCTTTTTGTGGACCATTGATGGTCATGCATAATGAAATAAAATGATTTTGATAAGAAAACTAATTATGAAGGAAATCTAATCTATGTTTTTGGAGTTTTCACAATATATCAGATCAAAGAAATAAAATCAAACTAATCTATCAAAGGAAATCTTTTTGATCTTTTCTAATTTTTAAGCAATGCATTCTAATCTAATAAATAAACTAAAGACAAGTAATCAATCGATGTATCACAGTTACTTGTGTGAATTTTTGAATCTAATCTAAGAAAAATAACCTAATCTAATCAAAACCCTTTAAACCCTACCTTAGAGGTGAAGAATAAATCATGACCCTGAAAGGAGTTATTGTTCCTCACAAATTCCATGGTAATGTTAAAGAGGCAAACTTACTAATGATTTGATCTACTTGTATGTGTCTACTCTATTTAAATGAATGATTTCCTACTCTATTTTACATGTAACTAAAAATAATGATTTGGAATTGACAATTTAACAAATAAATCAAACAAACACACAATTCCAATGTGGACAAGCAAAATCTTTGGAAAATCTAATTGTACCTTTATTTTTTCCCTTAATATGTTCCTTTCTTTCTCCGAGTGTTCATGTGATTCCAAGTGATTGGGAATGCAAGAACATCAGCATCAGCATGGTGCTTGAGCAATGGCAACTTGATGGAAGTTTGGATGTAATACAAGTAGAAGAGAGATAGTACAAGATATCAAAGCTTGGCTATGCAATTCCTAGAAAGATCGTAGTAGCAATACAATGCAAGATACACAAAAATATTCAGGCCTTTTTCTTGAATACAAGAATGGAATATATAGGAATGGAGAATGGGAGGTGCCTTCAATCTCAAGAAAAGAAGGAGCAGTTCTAACTAATTAAATCTATTTAAAAATAGGAGGAATGAGAACCAAGCAATCAAAGATAATTTTAGACAATTTAGCTCACGGATGCATGTTGAAGGATAAATTAATTTAACTATCGTATGTTAAAACACGTGTGAGGGAATCTAGAAAAAGTGGGTAGGACCACCACCCTATGCAGGTGGCTGATTCAAGACTACTTCCTTATTTTAGGTGGCGGTTTCAAAACCGTTGCCTAGCCAAGGTGGCGATCCTTGCACTAAAGGCCAACACATGTGTAGAAAGAGGCAGAAGCTAGAAAAATGCATGGGAAGGCTTAGTAAAGATGTCTATACATCAAATATACACTTTGTGAATGGGCTTGGAGCTCGAACACCTTCTTGAAAGGACCCAAATAATCATTGGGGACTTTTGTAACCATTTTCCCGACAATGTAGCACACACAACTTTGGGTGCATACAACACCCTTCCGATATACTCATCAGTGCGTAGAAGAAGATTTTCCATTTCTATATATTCGATAGTACATGAAAGAGGCATTAACATATGTGAAAGACTCCTATATCTCGGTACCAAGATAGTACTAAATGGGGTCTATGTGATTATTGACATAGGATCAAAGAAATATCGTCATACGCACTCATAAATTTGTTATATACTTGGATAATTTCAGGTGTCTAGATTTATGCCATGTAATCATTCATAGATGGATGGGAGGGCTCAAAATATTTGCATTGTGTCCTTATTACTCCTGTTGATTTATAGGGATGATGCCTGAAACGAGTTTTTGTAGATATATTACGCATTAAGTGTAGTATTTGTCACAATGGATTTACCCGTAAGCGCTTCCTGAGGCACTATTTATACCAAATGTTGTAGATGAGATCCAAAGATCTTGTGAGTATTATAGAACCAAAAAAATTTCAATGATTTTTTTTACAATGCTTTGCCATTTTTTAGCGATTACAAAGTTTTCAGCTTTAATATGGCAACTTGAAAATTAGTATAATGTAATGAAATATTACAATTACATTTAAAATGCTGAAAAAAATTAAATGCCAAGAATTTTTTTGTTTCCAAGACCCTAATGGCCTTCGAGCACCTGTGCGGCTCTCGTAGCAAAAAAACCCAAAAAAAGGCTAAAAATGCTATTTTTAGATCACCCTTCGAAAATGTTGATCAAAATGAAAAAATATGTAGTTAGGAGAAAAAAATCTCACCCTAATTAGGGTTTTTTTGCTAATTTTGGTAGTGGATTTAGTTATCTCTAAGGGCTTTAGTGGTGTTTTCGGTGTTATAGTTGGTAGTTTTCCTAGCTTTGCCACTAACTTCAATATTCAAAAACAAATTCTTTATGGGTTGGGGGTTGAACCCCTAACCTCACCTACTTAGAGTCCTTCAACTAACCACTAAAGTGCCTTTAGCGCATATGCTACCAAATGAAGAAATTTATATGTGAATTGTAATTAACTCGATTAACCTTTGAAACAGTTGACTTGTCTACCTTTTTGGATGTCGTTGTGACTAGGTGAAGATCGGGTGGAATTAGGGTCACCGTTGTAAGTGGATTTGAGACACCTTTATTTGATAATTATCTCCACCGCCTTATTTTTTATGATATGTTGTAATGTTTTCAACATTTCTTCTTTTCTTGTAGGGGAGTCAAACTCATTACTAAAAGGAACGATAACCAGATCGTACCAAGCCAAGAACACAGATGCTAATCAAACACTATGATCAATAAGATGAAAGCAATTCGCTAGAATAACTTTACACAAAACCTTTGTAAACAAATGAGCAGCAATATCATATATTATTATGGAACTCAATGAAATACAATGAGAATGGGCCTTGCTTATATAGGCAAGGAATAACAATCTAAGAACCAGTCAAGGTCGTAGATCAAGCCATAAATCATGGAAAGAACTAGTCATCAAAGAACTAGTCAAGTCCATATATTTATGAGAGAACTAGACATCAAGGATCTAGTCAATACCATAGATCTAGGAAAGAACTAGTCAATACCATAGATCAAGGAAAGAACTATACCTAATAACTAGATAATATCTCCTAATATCTAAATAAATAAAAATAAATATCCACACACATAAGTGGGTGAGGATAAATACAATAAAGGTAAATAATGTACCTAGGTGAACATGAGCTAAGGTAAATACCTATTCTAATAATTATCGGGCATTAAATGGCTCACCAAAAAACCTTGGCTGATTTATACTTGTTGATCCACCATTTTATAATGTATATCCCATCACTCATTGTTGATTTCTTCTACTTTTTTATTGCGAATAGTGGTGGAGGGTTTCTCTAATGCTTGATTGATCATATATTTTTTTCCTTCTTTTTGTTTGTTTTTGAAGAGTGTAGGGGTGGGTGTGGATCCACTTTGTTGGCGAGGGATTGTTTGGCTAGAGGAGGATGGTTCGACATTTTTTTATACAAGTCTCCAAGTTAGACATGGTGTGGCCAATGCACAACAATATACAAATGGATCTTTGAGTGTAGAGAATAAAAATAGGGTCAACCCGCTTGACAAAGTCACAACTTAGTTTGTAACTTGGTCTTGTGCAAAAATAGGGCTTGGTCACCGTGCTCGCCTAATGTAAAAAAACTTCTTTGAACAACTCACTTGCTCAATACAAAAGCAACTTGGCTTGGAAAATTATGAACAATTTTAGCTTGATCTTTTAAACAGATCTCCGTTGAAAAATTCTTGTCTCAACTTAACCTTGGATGGCTTAGCTCTGTCAAAGAGCTCGATAACTCCTATAAGTAGCTCGATGATTGGGAGAAAAAAATACATAGTCCTCCAAATGTGGTAGTGAATCACCGGACCTCTAGATTTAGAGGTAAAACCCTTAGTGGGATATATATATATATATTTCCTCTTCCCCGCAACAATTTTTCCCTTGTATGGGGGCACCAAAGCACAAAAACAAAATTGTGTTCCAAACACATGGAACTCGAACAGGGGTTGTGAGGATGCAGGATGTCTCGGGAAGGCTGTTGGAGGCAACACGGGCTCTCTGTAATGTAAATTTCTTCTCCAAGACAATTCTACCTTCTGCAACCTCTCTCCAACCTAACTAGGAGCTTCAACCTGCTCTAGTACCAAATGTAGATAATGAATAAGGATGGAAGCTTGATTAATTTATTAATGTTTAGGAAAATCAATTATAGAATGAATGACTGCAATATTTATAGATATTGCACAGTCATGTACAAACAAATATGTGGTTGCAACTATGCAATATAATATACATCCGACAATAATACAAACAAATGATTGTTCCAACTAATGAAACAAATAAACCTACGAGATTATAATAATCCAAATATTATGGTTATAAAATCATAACCATACAACAATTAATCAATAACTAATTACCTTAATGAATTATTAATTACCTAAGGTAATACAATGCATAATTACATATAGTAAAATATTTTTACCCTAACAGTTTAGATTTTTAAAAGAGGAATCTCTAACCACTTCTTGTGTATTAGAGTATTTATTTTCAAAATATTACCTGTATAATATCTAATCCCTTGATATCCACTTCCAATATTATGCTTGTGAATCTACATGGGAAATTGGTTGGAGGAATAAGTGGAAAATCTACATTTTAATTTCTTCATTGTTTATTTCTTCCAATTAATTTGAAAGCAACTATTTTAGTGAAGGTTATATGGTAAAGAGGTAATTCCTTTTGAGAATATTTCCATTTCTAAAAACTTGAGGTAGAAGTTGTATGACAGGAAGTTGTGCTCTAGTAAATAATAATATTTGTGTAATTCCTCATCATAGTAGTATTTCCATAGAAACTGCAATGAAAAGGAATACATATATCATGTTATTCCTTATTTAGATCTATTTGATTCAACATAAATCATAGATTTATTTTAGTTTGTAGAAACAATCATAGATTTATTTTTTAATTCTTTTTGTTTGAAGAAGCAATTTCTTTTTATTTTAAATATTCCGAAAATACAAAAACATTAGGAATTTAGTTGTTTTAATTATTTCTTTTGCCAAAAACTTGTCAAAAAATTAAAAAGAAGAATTAGAATAGGTAGATGCATTTAATTTAACTAAATTATGGTAAAATAGAACTACTTAATTAAAAGGGTAAACCAATTTTTCCTTAATTTAAAATAGATTTGTTTTAAATTATTTAATTAAAATAGAATCTTAAAGTATTTTAGGAATCCAAAAAAGGAAAAAAAATGGTCATTAGAGGCTCACAATACCAAATCATAGTCCCTAACCACTCTTTGATTAGTTTTATGGCCTTCATTTTCCTTACACATGATTTGGCGCCTCTACATGACCATTTTTGGTCTATCCCAACCTCGTCGAAGGATATCGAGCCTATAATTCACCCGCTAAGAATTGATTGATACACAGGGAGATATAGATCTACATTTATGAACATTAGTTTTGTGATGTAATCCTTTTCTCCCACACTTTTATATCCAACTACATTCTTTGAGCAGACAATTAACTATATCTAAGCAATTATGGCTTTGACCAAGCAAACTAAGAATACCGAGCTAGACACCCAAATTCTTATTTTTCTCTTTTTGTTATTTTCTCTTGTTCTTGCATGACCCTCTCTATAGATCAATATTTAGAGATAAACAGTTATTTTCATGATTCCATCGGCCAAGTCAAAGCATATTTAGCCTAACATGCATTGATCAAGAGTTACGTACTGATAATCATCTTTGATCGTTGCATCACACCTATAGAGGTTATATGAGCATTACCTCCCTTAATGAGCAAGTTTCTTACTTGCAAGTTAATTGAATGCATTTATCTCAACCTTAAAACCGCATTGTATAATTATCCCCATCTATTCCTCATTTATCACCTATACCTACCCCGTACTCATCTCATCTTCCATATTTTGTTCGTCTCGGAACGACCTTGTGAAGTCACGTGCATAGTGAATCATGCGTCATTTTTATTTTATATATTCACTTCTCTTTTACCCTTCATACACTCTAATGATGCCAATGTCAATCTTACTCTACCTTGAACTAGGAAAAATTCACTCTTTTTCTATTTTTCATTATTTTTAGAACATTTTACACCTCTGTGTGAACCTCACTACATGACTGTATGGTCTTGACTGAGTCTTATTCTTATGTATTGGCGAGAAAATTTATATTATGGACAAATTTGTGGGTTTCAAGCCAATGCTATGGGAATCTAAGTCCCTCTACTTGAACGGTGCAACTTCCATAGGTGCATGCATGAAATATGGGTTTCAATGGTGGCCTTTCAACCAAAGATCTAATAGGGGCACTCCACTGACCCTGTGGCAAAGCTAGCAATGTCTCGCTAGAGAAGAAACTTTTTCTTGGAAAGGGGAAGGGGAGTGGAAATGGAGGTAGGAGAAAACTAATGTTGTGAGTAGAATATCAGATGCCCACACACATTAATTAGAAATTTCATTTATATGTATTTATAGTTAGAAGAAAAACAAATCCATAGGAGAAGCTACAAGACCGAATGAAATTCATTGGTCGCAAGGTACCAATCAATCCCTCAATCAAAAGGAGAAAAATCCTTCTTTTATTATTGAAGCTAAAGAAGAATTTGTACAGATCTTTGAGAATAGAGGAAAATCTAAGGAGAAGGGAAAATAGAAGAAGTATGGTGTTTTCTATCTTTTCCAGGTACATAGCACTTTGGTCTTTTTCAAATCAATCACCACCCTTTAGAATGGCTTCGAGGAGCCATTATATCTCATGCCAAAATGGTTACAACTTCACAAATAATTTATGCCTCTTCAAATTCCTCCACTACGAAGAAAATGCTCATGGTGGGTTAAAAACTAGATCTTGCAACGTGAACATTACATTTGATTTGCTAGTTTGAATACAAACCATTTGATTTTCTCTTATAACTTTGAAATCGGGCTCATCCACGTGGTAGGAAGAGATTAGAGTAGGTACGGGGAAAGCCCTTTGCATTTTATGATTTTTTAGAGATTTGGCAATTTGGAACAAATTGGCCCGCACCCCGCTTCAACTTTTTAACTTAGGCACATGGCACATTTTCATTGGAAATGGGGTCATGCGACCCTTTTCTCAACATTTTAACCTTTTTGGAAAAAGGCTCAAAAACTCAAATTCCTCCACCACCCGCTACTCCAATTAAACTCTTGACACGTGGCATCCTCTGATTGGAAATGGGGTTACGGCCCTTTTCTCAACATTTTAAAATTTTTGGAAAAAGGATCAAAAACTCAAATTCCTCCACCGTTCTACTCTCCCACTTTGACTTTTCAATGGTGGGCTTCACCTTTGACTTTTTCCTGTGGGCTTCAACTTTGACTTTTACCTTTATAGCCTGATCGGGGTTGTGGGTCATTTTTTAACTTTTCACTTTTTTACAAAGAGGCTCAAAAACACAAACTTGTTCACTATTCCACTCTCTCGCTTTGAATTTTCAATGGTAAGATTCACCTTTGAATTTTTCCCTGTGGGCTTCAACTTTGAATTTTACCTTTATAGCCTGATCGGGCTACAGTCATTTTTAACTTTTCACCTTTTTTACAAAGAGGCTCAAAAACACAAACTTCTCCATCGACCTACTTCTCTGATTTGACTAGGACACATGGCACGTTCTGGTTGGAGACGGGGTCATGGATCTTTTCTCAACATTTTAACCTTTTTTGGAAAAAGGCTCAAAAACTCAAATTCCTCCACTGGCCCACTACTCCGATTTGGATTTTGACACGTGGCATCCTCTGATTGGTTGCGGGATTCAGGGAAGTAGTGAACCTTTATCCTTTTTAACCTTTTTTAGCAAAAAGGCTAAAAACTTTGAAGTTCTTCATTGGCCCGCCCTCACGCTTTTGAATTTTTCGCCGATTCATCTTTTTGGGTCCCAAGTGTCCCAATTGAACTTGTGTAGCCTAGGACAAAAACTTCTACTTTTTCTGCAATCAACAATTTCAGCTTTTCGAGGACGTGGGGAAAATTTACCATTTTTGCCAAAAGTGACCAAAAGTTTTAAGTTCACCAAAAAACCCGTTCCTCCCCATCCAATAGGATCTCGACCATTCTCTTGAATTCATTGGGGCCAAAATTTGATGGGGAAAAGACACCCATCATCCCGACTGTGGAAAATACATAGAGGAAGATAACATCATTTTGAGTCCAATTTTCAAATTTTGTTCGTGAACCGGAAGCATGGAGGAAAAACAATGATTTGATGACCCAAGCCATAGAACAAGTGAAAATTTTGATCAAAAATGGAGGTTGCAAAGAGGATATTATGTGCACAGACTGAGAAATGGAGGATTTCTAAAAACGAGCAAAACAAAGGTTTAAACAACTCTAGGGAATGAATTTTGCTAATTTCTTGAATTTCTAACTTGGCTTAAACACCAACGAAGGGCATGAGCTCAAAAAAATTGAATTTGGCTATGAAAATGAAGAGTAGTTTTCAGGAGACAACAAATGGCTCTAGCTTGAGGACATGGCGCGAACTGGGCATGGCTAGGGCACGACATGAGGATTCAATATCAAGTTTCAAAACATATTACGTTGACCATTGCCTTATCCATTGGGCCTTACAAATTCATACAAAATTCGAGAGAGAATGGAAGAAGGAGGGAACCCACAAATACCAAACCAAAACCACACAATAGAAAAGGGAAAAAATGCACCTATGGTATAAGGGCCTTCACCGATGGTACAATTTTGAGTATTCCCACTTCGAGGAAACTCCAATGGAGTTCCATCTAAATATGAGAGGAGAAAAATATTCTCACCATAAGTTCCATGAATTTGGAATGCGCCCGCCACAATGAATCAAAGTTCCATGGTTTCTCTTTGGTTCTCTTCTCTTGTCCCATAGCAGAGACAAAATCTCCAACTTTGAAATTCCTTACTTTGGTCTTCTTGTCAAAAATTTGTTCACTTTCAACTGATGCTCTTTAATTCTATCCACCACTTGGCATCTTCTTTCTTCCATATTTTCCAGAAAGAATTCTCTTGTTAATGGAGTGTTTGTATTGACCATCTTCTATTTCTTACAACAACTTGAGAGCTAGCATCTCAATTGTGAGGGGAATCTCTGCCTCAAATCCATACAACATTTGGAAATATGACATACCTATTGACTTCTTAGGAGTGATCCTATCGGCCCACAATGCATCTTATAAATTCTTGTACCGTTCCTTTGATTCTCATCTACCACTTACAAACAATGGTTATAATGTTCTTATTGCTTGACTCAGCTTTTCCCATTTCCCAATGGGTAGTAGTCATAAGAGTGGGATAGGGAGATTCCAAAGCCATAAAAAAACTCTGTGAGCTCCTTGGAAGAGAAATAGGTGGCATCGTCTACAAAAAAAATCTGTGGTATTCCAAAATGAACAATGATATTCTCCTTGATGAAGTTTTAGACTATTTCGTGAGTGGCTTGCTTGGTTGGGATGGCTTCTACCCATTTAGTGAAGTAATTAGTTGTAGTGAGTACATAGGTATTCCTTGCACTAGAATGAGGATTCAGAACACCAATAAAATCTAGCCCCCATTTCTTAAATGGTTCTTCAATCACCACAGGCCTAAGTGGCAATGTAATAGCTAGTTGTGGTTTTCTAACAAATTTTGGCATGCTTTGCATTTGGAAACCCAATCCTAAGTGTCTCGTAAAGATGGAGGGACAATAATATCTCTCTTTGATGATCTTATGTGTGGTAACCATTGCTGAGAAATGTCCACCACAAGCTTGATCATGATATGCCCCTGAGTAATTTTCTTGTTGCTCCTTATCTACACACCCGAGGAACTAACCATCTAGGCCTCTCTTGTAAAGTGCATGATTCCATATCACAAACTTGGATACCTTTAGCTTGAGTATCCATCTTTGTTTGTAATCAAGATGAGGAGGGAATTATCCATAAGTGAGATAGTAATAAATGTCAGCATGCCACTCATCAAGTGGTGGTGACAAAGAGGGCTGTGGAATGTCTCTTGAACAAGTTGAGAAAACACCATATTTTCTCCCTACTTTGAGCTTTAAGAGCTCCATCTACAGCAACCATCTTACACAAACCATTTCCTCTTACTAGATTAGAGGGTATAATCTCCAATTCATACTCTTAGGTCTTTTGCAATCCAACTTCCTCACTAGGTCCGGATCTTGTTGAGGCAAAATGGACTTGATTACACTTCCAGGACCATCACCACTATATGGGAATTGAGAATGTAGAATCTGAAACCTTTAACAACTTTTACCACTACATAGGCATGTTTCTCTAATTGGTTGTACTTTAGCTCATGATTTTTCAAATTAAATCTCATGAAAGCAATGGGTGCTTCCAAACCTTCATCATTTTTCTGAACAAGGATAGCAGAGTGTATGTTCTGATGCATAGTAATACATGATGAAATCCTTATTGAAATCTAGAGATACAAGAGTTGGAGCTTTGGCAATGGCTTTCTTGATCTCCTCAAATGTTGTTTTTCCTTCCTTATTCCACTTGAAAATTGCTTGAGGCTTCATCATGAAAGTTATATGCTTATTTAGTTTAGAAAACTTAGGCACAAAATCGATGAAGGAAGTTTACCTTTCCAAAGAATGAGTGAACTCCCTTCTTGTTGGTTGGTAATTCTAGTGCTTGGATAGCTCTGACCCTCTTAAGATCAATGTGCACTCCATGTTTGTTCACAATGTGTCCCAACAACTTACCTTCTGTGACTCCAAAAATGAACTTCTTTGGATTTAGAGAAATGCCATGTTTCCTACACCTTGCAAGGAATTTCTCCAAATGAATGATATGATCTTCCCTCCTCTTTTAAAAAACCGTAAGGTCATCAAGGTAAATGAAAATTCAATGTTTCAAATTTTTGAAGGCTAAGTCCATTACTCTCTGGAAAGTGGCTCCAACATTGATCAATCCAAAAGGCATTTTGTTGTAGGCAAAAGTGCCCCAAGGTGTTGTGAAGGTTGTTTTGTTACAATCCTCTTCTACCACCTTGATTTGGTTGTACCCTGAGAATCCATCAAGAAAAGAGAGCATTTCAGATCTAGTGACTTGCAAAATATGATCCATGATCGAAGATGGTTATTATCCTTGAGAGATGCTTGATTCAGATATTGGAAGTCTACACAAATCCTTATTTCCCCATTCTTCTTCCTTACTAGCACAATGTTATCCACCCATGTTGAATGGTGGATGGGGAAGATGATTCTAGCATTGAGCATCTTTGTCACCTCTTCTTTGATAACATCGGCAATATTTGGATTGTAGGGCCTTTGTTTTTTCCTGAAGGGCTTATCTCCTTACTTCAAAGGAATGGAGTGATGCATTTACTTTGGCTGAAAATATTTGAGTTCATCATAGGAATAGGCCAAGACATCTAAGTAATTTTTAGCCAGAGCAACAAACTTTCTCTTCTCTTTTGGTGAGCAACATTTACCAATGTTAACCATCCTTGGATTCTTTGAAGTGCCAATGTTTTCTTGATCAAAATCAGATGGACATAGAGAATATTGTTTATCTTTCTCTTCGATAAACCTATCATGCTTGTCAAAAGGTCTTCCAAGAAAAATAGGCCTTTGGGGATTTTGTTTCCTTTCAATTTGATTACTCCCTCTTCATCAATTCCCTCAATTCCTTCCTTCTTTTCTTTGGGGACTAATTCATGGTGTGGGATTTCACTTCTTTCATAGAAAATATTATTGAAGTTATCCTTTTTCTAAGAAGGATAGGATCTAATTGTCATCATTCAAGACCTTCTAGTGATTTTCATTGTCTAGTACGTTGGGTCTGAACACCATCCTAATGGTCACTTTATCCTTGCCAAATGAAGGATGAGGTTTCACTAAGGAAGTTGACACTGCTAGAGAATCAGCCTTTTCATTCTACTCCCTAGGGATAGCTTCAATGGAGAATGCATCAAAGGATTCAATGCAGTCCCACACTCTATTTCTATAGTGCCCGAGCCTTGGATTTTTCACTGATATTATTGGCAGGACCTACTTCACCACAATCTCTGCATCACCTTTACATCTCATCTTCTTGATTCCCATGTCCTCTGCTACATTCATGCCTAAGAGAAATGCTTCATACTCTATAGTATTGTTTGTATTATCAAATTACAGCTTGTAGGCAAAAGGATATACCTCATTGGAGGGAGAGTATAATACTACACCAGCTCTTGAACCTGCTCTGGAATGACTACCATCAAAATCCATTGTCTAGATTTAGTCTTCTTCTTCCTCCATGAGAAGTGGTGATTTATCCTCTTTTTCTGATGTGAGGAAGTAGTTTCACAGCCCACAATCTTGAAAGATAATGTTTTCTTTCGGATAATCAGACTTTCATACTGTGAACTTCATTTTTCTTACTGGCAGTAGCTTCTTCATTTCTCCTTTCACTAGGATAGTTGTAGATGACCAATCCATTTTTATTTCTCCACCTATATCTCTTCAAAAACTTCTACTCAATAGCATACCAAAATATGTTGGGATGTCTGCCACCAAAATGGTCAGGAGTATCTTATTGTCAGGGTAATCAGCTAGTGTAACCTAAGCATCCTTAATCCTTCCTACCAATGGAACTTGTTTGGATTCCATTGAGTAGCATGTGCCATTTACCGAGTCAAAATTATGCCAAGAGGATTTTGAAATTTTGCTAGCATCACATTATCTAAGGCTCCAAATCTATAATACAATTTTTCAAATTGAAACCTTTGATGAGAAGTGACAGATAAAAAGGCTCAATTCTGGTTGGTGGCGAGGCATTGAGGGCTAACATGTTTTAAGAAGATGGTGTGAATGGTGTGGGAATTAATCCTTTAGATTTATAATTAGAGAATGGGGATGTAGAGTTACCACCTTAGACTTCCTTGATGAATCTATCAAATTTGGCGGAGATGTATTTGTAGGTATTCAATGAATTTGTAGAGGAATTTAGTTTTGCTAGCATGCTCTAAAAATTCAAATGAACATCTTTAATTTTGGTGTTGGGTTCTCCTTTTCAAATGTATAAATTGGCTTGGAAGGAGATGGGGGTGTAGCCTTTGATTTAAATTTAGATGTTCTTACAGAACCAACATTTAGAAGAGAATTGCTCTTAACAACTTTTGAGTTGGGAGAAGAATTAGATAACTTACTTGACACAACAGTGTGATCCTTGAAAACTAGCGAATCTGATTTCTCTCTATCTGATTCCATGGAAAGTGGTAATGTTGATCCCCTACTGATGATATTATTTAGTGGAGACTTTGAATAGCTATCTTATTTGTTCTTCCTACTCTCGATTCAATCGAGGCTGAAACACCATTCTTGGATTGTGAACGAGTGAAAACAGCACATGAAAAACTTGGAGCTTCTTCATCACCTTCCTCCTCATCATCAACGTATTCAATTAGGCCATTTTACATGCCAACCTCTTCAATTTCAAGATAGTTTTCATATTCATCCATGCTTTCTTCTTCATTTTCCTCAATGTATGTTCCTTCTTTTGATTCCCTAGTGTCACAGATGGCATTGACTGGTGGTTCTTCAAGAGAAATCCTATGAGGAGGTGGAGCAATTCTTGGTCTATCAAGAGGATTTGGTCTCCTTGGATCATTCCTCATTGTGATTTGTGATAGCTACTTCTTCAAAGAAACTAGGTCATTTGCCATTTTTTGGAACATTGGATCAATGGTGACTGAATTTGAACTCTAACATTTTTGCTTCCCATTTGGTCCTTTCACTTTGCCAAAAATAATTAGATCATCATCAGTCTCAACTACAAAGTCTTGAACTTCCCTCAATGTTCTTGGTTGGGCTCTTTTGAGGAAGAAACCAACTTCTGATGGCAAAGCACTGATGAAGAACCTTTTCAAGTTTTTTTAGGGGGTACCACATCTTCTGGGATCCTTCTTGTCAACCTATTATACCTTGCTACAAAATATCTCATTGATTTAGAGGTCTCCTTCTTCATCTAAACCAATTGGACCAGCAGATCCTGACAATCTTCTGTGCTCTTGAACCTATGTTCAAATGCACTTCTTATATCTTCCCAGCATGTGACAGATCTTGGGGGCAACATGTAGAACCATTCAACAGCTCTTTCTTGGAGTGACTCCACAAAGATCCTAACTGAAACATCTTCATCTTCAACTCCCAACACTCCACAAGCAGTGATGAATGCTGCAACATGTTCTTCGGGGAGCTGAGAACCATCCCCTTTGAATTTTGGGAAGTTCTTTCTTGAGCCTCTTGGGAGCTCATGAAGTGGTTGTGGAAGAGCAAGTGGACCAATATTTCTTCCCCATGGTATGTTAGGCCTGCATTCCTCATGCTCATGATCACCCATTCTATTCCTATTTCTATCCTCTAGTCTTGCTAAGGCTACTTCTACTACTCTTTCTTCTGCTTCAATTTGGAGTCTTTCTATTTCTTCAAGTTGATCCCTTATCTCCTCTTCAATAATTGCCTCTCTTTCAAGCTATTCAAATGTGTGATCAATTTGTCCTCCTTACCTCAGTTGCTAGGTGTATCTTCTATCACCATATTAAAAGTTTATGCTCTTCTCTGGGGTGCTGGAATTTGTCTCTTCCTTTCCAATTCGATAGCACATTCCTCTTCTAGGTCCAGAATCCTTATGGAAATGAAGTATTGATTGACATTTTGTTTATTATTCTAAATATCTTATCTCAAATCGAAGCAATGTCTTATTTGATTTGAAAGAGTAAATCAGGTCTCCCAATAGGAGGATTTCCCATAATAGCCATGATTTACATTGATGTAGTTTGTGTGATTATTCAATCTCCAGAAGCTTTTCTTCTAGAATATTTTTTTGTATTTTATGACCCTGAGGTCATTTTTAGGTGCAAATGCTATAAAATCTTCCCCACAGTGGGTGCTAAAAACTATTAGCGAGAAATTTTTTCTTGTGGACAAATTGGTGGGTTTCAAGCCAACGTTATGGGAATCTAAGTCCCTCTACTTGAATGGTGCAACTTCCATAGGTGCATACATGAAAGATGGGTTTCAATGGTGGCTCTTTGACTAGAGATCCAACAAGGGCACTCCATTGAACCTCGTGGCAAATCTAGCAATGTTTCACTAAAGAAGAAACTTTGTTTCGAAAGGGAAGGGGAGTAGAAATGGAGGTAGGAGAAAACTAATGTTGTGAGTAGAATATCAAATGCCCACACACATTAATTAGAAATTTCATTTACATACATTTATAGTTAGAATAAAAACAAATCCGTAGGAGAAACTACAAGATTGAATGAAATTCATTGGTCACAAGGTACCAATCAATCCCTCAATCAAAAAGGTGAAAATTCCTTCTTTTATTATTAAAGCTAAAGTAGAATTTGTACATAAGCATGACATTTTCTATCTTTTCTAGGTATAGAGCACTGGACTTTTTGAATTCAATCACTGGTCCTTTGGAATGGCTCCGAGGAGCCATTATATCTCATGCCAAAATGGTTACAAATTCACAAATCATTTATGCCTCTTCAAATTCCTCCACTGCAAAGAAAACAATCATGGCGGGTTAAAAACCAGATCTTGCAACGCAGACATTACATTTGATTTGCTAGTTTGAATATAGACCATTTGATTTTCTCTTATAACTTTGAAATCGGGTTGTCCACATGGTAGGAAGAGATTGGAGCAGTACGGAGGAAATCCCTTTACATTTTATAATTTTTTAGAGATTTGGCAATTTGGAACAAATTGGCCCATGCCCCACTTCAAATTTTTAACTTAGGTACCTAGCACATTTTCATTGGAAATGGGGTCACAAATTTTTTCTCAACATTTTAACCTTTTTGGAAAAAGGCTCAAAAACTCAAATTCCTTCGCCAACCCACTGCTCTGATTGAACTCTTGACACATGGCATCCTCTAATTGGAAATGGGGTTGTGGCCCTTTTCTCAACATTTTAACCTTTTTGGAAAAAGGCTCAAAAACTCAAATTCCTCCGCTCGTTCGCTCTCTTGTTTTTGGATTTTCAATGGCAGGGCTTCACCTTTGACTTTTTCCCTATGGGATTCAACTTTGACTTTTACCTTTATAGCCTGATCAAGGTTGCGGGTCATTTTTTAACTTTTCACCTTTTTACAAAGAGGCTCAAAAACACAAACTTCTATGTCATTCCACTCTCTTGCTTTGAATTTTCAATAGGGGCTTCACCTTTGAATTTTTCCCCGTGAGCTTCAACTTTGAATTTTACCTTCATAGCCTAATCGGGATGAAGGTCATTTTTAACTTTTCCCCTTTTTTACAAAGAGGCTTAAAAACACAAAATTCTCCACCAACCCACTTCTCTGATTTGAATAGGACATGTGGCATGTTCTGGTTGGAGATGGGGTCATGACTCTTTTCTCATCATTTTAACCTTTTTGGAAAAATGCTCAAAACTCAAATTCCTCTCTTGGCCCGCCGCTTCGATTTGGCTTTCGACACGTGGCATCCTCTGATTGGTTGTGGGATTCAAGGAAGCGGTGAACCTTTATCCTTTTAAACCTTTTTTAGCAAAAAGGATAAAAACTTTGAAGTTCTCCGTTGGCCTACCCTCACGCTTTTGAATTTTTGGGCCGATTCGTTTTCGGGTCCCAAGTGTCCCAATTGAACTTGTGCACCTAAGACAAAAAATTATGTTTTTTCTACAATCGGCAATTTTAGCTTTTCGAGGCCGCAAGTGACAAATTTACCATTTTTTCCAAAAGTGACCAAAAGTGTTAAGTTCACCAAAAATCCCATTCCTCCCCATCCAATAGGATCAAACACGTACTGCATTTATTTGGGCCAAAATTTGATGGGGAAAAGACACCCATCATCCCGACTGTGGAAAATACACGAGGAAGAGAACTTCATCATTTTGAGTCCAATTTTTGAATTTCCTTCATGAACCAGAGGCATGGAGGCAAAACAATGATTTGACGACCCAGGCCATAGAACAATTGAACAATTTTGATCAAAAATGGAGGTTACAAAGAGGATATTACATGCATAGATAAGAAAATGGAGGATTTCTAAAAATGAGCAAAACAAAGGTTTAAACAACTCTAGGGAATGACTTTTGCTAATTTCTTGAATCTCTAACTTGGCTTAAACACCAACAAAGGGCATGAGCTAAAAAAAAAAGGAATTTGGCTATGAAAACGTAGAGAATTTTTAGGAGACAACACTATGCTATTATACTTAGTATATATCTGGATAGATATTGATATGTATTAACTCTTAATGACATCAACTCTTGTGTCCCTCTCGCACAAAAACAATTGTATACATCCCAAGCATAACTCTCTCAAAATTATTTACTTCATTATTTATCATGTCTCCCCTCAAGATATTTTTAACTAGTATAAATCACTTTATACTTCCTCTAAGTATTCATTCCCTCATTTCCTCTTATAATCTTCCATTTCTATGAAACACATCCCTTCCCTTTACATATCAAAAGCATCGATCCTCCTTTACTAGATTCGATCCTCCTTGAAGCTTCTCTTCTCTTAGATGATGTCATCATCCCTTATGCACCAACCTAACCAATCCCATTAGAAAATATCTCTTAATTGAATTCAATGTAATATAAATTACAAGGATTTACCCTAGGGAATTTATTAAGAATATTAATAATAATGAACTTTATACACCATGTAATGAAGGAGAACTAATCAAAGTCTCTCAAGGTATGGGTTTTATGGAAGAAACAAATTTGAAACCTCACTCTAAACCCATAGATCATCACAAGCCTCCTAAAATTGGAGAAACCTATAACCAATCCCCAAGAAATTAGTTACAAAATAGTAATACCAAGTCTTCTTACTCTAGTGGTATTAATGCACCACTTGATCCTAATCTCAATATTATCAAGTTGTTGGACCAAATGACCACTATGCAATCTTCTATGACTTCTAATATACATCAAATGAAAATAATACCTTGCAAATATATTCCCAAATAGCTCAGGTTCTAATTAATTGTAATCATACTTCTAAACCTCATTTTCCTTTGAAAAATAATGGGAATCTCATCCCTCCTTTAATTCATAATAAGGTTCTCCAAACATTATTGAATGTACCCCTAGCTCCTGATATAGCTTATATGGACATAAGGGAGATATATCCTACCATATTCTATGATGAATTAATTGATCCAACGATATATATTAAGAAATTTGGAAACATTTACAAATAATGGATTCAAATGAACACGTGTGTCATGACCAATCTTGTTGTAAAAACATCTCGTAGGATTTAGAGATATATTATATAAAATTTGAATGATATATGTGCCACCAACTCCTTAAAATTATATTATTGATTTAGAGATATTGGTTCAATATTTTATGAAGGATTTTCAATAATGTGACCTTCCTAAAAATATCTTTCAAAAATTTGTTAATCTGAAACAATCCTACAATGAACCATGATTTCATAAAACAGTTCAAATTTTTATCTAATAAAGCCAACCATTTCCTTGATGACCAAAATATTTGTCAACTATTCCTCAAGGAACTTACTCCTAATTTCAAATATAAGTTCCATTCCTTCTCTCCCGCCATGTTGGAAGTGGCTCTTGAGAAGGCCAAACGATAGGAATACCTTATGCAATAATTTGAATAACCACTTAAGTCTTCCAACACCTCAAATCAATGTCTAATTCCATCAATTCTCAAGGCCTTTCTAAAGGGAAAAAAATCACATTCTTATTTGAATAATAATAGCCAAAATTGTATTCCATATAATCCACATCATCCACCTTTTTCCAATGGAGAGATATTGCAGCTTCTCCATACCCCTTACATATTCTCTCCAAACAAAAGACCAACGTCTTCCTTTAAACTTGACCATTTTTATTGGTGGCACATTACCATTGGCCACTCCTATGAATATTGTAAAGATCTCAATAATGATTCCCTTGAATTATTCCGCATACCTCGATTCAATATTAATGTTATCATTTAAGAACTTTATGAAAAATACCAATCCTACTCCAAGCCCACAAAGAGCATGAAACTCTAGGAATAATTACAATAATGAACCTATGAACCAATTTGTAAGAAATTTCAAAGGTTATTATGATAAAAATACCTCAACTCACAATATATCAATGGAGCTAAGGTCAAATAATGATGCAAACCCACCCATAAATTCCCTTTTCACAAGCCTAAAAATCCTTCCCCTAATGATCATAAACTTGTTGATACCTCTTAGAGAAACTAAATGATGAGACTACTCCTTTAGCCAAGCCTCATCCAAAATAGGATACAAAAGAATCCCCATGGAGCCTATCCCATCACCCTCCAAAGAAGGTTTCTCAAACATATAAACCTCCTCCAACTATGGGGTATCTTCCTCATCTCACCCACCCAAATACCGTTATGGAAATTATCCTAGGTTGTAATAGAATTTCATGGATGGGATTAATTCCATTATTTGCAAGATCCATTTTAGGGAACTCATGTGTACTTATCAACAACATCAAAAATTCTCATATGATAAATTTATCACTTGGAGGATTTTTGACGAGGTAAATAACTCTCCTCTTACCCCACCTAACCCCATAACTCATAACATCAAAACAATCGTTCCTCATTTGAACACCAAAACCCCCTACTATACAATTCCCCAAAAATGATATGAACAATGATGAGATACTATTACATGTTGATGACCCCCATTCCTCATTAGTGTCATCATTCATGATACTCAAGTAAGGTGAGTATTGGTGGATAAAGGATATAGTATTAATATCACTTCCTTTCATCTTATTCAAAACTCATGTTTCTCTATCAAAGATCTAAATCATACTCATCTCATTTGTCATGGATTTGGTAAAACCCATATCAAAACACCTTGATTGAATTCAGATTCCCAATATAGTGCAACCTAAAATAGTCCATACCATTCCCATGGTGCTTGATCATCCCCTCTCATAATATCTTGTTTTGTCTCCTTGACACATGACATGTGTGAAATCACATCATCGGGTGCCATTACATAAAATTCATCCATAACAATTAATAGTACAAGAATAATGTTGACACTAATCCTTATGACATACCCATATTATTTCCTACTAAACCCTTTTATATTCCTAATACAACCATGGTACCTATCATTCCATATCCCGAGTTATATGATTATAGACCCAAAATTCAGGTTATCCTAGCATAATCAAATGATGGTGAAAAAAATAACTTATAAAACATGGTCAATAAAGACAACTTACTAAATAATACCATGTTATGGATTCATTCAGGTTCTATTACCTCGGATCAATTTCCTCCTCGTAATATAATATAAGGACCCCCTTACAAAGTTACATCCTTTGATCATCCATCTAAGAATGAAAAGCTTTAAATTACATGCCTAATTATAGATCTTCCTCCCCATCATCTTTAAATAGAATTGAGTCACAACACTGGATGATTCCATCAAACCCAACCTCCCTAATTATGATCCCATAATCCACACCACTCCCACCTCTATCGTGATGAATATTATATCTTGTCTCACATTGAATCATGTCATATTGACATCATTCATTACTGACATAAATTGGTATGAGAACACAATTTTCACAATGATATTCATATGATTTCCAAATTTTATAATTTCAATGCTCCATATTATGACACTAATAATGGTGAGGATGAGGATATCCTCACCTATATTCCACCTGAACCAACCCCACATTTCTCAATACTCCTTGGGTCCTTCAAAACCTTCCAATTATGATTTTTCCCATCCAATTCAGATCCCATTATGCCTAGATTTGAATCTTCCCAAAATAACTCTTTCATATCTAGTATTGAATCCACCTAAGTGTTACATAGGTGATTTGATGATTTCCAATTATCCCTCTATTGATTCCATCAACTTATGTGTTACAAGCATGGATGATCTCATGTCACTAGATTCACCTTCTAGTAATTCCATCAGCCCGTGTGCTACCAAAATGATTGATCCCAAAAGGGAAAATGTTTATTGTTCACCTTCTCCTCCCAATATCACTCTAGATGATAAGGTCCTAGATGTACACCAAATTATCTCTCACTAGTATTGTAATAGTAAGAGAAATGTGCCCCTCTATATTGATGTCAAATATAACTTGAGTCCACCTATAAGTCTCGATAATGATGAGGTTATCATTGAATTAATCCATTCTTGTGAGGATTTCCTCCTTTTGCAACATCACAAAAATTCCATCTCCATAACGAAACTCCATTTTTGATAAATTTATTGTTGTTGTCGACCCGTCAATAAAGTGGTTACCAAGATTCCCGAGGCACAATATCACTTTCAATAAGAAAATACCATGTTTTATGAAAATTTCCATTAATTTCCAACTTGATGATGATCCTACTCATGTTTTCTTACAATTTGACTATTTTTCCCATCTACATGACAAGAATATCGATGTCGCTCATAAAAATAAGGAAGTATTTTCTTGGGGATATTCGACATGTCTAACATTGAACCTAAAATTTTCATCCATAGTATTATCACTTATCTTGACACTTCTCATGTTCAAAAAAATATTCACAAGTTCCATCCCAAAATAAATAAATTATTCCATAATTTTTTTTTAAGATTCTTTATGCTAAATTCATTCATTTACCCTTTCGACTATTTTGAATGGGTCTCCAATATTGACCTTTCTCAAAAGAAAGTCACACTCATCATTTGAATTTGTATCAACTTTAATAACATAAACCACACTTTCCCAAAGGATAGCTTCCCCTTTCCTTCCATTGATTCCAATTTGATGCCACAATAAGATATAATATTTTATCCTTTGTGTATGGGTTCTAAGGATATAATAAAATATAAATAACACCCAGAGATCAAAATAATACCACATTCACCATTGAATGGGGCACCTATTGCTATGCTAAAAAAATTTTGGCCTTGAAAATGTTAGGGCAACCTATCAATTATCTATGACCCATATCTTCTATGATATCATTCATAAAATAGTTGAATTTTTTTTTGGATGACCTTCTCATAAAATATCAATGCATAGACCTCTCCCTTCAATGGATCTATAAATACAAAGTTCACCTCAATATGGGAAAGTGCATATATTATGTCAAATGAGGAAAACTCATTGGTTTCCTAATATCCAAGCATGACATAGATGTTGACCCTTTAAATATGAATCCCATCCTTGACATACCTCACCATACATATATACTTGAGATCCACACTTTCCTAGGGAAAATTGAGGTAATTTGATGGTTTTTCCTTGGATTTTCATATCATACTCATATCATTAATAACCTCCTTAAAAATTACACTACAATTGAATGGAAAAAATACTACCAACGAGCATTTGAAAATGTAAAAACATTTTTTCTCACCACACCTACATTACAAGCTCAATCCTTAACCATCCTCTCATTCTCTATACCTCTTCTACCTTTTTCTCTCTCAGGGAAATGTTATCTCATGAGGATAAAATAGGAAAGTAGCATGCCATATACTACATTATTCATGTTCTCCTTATTTATGAGACTTATTATACCTCTATTGAACAATCGTATTTGTCCATTTAATTTTCCACCACCATGCTTCATCATTACATGGTTTAATAAACCACCGATGTCATAGTTCACATGGATCCACTCTACCACTTATTCTCCCATGTCATTATTCTAATGGATTGCATCAAAAATGGATGAATCCTTACAAAATTATACTTACACATCATTATGTAAAATAATATCAAAGTTCAAGTCATCAATTATTAACTATTTATTGTTATGTTACCCAAAACTCAAGCTATTGTCGATGCCCTTCCCGATGAGGACACACTACTCATCAAAGGAATGGTTCAAGCTCTTGCAATCAAATACTACTACTACAACTTCACTACTGATCTTGAGGCACAATCCACTAAAACTAGTGATGTAAATATTAAACCTAAAACCATAAAAACCATCATAAAAGATGAAGAACTAACATTAAACTTCCATGAAGACACTTGGACTCTCCATTTTAATGGAGAAAATGTCTTCAAGGAGTTGGGGATGTTTTTTTATTATTGATCCCTAAAGAAAACATTACCTTTCTCCTTCTAACTTGAATTTGATGTCACCAAAAACATGGATAAATATGAGGATCGTATCTTTGGCATGCAAGTCACTCTCTCTTTTAATGTGACATATATCCATGCCATGTAAAACTCCCAACTTGTTTTTCTATGAGTAAGTGACACTTACCAATGTCATAGTTATAACCTTAAATCCTATCATGAAACTATCTAAAACTTAGCATAAAAATTCAGTTCCTTTAACATTGAAACTATTCCTTGGGAACACAATGCTTTTGCTAATTATTTAGCCTCGCTCTACTCCCCTACTTCAACCTAACTTCAATCTACAACATGATCAATATGAAACTCAAATCTGAAAAGAACCTTCCATACAATCTTATCTTAAATCCCCTTAATTTGTCACATGGATATCACACCTACTTCTAATAGTTCATGGTATACCAAAATTATCCAATTTATCCAATCAAACTTACCCTCTAAACTATGATTTCCGTAAACACACTAAAATTCATAAGAAATCCCTAAAATACATTCTTAAACACAATATTATCTATTATCACAGCTTTTTCGGTGTTGTACTCTCACCTATGTTTTTTAGAATGAAGTTATTTATCTCCTCAAATAAATTCATGATGTCACCTATGATGGAAATTGTGTTGACCATGCTACAAATCAAAAATTCCTAAGTATGGATTACTATTAGCCTACTCTAAAGGTTACATCCCATGAAATCATTAAGAAATGCATTCATTTTCAATACCACGATCACCTTATTCACTCTCCATCGAATGAGTTTAAAATAATTGAAGCTATGTGACCTTATAGTATGTGGGTATTGCATTACATTTGTAAACTTCCTCGCTCTTAAGATGTACATATTATAATCATTATAACTATTGAATACTTTACCAAGTGGGTTGAAACCATGCCTCATAATAATATGATAGGCCTTCCCTCTTCAAAATTTATACTTAACCAAATCATATGCCACTTTTAAATTATTCACACGATCATTTTTATTATGGTGGGAATTTCAAATGGAAATAAATTTGTGTAAAATTAAAAATCAAGGACAAATTTACAACTCCTTATCATCCTCAATGAAAAAAATAAGGAAAATCTTCTAATAAAATCCTTACCAAGATCTTTAAAAATATCATTCAAGAATCCCATTCCAACTGGCATCTCAAACTTTATCCAACATTATGGGCTTAGCATACCAATGTTTGTACAACCACTAGGGTAACCCTATTCTCACTTGTATGCGGTTTTGAAGTATTCCTACCACTTGAGGTGGAACTTCTTCTCTCTCTATATCCCTCCATGGAATTATTCCAAACGAGGAATCCAAAATCTCGTTACCACACTCTCAATATCCTTAATGAAATACATGTTAATATTTTCCATCATAACCAAAAATACAAATATTTCATCTCTAAGTAACACAACAGATTCGTTAAAACCCATAAATTTGAAGTTAGTGACCTCATCTTGAAGCTAGATTAAACCAAAAACAAAGAAGGAAAATACACTCAAAAGTGGTAGATTCATTATCTCATTAAAGACATTTTGGGTCATGGTACTATCATCTTCAAAAATGAGGGACACATCTTCAAAGAACCAACCAATGCTCATTTTCTCAAAAATTTCTACACTTGATTCACTCACTTATCCATTCCCTATTTCTTGACATTAACTACCTCATCAACCTATTATCCTACACTAGTTTTATTCTGTTGGGTTTATCCTTTCAACTTGGGTTTATACAACCATCATCTCCTACCTTGGATACTTTAGTGATATATATATATATATATATATATATATATATATATATATATATATATATATTGATAAAACTCAAATGTAAATTTATATGCCTAATCTGAATGTTATAACAACAATATATAAATGAATTATGAAATACTAGAATAGATATAAGTAATTAAGTAATGAAATAGGAAACCCTATTTTGCAAAGAAGGGTAAGAGGCCATACATGATTTTTCAAGTTCTAAAAAGTGCACAGAGCTAGAAAACAGAGAAACGTGAAGCACTGACCATTGCACTAGAGCCCATAAAATTGTAGATCTAGAGGATTTCATTAATCGGGGTACCTAGAGAGGGACAGGGGCGCTCGTGGGCACCCTAGGCCTTTTTCTCGGTGTTTAGGTCTCATGAATTCTCATTGTTGTAATATGTTCATTGATACTCACCTTTTATCACTACGAATTCACACAATGGTCATCAAGGTTGCTAGAAAATTGTAATAAAGAATAGACATGTAAAACCCTCAAATAGACATCAAATACAAAAAAATAAAGATGCAAAATGAGGGTTCAGACTTTCCTTAGCTGCCACAATGATGGAATTACTACTGAGCATTGCACTACATCTCATACCCAATGTAGTTATGTGTGTGTGCAGAATTGTGCCCTAGGTTTCTCTTGTGCATGTTGCACTTGGAATAACGAGTAAGTAGCTAGATGTATAATGTAGTAAATGTGTGCATGGAATAGAATGAACTTCCCTCCTATGAAGTTTGATGTAGAAAACCAGCCCTTATGTCCCTTGTGATGGAGCTAGATGGGTGTAATGGATCTCTTAGATGCCTTGATGATTGTAACCTTAGGTGGAGATAGATAGTGCTTAGTGATTGGTCCCTTATTATGATCATATAAATTTATATTTATATAATTCCTTCACTTGAATTTCATAATTAACCCTAAAAAGGATGAATACCAAAAATATAAGATGCTCAAACAACTAGAAAGGTCCCAAAAAGTGAGAGTAAACTACAAAGAGGAAAATATTTCTTAAAGGGGAAAAGGGTGCCTAGTGTCGGTGTCCTAGCGGGGCATTGGTGTCTAGGAAAGGTAATGCCAAAGAATAAAAAGAAATACTGAGAAAGTAAGGATGCAAGACTAAAAGAAGAAACATAAAGAAAAGAAAGGTGGTTATGGACACCTATAATTTGGTCAAAGCAATGTTATTCTTAATGTTTCATTACTATTCTATTCCTCACGAATTGACGACATCATCAATTAGAATTTGTTTCCCCTAAACTCCTCTTAATTAACTCTAATGTGTTGATTAAGCCTTCTATAATGAAGTTGAGTGATAAAATTTCTTATTTTCTAACTCCTACTTCCAATGTATCCAAAATCTATCAAATCGTCCTTCGATGCTCTCTCAAAGCTTCCTAAAGCTTACTTGGGATCCCTAATTAATCCTAAAAGATTAATTAGCCTCTAAACCTAGTCAAATCTTGCTTTGACTTGCTAAAAGTGATTTTTGGACTTACCTTTTGTCCCACACGCACAAAAATAATTCCATCCTTGGAATAAGAAATATATAAAAAGAACCCTCCTCATCATTTCTAAGAACACTTTCCTCCCTCTATCACAAAATATAGGCAATTAGGATCTTGATAATTTCTTCATTTGTTGGAATAATATCTAAATAGTGCATCCATTAACTCAAGATTGAGTAATATAGAGAGAACCATATGGCCTTGTAGCCATTAATGGTGAGAATCCATTATTAAAAGAGTAGTCATTTTTGCACCCCACTAAGAACAAGGGAACCTCATGCGCGCTGGCCTATCACCCAGCGGGTGCTGGGTGCTCATCCAGGTGTTTGAGAGGGAGCCAAGTTTCTCTTTTATGCGAGTTCAATGGGAGACATGCTCGTGATCTTGACTTAGTGATTTAAAAGACATGAAAAAACTATAGAGCTCAAAATGGCTTCTATACCCTTTCAGTCATAATAAAAGAAAAGCGCAATAGAAGTAATAGAACTAGGAAGTTGTAAATCCACCATTATACATAACATTCAAGTAGGATTCATGATTATACAAGAACAAAAGTACAATATAAATATGTAGGTAATATAGAGAAAGATTCTTAATATATTTGTCATGGTAACCTTATCACATTCATTCATAGTATTACTTATAAAATATTAAAGAAGGTAGACCATAGTCATGCGCCATGTGTGGATCCATACATGTATTCTCACAAAACAAAAATTGCATTCCCCATTACATCCTTACTGGAATCCTTTACCCATTTTCATCCCATAGTTCTCACAGTAATTCTGCAGAGCTCCGCTACCTCACTTCTGTCTCTTTTCTTTGCCAAGGGCACATGTATAAATAGGCCTCTGAGTTCTAACAAACTTCTCTACAGCCTCAGATCTAGCCCCAAGTGTCAAGGTGTGGGTCACCCTAGGTGCATGCCTCTCCATGTCATGATTAACTTTTTGGATCTTTCTATCACAAGGTATATTCCTTCTAGGACACCCTGTCACCAAGCTGGAACCTTATCCAAATGGAACACGTTCTTCATGTGTCCTGCCCAAAAGGCCAAAAATGGCTAAGTCCCGAATTTTTCTTCACGTGGCATGTGTGTCCTAGGTTCTTCAAGAATCCTTTTGAATACTTCCCTATGCGCCTTAACTTCCACACTTTAACGGTTCCATGCGTGTTTACGTGCCCTTAAGATTTGGAAGCTATATCAGGGGCCCAACATTACCCCACACTTCACCTATTCTCCACCCTCGGGAACCTTCTCAAAGAATTCAGTACAAAAATAATGCAAGGCCTTGCCTTGGAAAAGAATGGGGGGAGAATAAAGAATGGGGAAAGAAGAATAGGGGAAAATTTCCTAAAAAGAAGAAGGGGAAAATTTTGTTGGAGGTCGGCCTCCAGTGTACTCCAAGCGCTGACTTCCCCTGCGCTTTAGTGTAGATGTTACCAACCAAGGTGCTCACCTCGTCGAAGGTTAGCCCTTCCCCTTGTGTGGTAATGGTTTCCACCACAGTCTCTAGTTCTTTAGCATGATCTTCTAGGGAATCCATCTTCCTTGTGATGACCTTGTAGAGCTCTTTTAGCCGGGTTTTGATTGAGACTCACTTGGTTCTCAATGGCTTCGATTTCTTTTCTACTTCAGCTATGATCCTTTCCCACTTGGCTCTATTGCCCTTATTCTTTTCTCTAAATTCCTTCAACTCAACTTCATCACTGGCAAGTAGTATGCTTGTCACTTTGTCTTGATCTGCGCAATGGTCATAAGTGACCCCGTGGTTTGTGTAGTTGTTCTTACGTCAGCGAGCACCTTGTTGTATTCAGCCATGAGCGCAATGACCTTCAACTTTTCTTCTTTCTCCAAGTGTGCTACTACCTCTTCTACCGATTCTAATGCCAAGGGCTACCTCTCCATGGTGAGGATCCAAGTCAAGTCCTCTAGACATTCTAGGGAGGATCTATACTTTTGCGTAGGAGGGTTAAGGTCCAGGGTGCTTCGTGATAATCGATTGGGAGATGAGCTCCACCTTCTTGGAAACTTTGCGTACCCTGGCCTTTTCCTCCTGAAGCTCCCTCTGTAGTTGAGCACTTGATTAATTTCTCAAGGCTGAGATCCTTCGTTAGCTTCACCACTTCTTCCTTCCTCTTCTCCAACAGGTCCTCCAAGACTCTAACCCTGTCATTCCTGCCAAAGAGCCTAGCCTCGATTTCCATGGAGACTTTGTTTGAGCGTTGCACACTTTCTCATCCGATAGTTGCTGTGTTTTACAATGGGGTTGTCCCCCTTTCCTTCGAGACAACTTCAATACCACTCCTTGGTTAATCTCGAACTCAAGCTCATCGAGGTGGGAGTTGAATGCCCATGATAACATCTTCCTCATTCACGGTATCCACCCTCAGGGTCAAAGGACTCCATGGTAGTGAGCTCCTTGGTGGGCACGGTACTTTGGAAACACGTGTGTAAAACTTTGTTGGGGTCATCAATGTAACCCATCATTATTCTTCCTCCTTCCGCACATTTACTTCCCATGCGCATGCCCTTGGGAACAGTTACCAAAAGAGTTGGGCCTTTTGTGCTACTTCCACTCTTCTCCCTTTGTTCTTTCTTGAACTCACCGAGCACGAGCTCCGTGTTGTGCCCCAACTCCTCATTGACCAAGGCATCAATAATCTTCTCTGCCTCCCTTGTCACCTTCTCATTCACCTCCTCCTGAGTGAGCTTGGGCATACCTGCTCCTTGGTACTAGCTCCTTCACTCCTCTCTTCACTATGCGCACACCTTCCTCCCTTTGGGTGCCCTTCCTCCTTACAAAGATGAAGGCATCATTTGTATCCTCTACTTCCTCTCCCTCTCGAGTCATGGACATCAATTGGCTCTTGATCCACCTCCAACTCTTCCCCTTCAACATCATCCTTTTCACCTCTATAGGCATTCGGGTCATCTGCATCTTCAGACCCTTGTTCCTCCATGTTCCTTGTTCTTCTTCCCCTGTAGAAAACTCTGGAGTCGGGATGTTGTCCTCTCTTCATCTGAAGGTCCTTCAGGGGATGGTGGCTTTGTAGTTTCGGGGTCTTCTCCTTGACCATTGTTCTTCTCTTCTTTCTGACGTAGGTACTTGGCCCTGCGGTACCTATGTTCTACCTCTCCACCACCCTTTCTTCTTCTTCTTCTTCTTCTTCTTCTTCTTCTCTCTCCTTATGTTTTAATGTGGGCTTCTTTCTTCCCATGGGGTCACTTAGAATGGATATCTCGTTCTCCAAGTATGCACCCTTTTCAAACTTTGGCCTTATGTGTAGGTAGATCCTAGCAGCAATGCTATCTCGTAATGGGTAAGGTCATGGGCCTTACAATGTGTACATCCTACGACACGTACCTTTCAACGTACGTGCACTTCCCCGGGTAGACCAGCTTCTTTCTCATTTCTCTGTTCACTTGTCAAGGGTGGACAAGTCAAGTCTTAATTTCTTCAACTCCTTGTATACTGTTTACCCCTACTTGGAAGAATTGGGTAGTAAATGAGAAGGGGAGTTTGCACCAGGGACTCCAACTGCCATCCACCAAGATGAATATGCCAATGCAGAAGTGCTGGTATACCATGAACTCTACTTCACCTTCAGTCACCATGGGGAGTTGTTTAGAATTTTCCATTCCACCTCGAATGCATTCCTGAGGCGCGTATACCATTTATCCAAGTGTGCCTTGTGCACCCCTATCATTGACTCACAAGTATACTTCTGGAACCTATCCGTGGGTGAAGGGTCTTCATCGGGGTACTCCCATACAAACTTATCAGATGCATCCGACACCCCGATCTCTGAGAACACAATGGTTAATAGAATGTTCCCAAATAATATCTTCCCCATTCTCCACACTACTTATGATCTTGTCTACTATGTACTAGGAGATGTTGTACATGGTGCCCTCCGTGACCTTTCTAGAACATTCAACCAGGGCTTGCTCACCTGGGTCCACCTCTCTTGCCCATTCAGCTTGGAAACGAGGTGCGCGGCCATTTTCATCACCGGATCACTGATATCCATGACATCATAGTACCTTGATCCCTTCTTATAATCCTGGGATGCAATGGTTTCTTTAATTACCTCCTCATCCTAGAGGTCATCTATGATCACATCCCCTTTACAGCTTAGGCCTGTAAAGTGTGAGATTAACTGGGAGTTATGCACATTTTGCACCCTACGAAGTAGAAGAAATCTTCATGCATGCGTGCATCATTAACCATTGGTATAGGCGCTCAGGCTTCCCAAAGTATGGAAATTTGTAAAGCTGGAGAAGCCCTACCTTCTCCATTTTCACCTTGACTACGTCGTTGTAGATCGGCATCCCATCAGGTGTTCATTTGTTTGTGGGGTGCACCAGCTCTAGCGCCATTTCCTTCGTAATTATACTCGACCGGTGATTGTAATCGATTATGGTCATCTGTCTGATATGGGACTCCCACTCTTGCCCTAGTAAAACCCCATCCGGTATTGCATCTCTGAGTACCATTCCTCATTGGTATCCAAAGGGATTTCTTCTTCTTTCTTCTTTCCTTTTCCCTTACCCTTTCCCTTCTTGGATTGTACTTGTAGGCTTATCAATTGGTTTTGTGGCCATCATTTTACCCTTTTCTTTCATTCCCTGGTTACTTTTGAGTTATTTGAGAGTTTTCCTCGTGCCTTATGCCCTAGAGTACAAACCCTAATTTTTATTTTCCTCCTTCGATCACGGCATTCTTTCACAACATTCCCCACACCCATGAATCACTTCTGCTCTAGGTTTGTAGATCTAGTAGACCGATTGTGCGTGATTTTTGAGATTTTCCTTCACATGAGTTAGCTCTCAAAACCCTAGCTCTTGAAAGAAAATTGTTCTCCTTGTTTTCACAAAGTAAAATAATGAACTTCCCATCCTTGTATTTATAGCTTTTCCCACTTTTATGCATTAAAGGCTAGGCTACCTACCACCGTATGACAATATTTAATGTGGCATTTTTCAAACAAACCCAACTTCAACACTTTTCCTTATGCGCCCAATCCTTGCGTGAAAAGTTTTTCACCCGCGCCCAATCCTTGCACTCAAAAATTTTTCCAACCTTCTAGCACGCAAAAAATCCATCTTGATAGAAGACTCTTGCATGCATGTTACCAGTGCCAAAGGCACCTCTTCCATCCTCATGATTCTTGCTTTCACCTACCTCATGTTTTTGTGCTTTCTCCTTTGTACATGGATTTCCAATGTAACCTTATTTTTCCACCCATCTGCCTTCTTTTCTCCTAATGCATCTTTTCAATGGGGCTAGTTTAAATGGTCTACCAACCCAATCCTCCTGTAGAATAACTTCATGCTTCTCTTTTTATCACCTCACCCCACACTAAAATGATGTGTGGTCCTCTGCGCATTCATAAGTCAAAAAGTAATAAGGTTACCGCCCAAGGTGCAAAACAAGACAACAACGCGAAAGGGAAAAACAAGAAAGGAAAAGCATAAAAGGAAATGCTAAACTAATTGGCAGAACTACCTTATTTACAAACACCAAGAAGCATTATTTATAGTAGGGCTTCAACCTACTCCCATTGAAGTGTCCAGGTAATTTTTTTCCATCCAATGCTTGTAACTGGCATGCGCACCTAATCAAGGATGTATGAAATTATATAAGGACCCAACCAATGCACCTTCAACTTTCCAGATGGCGTAGAAATTTTGAATCATATAGCAATACCATTTGGCCAACCTCAAACTATTTATTCTTAATGTGGTGGTCATGCCATGCCTTTTACTTAGCTTTTTCAGTTGTTTGGCTCCATCTTACTAGCGAGTGCCTTTCATCCAACTTCATCAACTCATCTATTCTCTCTTCCAGTGCTTGTTCATCATCCAATCCTCCTACGCACACGCTATACGCAGTGATGGTAGCATAAATTCAACCGGTAAAAAAAGCCTCCACACCAAACACCAGTTGAAATGGTGTGGCCTTGTTCAACCTTTTATATGTTGTTCTGTATGCCCAAAGGACTACTGATACCTTGTCATCCCAATCCTACCTACCCACATCACATATCTTAGTCAATGTGTGACTAAGGATTTTGTTAAAAGCCTCTTGCAGTCCCATTTTCCTAAGGGTGATAAGGGGTAGTCTTGTGATGGGCTACCATGAATTCTACCAATAGAATCCTTGATTGTTTCATTTAAGAAGTGAGTGCCCCTATCACTTGTTAAACTTAATGGGCACCCATACCTGCTGATAATGTTTCCCACAAAAATCTAGTAGCCATGGCTTGTGGTGCAATCCTTAGTGGGCACATCCTCTACCCACCTTGTTAAATAATCAATACAGGTAATGATATACCATGAGTTAGTCCTTCACGTAGCTAGTGAGATTGGTCCGAAAAATCTATTACCCATTTCTCAAAAGTTTTGTGCTAGTGATGGGGCGTAAGGGCATCTCATCCCTTCTTCCAAGTTTTCCAAGGCACTGCAATGGTCACAGGCCTTGCAAAACTCAATGCAATCCTAGTGAATCATTTCCCACCAGTTCGGTGATTAGGATCTTACACACGGTTGCATTCCCTGCATAGTGTCCTCCAGCAATCCCACCATGGGCTTCTTCTATTATAGCTACGCGTTCATGTTCTAATACACACCAGCACAAAACCTCATCGTGGCCCATTTTATACAAATCCCCATTGATCAACATGAAGGGCGTGGTGCGTATGGCTAACCTTTTTCTTTCCAGAGCATTCATTCCTTCGGGTGCCACACCTTCCTTGAGAAAAATGGCAAATGTCTTCTAATTCTGAGGGTGCATGCCACAACCTGAATAGTTGTGCATCCGGCATGGTTTCCTCGATACTCTACATCCTCTCCCGAATCAATCTTGATAAATGATCTAGCCCACAATTGTTCTTTCCTAGTTTTACTACCACTTTGAATTCAAATTCCTGAAATAAAAGTACCCAACAACATATGCGCCCTTGCAACACTACTTTGTTTACTAAATACTTCAAGGCCATATGGTCAGTGTAGAATATGAAGGGAGTTACTAGCAGATATTGTTTGAATTTGTGGAGCATGTAGATCATTGAAAATGCCTCACACTCAGTCGTTGTATAATTCTACTCTGCTGGTGTCAACTTTCTACTTGCAAAACACAAGGGATGATCAACAATCCCTCTCTGGTTGAGCAAGGATGGATCCCATTACTATACTAGAGGCATCCACATGGACATGGAAAGGTTTATCCCATGATGGGAATCATAGAATAGGTGTGGTTATAAGCCTTTCCTTTAGAGTGTCAAATTCCCTCTGCTGCGCCTCTCCCCACCGAAAGGCACTCTTATGTCTGAGCAATATTTCCAAAGGCACAGCATGATCTTGGCGTATCCCTTAATGAACTTTCTGTAGTACCCAGTGTGTCCAAGAAATCTGCGCACTACACTTTGGCTGGTAGGCTCCCCTAACCCTACAATAACTACAAATTTCACGGGATCCACTAGTAAGCCCTCTTTGCATATGATATGTCCCAACAACATTCCAAAAGGAGTTACAAAGATACATTTCTTGATGTTGAGGGAGATCCTCAACTACCGACATCTTTCAAACATCAACCTCAAGTTATCACAATGGTCCCTTACCAATCCATACATTGTCCAATCATCCAAATATACCTAAAGGAACTTGTGGATGAAGTCCTTAAATGCTTGTACCACTATGCATGTGAAAATACAGCGGGTGCATTCTTCAGCCCAAAGGGCATGACCATGTATGCAAAGCTTCCCCACTCGGTGGTGAAAGTTGTCTTTTCTTGGTCTTCCTTGGCAATCCTTACTTGGTGATATCCCAAGAATCCATCCGTAAAGGAATAGACCTTCGCCCAAAACTCCTTCCAAAATCTCTTCAGTAAAGGGGGTGGGAAAAGGATCTATGATACAAACATCATTTAATTCCATGTAATCCACACATATCCTAATCCACCCATCCTTCTTTATGTTGATCACCATTGGACTTATCCACTCTGATTCCTCCACATCCTCAATGATACTGGATGTTATCATCTTGTCTAGCTCTTTCTTAACCCTCTCGCACATGTTGGGATTCATCCTGTAAGGCCTCTTCCTGACTCGGGCGCGCACCATCTTTCAAATTTATCCTCATTTCCCCAATGAATGGTGGACACCTTTCAACTCATGGTATCCACACGGGAATAAATCCTCAAATTCATGCAAGAGATCGATGATCTTTGATACTTCCTTATCCGACCAGTAGTCCCCAATGATAGCTTCCTTGGGCTCCTCTTCCAGCCGATGTTAACCTTCTTGGTTTTGAGTGGTTCATGATACATGTGCACATGCATCCACACTGTCAACTACTTCATGCACCCCAACCGAATGGTTGACATTCAAGATTTCCATCTCCTCTCCATCAACAACATATACCATCTTTCCTTTCTCCTTTTCAGCACACACGCACTCAAATTGTATGTCTTCTAGTTCCTCCTCTTCAAACCGTGCTTCTAAGCTAGGCCCACCGAGTAAGTTTACTAACCTATCTTTTGCCATGGCACAATCCCCCAGAGTGAGGTACTTGATAGTCTGTAATGCCTCATCAACTGGTTACTTGGTACTTTAGTACTCAAATGTGTGAACCAAGTCAGCCACTAATTCCTGCCAACTTCCCATTTGGCGGCATGTTTTCAGAATGGATATACCAAGCATGCATGCACAACCTTGTAGTGTCAAATACAGCTTATGCACCCAAAGGGAGGGTGGTAAAGCTTTCATGCCTTCTCCCCAGACCCTCTCACATGCCTAGATGTGGGAAGAGGTAGGTCCATTTCCATTGTAATCCTTGATAGCGGTGGGTATGTTGTTTTTGAGAATCGACATGTGAGCACAATTCTAACTTTGTGCCATTCCAACAAGTTTTCACTATGCACGGCCCACCACCTTACTATTGTGCCTATAAAAACATAACCTAGCATACTTCATCACTCATCCTCCCTCTAGTGAGCTTCCATCTCTCTTAAAAAGACCTCAGGGTATGCATCCCCAGAATACTTGGTTATTACCTTTCCTCCTAGGCACCGAACTATACGTGCCATGGTTACCTTGGTTACTGATCCTTTCAGATGTCACCCAATCAATTCATAAGTCCCATGTACCCAATTATCACATGTTATACTAGTAGTATCACTGACAGATTGAGCATCATCAAACTGGATGACTCCTTCTATAGGGTGGATGGTCTCTGGATCTCTTATGGAGTGCACATATATTTTGTCCAGGACTTCCTCCCAAGGGGTTCAATATAGGGGGTGGACTTCCCATCAACCAAAGTGTATAACTACCCACTCTTCCTTATTTTCAAAGCTTATGTACCCCTTGTTAAACTAGAGATCTACATTATTCTTATAGCACCACGGGTGCCCAAGTAACACTTGGGAAGTTATCTACCTCGGCAAGCACCAAGACTTCAAAATCTCCGTGAACTTAGTCCCTTGAATGGTAATGGTCACATCCTTCAATACACCTATGGGCATTACCTTTGTCTTATTTTCCATATACAACACATTTGAAGATGGTTGTAATGCAGGTCTTCCCATTTGATGTTAGGCATCCAGAGTGAGAACATTAACCTCTACACCTATGTCAATGAGGATGTTTCTAAGAAACCATCCATCCACTACTGCGTTCAGGGTAATATCTTTGTCATAATCAAGGCTGTGAGGTGGGAGGTTTGCATGCAGGATGCCTTTCATGTTCTTCCCAGCGTGTGGTACCTTTTCCCTCAACCATGCTCCTAGAAGGGGAATAATATTCTCCTGCCTCAGCAGTTTACACACCTCCTTAACCTCGTCCAGGTCACCCTTTGATGCTTCTACGGTTCTTCTTTGCTCATCCTTTCTAGTCTATTCTTTTAAGCATTGGATCTCCCCTTGTAAACTTTGAATTACGTCCATGGTTTCCTGGTAGAATTCTTTTTGGTGAGCTAGGTTTGGATACTTCCCATGTACTACTTCTTCCCTCAAAACCAGAGGTCTCTACCTAGGTGCTTCCTTTGCACATGTAGAATCCACCCTTGTTACCATAACAGGCTCTAATTCTGATTCATGTATTACCCGTGGAAGCCATTGTGTGTCAACCTTCTTAATACTCACCATGGAAGCGCCCTTATCCTTCCAGTACTGCTTGACTCATATGTTCGTATAACTCTAGGAACTCTTTGTACTTATGTTTTTTTCCACACCAGAGCATTGTAGAAGATCTGGACATTCATGCTTATAATGGTCTGTGGCTCCACAATTAAAACACATCCCATGTGGGAACTCACTTCTTCCTCCGTGGTTACCATGACCATGAAATCCTCCACGAAACCCTCTTCCACGTGCATCTCCATCTCTCGTGCTCTCCATACCCATGGTCATCTCCTTTGGAACTACTGGCAATGCTAGTCTGGCACACACCAAGATCAATTACCTCATGAATCTGGTCAATCAATCTACAATCCTTGGTGTCATGTGTGGTTGAGGTACATATCTTATAATAACAAGATATGTTTTTACGGATCATGTGTTGTAAAGCAAGGGGCACCTACTTGCATCATGGTCCTCATGACATATTTCACAATTTACCACTATGGCACACACCACCTTCCGAGTACATATCCCACCATTATCCTTTATGTGCCCTTCTATGTTACAATCCATGCACCACATCCCTCTGTGAATCTCTAGAACTGTGTTGGTAGATAATTTCTCCAATTACTTAGCCATGGTAGCAATCTGAGCCTCCAAAAATGGGCTAACACCAATGTCAACACTACCAACTACCTCAATGCATAAAGTAGCTTCCAATGCTTCACGCGGTCTCAGAATATTTTATGAGATAAAGCCCTCCTAAAGGGTGTGATCAACCCTCCAAAAAACCACTGAGCATGTTATGAAGGGTGGATATCATAAGACAGTTTAGACAATAGAGTTTTAAAACGCGCATCATATTCCACACGCTCTTTGCCATTCCCTACTAGATTTCTTTGAGAGAGATAATGCTCTTCTGTTCAAACTCAGGTATGTGGAATTCCACCAAGAATGCATTTCTCAGTGTGGTATAATCCACAACAGTCTGATGAGGGTCATACTTTCTATACCAACTATGCACGTGTCCTTACAAGGTCATCACAAATTGACTGGCCTTTCGATCCTGGGTCATGATTCCCTTCACGCGCCATAGCAGCTCGCACTTATGCACATGCTCCGTGGCATCTTCTATCCCACTGTAATCTAGTAAGTGTAGAGACATCTCAAAAAAGACTTGAGGAGGTGGCTGAGGCCCCTACCCTCCCGATCCAGTCCCTTGGTTTCCTCTGGTGTTTCCTCCTCCACCAGATCCACTAGATCTTGAGCCACCAGCTCCACCACTTCCACCTCCAGATCCTCTTGTGTTAGGTACATGGCCTATGTTTGTCATGCTGAATGCTCTCATCATCCCACTAAATTGCACACCAATAGTTTGTGAACTAGTACCACTCCCAGTCGTATTTCCTCCACCACTTCCTAACGCACTTCCAAAACCAACCATATACGTGCCTTGTCCAAACATTCCACCAAATACCAGGATAGTGTGTGAAGCCATAGAAGTCCCAAATGAGAAGTTATATCTTCTAGGCGTTGATCAGTTGCTTTCACTAAAATCAAATGGATCAACTATACTTTTCCCTCCTTTGAACAAACCAAGAACCAAGGTTCGGTCACTAGATAGGATCGAGATGCACACCAATGACTCTTCTTTCTCTACATGATAGACTCTCATCGAAATCCATAAGGTTTTCTCTCACACGCTTACCAAGATGGGGCACCACAGATCTGCTCGGGGTTCCACATCCTCCGCGTGAACCTCAACTCCTTTCCACCATGTCTAGCTCCATAACCCACTTATAATCCCACATTGTCTATCGATCTCCTTTTCACACTTCATTATACTTGAGCCATCTCTCCTCCCTTTCCCTGTTCGGTCAGTCGATCGCCATCCTTCCCCAACCTGGATTCCTTGCCTAGTGCTTAGGGTGGTTTAGCTAGCCATAAGAAATGCCTCTAAACCCATGGTTACCATCAAGATTTTGATCGCAAGGGGAATAACACGTAGAAATGATCCCCTGGGCTCTCACAAGAACTCAAACTCAACAACTTCTGGATAGGAATATGTGGAAATGGTGTATTCCAGAGTGTAGCTAGTCAATACTCCCTTCCACCAATGATCTATAGCATGGGTCCACATTAGATCAACATCTTGTAGGTTCTGATATGTTTCTTGGGTCCAAGGGTGTGATTTATAACGCCACCCCGATCTAGATGTATAAGCCGAGAGCCATTTGAATAACTCTACTGGGAAACAACAGAAGAAGGTTTCGTACAACTCATGATAAAGAGTGTCTTCCACCCATCTTTGCATCAAACCCAAATCCGGTACTAAATCTCTGAGTGAATTTGTCCTCCATGCTCTTAAACCAATATTCAACACCTTCAAGTGTTAAGCACTCCACCATCACTTTTTGCAGAGATCATGATATATGCCATGTTCCACTATAACTTTGAAAAGAGGTCCCGGCAACGGAACCAAGATGTAGTCATTTTTACACCCCACTAAGAACAAGGGAACCCATGCCCACCGCCTATCACCCACACCCAGCGGCACTTGGGCACTCACTGAGGCACACGAGAGGGATCCAGTCTCTCTTTTATGTGAGTTCAATGGGAGGCATGCTCATGATCTTTACTTAGTGATTTAAAAGACATGAAAAATCTATAGAGCTCAGAATGGCTTCTATACCCTTTCAGTCCATAATATAATAAAAGAAAAGCACGCAACATAAAGTAATAGAACTAGGAAGTTGTAAATCCACCATTATACATAACATTCAAGTAGGATTCATGATTATACAAGAACAAAAGTACAATAGAAATATGCAGGTAATACAGAGAAAGAGTCTTAATATATTTGTCATGGCAACCTTATCACATTCATTCATAGTATTACTTATAAAAGATTACAGAAGGCAGACCGTAGTCATGTGCCAAGTGTGGATCCATACATGTATTCTCACAACACAAAAATTACATTCCCCATTTCCCCATTACATCCTTACTGGAATCCTTTACCCATTTTCATCCCATAGTTCTCGCAGTAATTCTACAGAGCTCCGCTACCTCACTTTTGTCTCTTTTCTTTGCCAAGGGCGCATGTATAAATAGGCCTATGAGCTCTAACAAACTTCTCTATAGCCTTAGATCTAGCCCCAAGTGTCAAGGTGTGGGTCACCCTAGGTGCATGCCTCTCCATGTCATGATTAACTTTTTGGATCTTTCTATCGCAAGGTATATTCCTTCTAGGACACCCTATCACGCTAGGCTGTAACCTTATCCAAATGGAACACATTCTTCATGTGTCCTACCCAAAAGGCCAAAAATGGCTAAGTCCCAAATTGTTTCTTAAGTGCGGCACACACATCATGGTTCTTCAAGAAGCCTTTTGAATGATTCCCCCGCACCTTAACTTCCACGCTTTAATGGTTTTGCATGCGTTTACGCACCCTTAATATTTGGAGGCTATATCAGGGGCCCAACATTACCCCACACTTCACCTATTCTCTGCCCTCGAACCTTCTCAAAGAATGTAGTACAAAAATAATGCAAGGCCTTGCCTTGGAAAATAATGGGGGAAGAATAAATAATGGGGAAGAGAAAGAATAGGGGAAAATTTCCTAAAGAAGAAGAAGGGGAAAATTTTGCTAGAGGTCGGCCTCCAGTGTACTCCAAGCACTGAATTCCCTCTGCACTTTAGTGTAGATGTCACCAACCAAGGTGCTCACCTCATTGAAGGTTAGCCCTTCCCCTTGTGTGGTAATGGTTTCCACCATAGTCTCCAGTTCTTTAGCATGATCTTCCAGGGCATCCATCTTCCTTGTGATGACCTTGTAGAGCTCTTTTAGCTGGGTTTTGATTGAGATGATTTGTTGGGTAATGTGTCGTAGCACATGAATTCCTTTTCATTAGAACTCTGCATCCAACGTTATTCCCCTCACATGTATCATTGTTTAGGGCACCATAATTAACCCTTGTCGTTACACATGAACATTCAGAACTACATCTTAATAACAAAACATTTTTGTAACTATCTTAAACGTTGTTTGTTTGAGTATGTGTGTTTGTACTTATTTCCCTGTTAGGTTGGCTTGTTTACTTTCTTGTATTACATTGAATTCTATATGTTGCATGGATTTAAGCATCTTTTTACTTTCTTGTATTACATTACATTTATTATGCTACATGGAGTTGAGCATATTTTTTACTTTCTCGTATTGCATTACATTATGTATGTTGCATGGAGTTGGTGTTTTAGTAATGAAGAATTGTTTTTAGTATGGATTTTCATGTCATTCTACACTTCTATCATATGCTTACATTTTTAATAAGGACCAATGATGAAGATCACTAAAAATATGATGAAAAATAAGTTGTTAACATGACACTTTGGATGGATGTTAGCTCAATTCCCCTTCCTCATACTCATTTTCTTCTATATTCCCTTTTCTTCTCTTCACACTATTCTTCCCTTTTTCTTAGGGCATATACCCCCTTCATTTTCTATCTATTTCCTTCATCTTTTCGATCATTGATCAACCTCTTTGATTACCCCATCGACACTCAAGGGGGCATCCTGCACTCTACTAATTTATCTTCTACCCCTTCAAAGTTTTTACTTATTGTCTACTATCTTTGAAGTGGTGCAACTTACGCAACCCCAAAGAGGAGAAATATAGACACCTATAATTCAGTCAAAGAAATGTTATTCTTAACATTGTACTAATTATTATATTCCCGTGAATTGATTACACATTGTCAATTAGGCTCTATTTCCCCTCAACTCCTCTTAATTAACTAACATACGTTGATTAATCCTTTTACAATGTAGTTGACCAATAAACCTTCTTATTGCATAACTCTCGCTTCCAACGCATATAAAATATATCAAAACCTCCTCCATATTCTTCCAGAAAGCTTCCTAAAGCTTACTTGGGATCCCTAATTAATCCTAAAATATTAATTAGCCTCTAAACCTTGTCAAATCTTTCTTTGACTTGCTAAAAGTTATTTTTGGACTTACCCTTTTCCCAATTCACCAAAATTATTCCATTCTTGGAATTGGAAACCTATAAATAGAACCCTCCTCCTCATCATTTCTAAGAACACTTTCCTCCCTCTAGCATAAACTATAGGCAATTAGGATCTTGAGCATTTCTTCATTTGTTGAGCTAATATCTAAATAGTGCATCCATTAACTCAAGATTGAGTAATATGGAGAGAACCATATGGCATTGTAGCCATTAATGGTAAGAATCCATTAATGAAATATTGATAAGCATATCAAATAATCACATTTGATTGTTAGGATCTTCATATGTTCATGTTTTTTTTGCATTCAAAGAGTAGAGAGTAACTTAGACATGTTAGTTTGATGCTTTTTCAAATTTATATGCATTGTTAAAGAAGTAGCTCTCTTTAAGATCTTATCTTGATGGTTCTTGTTAGGTTAGTTAAGCTTTGAAACTTCTTAGGTGTTCTAGTTTCATTTCTTAAGCTTTCTAATCTTTACATGAACACATTTGGCACGCCTGGTGGGAGTTACTCCATAGTCCATAGAAGTTGATTTTAAGTTTTGTCATTTATATCATTTTTCTAACCATTTTCATGCATTTTGAAGGTTAAATAGTTTTTTCCAAGAAATTTACTAACCTTATAGGTGTTTAATCTCCCTTTTGCATGCAAGATTAATGGGTATTTGTTAGAAAGTGATTTAAATAGCAAATTTCTAACATGTTGGAAATTTCAAAATTTATTTTGTTTTCCTTTTGTGTTGTTCTAGGCAAGCACACATGTATTATAAGAGGGTGCACACATGTTAAAACCCATGCACACTTGTTTCCTTGGGTGCACATATGTTCCCAAGTATGCACACACTTCTCTTCCCATGCACATGTTGGCTTGTAGTTTTGACCCTCTATACTAAAATTCTACATACATGTGCATACATCAAGAAAGGCATGCATATGCTTGCTCATACACGCATACGTCTCTTCGAATGCGCATACACTAAACCACCCTTTGTGTTAGTTGGCTTTCTTGCAAACACGCGTATATGCTTACAAATGTCTGTAGTTGTCAAAAACTTCACACATGTGCCTCTCCTCCCACAAATATGTTATTGCTCACTTTGTTTTTTATAGAGGAGTGCATATGTTATAAACCATGTGCATACGTTGTTAAGGGAATGGATGTATCATAAGGAGTTTACAAGAGTCATATTCTAATGTTGAACAATTTCTTAAAGTTTACAAATTTTGTTTTCTTGATTATTCTAATAATTTGCAGGGTCTTTATGGGACTATTTAGTGGTTTACGGGGGTATCTTAGAGTTCATTTTGTGTTGGTTTCCTTAGTTAAAATTAATGAATGTTGCATTATATATAAATTTTGGATCGTGTATGCTCTTCCCTCACACCTTCTAGGTGATCTTGGGAACCAAAAATGGTTCAATACCTTTTTCATGCTTTCAAAACAACATTTCATGAAAGATTTCCAAGGTAATGATTCTCAAATTCAGATAAAAGGAAAGATTTGTATGTTTGATTCATAGGATTTTTGTCATTGTTTACTAACTAGTTAGGTTCTATGTTTTGTATGCTCTTCCCTCACGTATTAGGATGATCTTAGGAATAATTAGGAATAAAAAGCAACATCTAATCCTATTTCAATGATGTCATAAAATATTAATCTTTATGTGAAGAACCAAAAATCACTTACGAAAGAATCAAATTCTAAATGAAGGCTAACTCGTTTTTCTTGTAGGTTGTCAAATGGTGTGCGATAAAAACCACATTAAGCTCAAAAGATTAAAAACACACCATATTCAAAATACTTGATTTTTAGGTTTGGATAAGGGTAAACATGTCTATTTTGAACTAGAAAAATTATCTTTGGCATAAGCCTTAAGCTACAACAAAAGAGATGTTACCGCAAACCCCAAAGTAGTCCATGCAAGAGGGAACCTTATGGAAGAAATAGGAAATGCTTCACTCACCTACTTGAATAGTTATATATTTGTGATTTATATTCACAGCTTATCTCCATTGTGACCCCAAAGTGAAAATGCAACAGAACACATTTTATACTCATTGTGTCAAAGGGGGTAAAGTAAAGCCAAAATACTCCAAGACTAGTCAGTGTGACTTTCTTGGCAAACCGAGCTCGCAGAGGTAGTTTTTAGCACTAAGTTGAGAGAACTACATAGGAAGCCATATCGCATCAGTGAGCCCACTTTACTATATCAAGCCATCATGTTTTATAGAGCTCTCATGAAAGGACAACATTTTTGGAGTCACAACCTTGTTAGTCACAACCTTGTTATTCAGTTTGAAATGATTTAGGTATCTCACTTAAAAACACAATAAGAAATAGATCTAATCTAACAGGCTAAGCTAGAATAGAATCCAAAGGTCAAATGATTGGTTCTGGGTTCTGTAAGTTTGATAGAGGTCTCGGGTAGATCACAGTGAATGAGGGTAAGATGAAATTAGGTGGGTAGGTCTCTTTTCTAGGCTATGTGGGGAAAATACAGAGACCGGTGTCGGTCAGGGTGACCGATGGCAGTGAGTTAGGTGTAACCGGTGCCGATTATTCGAGAGATCTGAAATGTCACGTAACAAGTTGTGGTCTCCTTTGTGATTACACAAAGGACTTTGGTTGTCGAGAGATGAGGTATTGGGTGACTTGAGAGTAGGATTTGGAGGGTTTTAATGGGTATATGGAGGTGAAAATGTTGGAGAAGGTCAATAGGGGGCAAGATAAACAATGGATGATAAAATGATGATGAAATGAAATAAACCAGAAAGTATGATGTTATACTTACTTGGATTCCATCCCGATGCCTATGTGTGAGGGATGGAGGTGCTGATGAGGGGTTTGAAGGCTGCAAGTGATCACCAACTGAAAAAAGCTTCTACATGGGCTGCATGTACACTCCTCTTTGCTTGGATAGATCAGATCATGGTTAGGATGGTCTGCAGAGAAGATGCTCAATCTCCTTCCTTGCATGTGGGTTTTCACTGGAATTTTCTCTCTGAAGATGCGTTATCTCTCTGAGATGTGTTCTTGCTCATCAAACTTCTCTCAATGTTTTCCAACCTTTTTCCAACCTTGAGAATAAGGTAGTTTAGGGGTTAAAAGGGTAACCGATGGTGGTCCGCTTAACCGGCGATGGTTAGGGGTTAACGACGATTCGGTCAAGGTGGGATTTCCTAGGTTTACTAAACTAGGGAGATCCTCTTGATTTCCTTGATCTCATGTCATTATCCCATGGATTAGACTGGGAGCTTCTTGTGAGCATGCGGGGATGTGGTTAGAGGGAATGTAGGCATTGATTTTTAGGGTTTGGGTAAGTCTTAGTTAGTTATGGCAACTTACTAAGAATAGGTCTTAGGTTGAGTTGGCTTGGTGAGGTGTCTAAGTGAACTATATGTGTGGATATTATTTAAATAAGATATTTAAATAATAAATATAGTGAGGATAATGAATTAATTTAATTAGATTAATTAAATTAATATTAGTGGGGTGAAGGGGGTCATGGCTAGGTAAATGTAATAAAGGGTGCTTATTGGTCGAGGTACGAAAGGGGAGTGTGACCTAATTTTAGTGTCTACATTTTTCCCCTTTTTGTTGCGTAGCTTGTATTGGTAAGCAACACTAACAAAAATAAGATGTGGTTGCCCCATGTGTGGGTGAAGGTGATCCCCTCAAACCAGAACTCGACGGCAGCAAGGCTGAAGTGGTGAGTGGTTTGATAAAAGGTAAATGTGAGGAAAAGGTAAGTGGGTGCAGGGGAAAAGGGTGAAAGGTCTACTCGGAAATCTAGGTAATGGGTCAAGGTCAAAGGTAGCAATAATCAAACACACGCACACGTATAAACTATAGCACACTACCGGTTGAAGAGCAGGAAAACTCTACATCGTCTAAGGTCGATAGGTTTATCCAAACAAGGTTGAAGTGAATCCGGTATCCAAGGTATAGGATATGGTCAGGAAACACAATGTAGGTTAGGTGCAGGAAACGTTTAGGTATGTTCCAGTACACCAAAGGTAGGGTCGGATAAATGGTCATGGCAATAGGCTAGGTAAGGTCATTAGGTCAATCAACACAGTAATAAAGTGCCACAAGGTATAGCAAACACATGAGGTCAAAGGTCACTAGCGATGGTCCAGTCCAAATATCTAGGTCACAGGCACATGGGTAAGGCCAAGGTATGGGTAAAATAACGAGTCCCCAAAGGAGGACAAAGAGTAGGTAGGCAAGTGAGGAGGTCTGGAAAGGTAAGGTAAATAGGTTGGGTACAGGTGGGGTGGGGTAAAGGATCAGGGTAAAGGGTGGGGTAAAAGGGAAAAGTAAGGGCAATGTGTAGGTGAGGGTGACCGATGGTGGTCATGGATAACCGACGTCGTATAGGAAAACCGATGATGGTTAGGTAGGGCACGCGACCGATGCCGGTCAAGGGTAACCGACGTCGGTTAGGTTAGGGTTGGTTATAAAAAAAAAAAATCCATGTTTTTATTATTCATTTGTTATTTGTGAAGTGAAGAAATGACAAAAAAGAGAGAGAAAAGAGAGAAAAGTGTCTAGAGGAAATGGGACAAAGGAGTGGGCAGCAGTTTTTGATGAGGGTTGGGTGGTGAGTGAGTAGCGGGTCCATGGGATCAGGTGAGAGAGTTGATTGGTCAGAGGTTGTGAGTAGTTATTCGGTGATGGCAGAGGCTGAGAGGGATCGGGTGGACCACCACACAACATGGGCTGAGATGTGCCACCGAGATGGCGAGCAACGATGATGAGGTAAGTAAGCCCTAACTCTATATTGGTGATTAGATAGATTAGAGGTTTTGAGGATTGTTTTTAGGGTTTTGTGGGTTTTGGTTTTTGTGGGTGGTTAAAAATAAAATGTGGGTATGGGGGGAATAACGGGCAAAAAAGAGGGGGAGGGTAGTAAATTGTATAGGTGGGGTGGGTAGGGGTCCAGGGTAGTGTTTAGGTCATTGAGGTGGGGTAAAAGGGGTAGGGGGGGAGTTTTTTTAAAAAAGGGGGGTTTGGGAAGTCACGGAATTTTCCGCGATAGTGATACCAGCATCGTCACAAGCTTGGCTTGGCCGACGTCAGTTGGGTAGAATGGATCGGTCACCAAACAGGTGACCGATGCCGGTTAAGTGGTAACCATGGTCGGTAAAGATGAACCGTAGCAGGTCACCAAACAGGTGACCGATGCCGGTTTAAAGGTGACCAAAGTCGGTTAGAATAAACCGGTACCGGTCAGGATTTTAGGCACAAGGGTGCAAAAGTGATGTAGGTTAGGTAGTTGAGATGGGTAGGGTAAAAATAGGGTGGAGGGTAATGATAATTGGTGAATATGGTCATGGTAAATAGGATTAATGTCGTGTTTGATTGATGCAGGGGAGAGCATAGTTACACATGCGGGATAGGGTTCCACCTCTACTGGTGACATTACACGGCTTAACACCCCTTTGGAGCTGCAACACATGGAGGCAGTGGGCTTGAGTGGGATTCAGTGCTACCAACATGTTGTTCGGGTAGCCCAACTTGATGGTCATGCTCATCGATAGATGGGACTCCGCGACCAACACGTTCCACCTTCCGACGGGTGAGATGACTATCACCCTAGAGGACGTGTTCTAGATTTTGTGGTTACCCATATTGGGTGCCTAGGTTTACTCTATCTCCTCCGAGGCCTCAGAGGAGCTGATCGGGATAGTTTTTGTGAGGGGGTGGTGGATCTGAGATTCCATAGCACCAGTTTGAGCTATGGCGAGATGTACCTAGCCCATCCGGATGAGACGAGGCTAGTGGTTCTATTGATGGAGGTAGTGTGCTGCTATGCACTGCCAGATGCAGAGGGTGGATGCTTTCCCCGATCACTGATGGGGGTGCTCCATGATATGATGGTAGAGGAGACCCAGTTTTCCTAGGCACCAACATTCTTGGTGTAGCTATACCGAGAGTTGTGGGCATATGGGTGGTTGCGTAGGTTTAGCCTGTGTTGTACATTTATACTACACTACTTGGGCCTATGAGCACATAGTCTATGTTCAACCTATAGGATGCCCCAGAGATGCATTCCCAGTGAGATTTGTGTGGGTGGGATACAGGAGATGGGTGCCAGGTGTAGGAGAGTGAGATCGGATAGGCCGACATGATGTGGCCCATTTTTTGTAGTTGTTGAGGGGTTGTCCAGAGTGGACATTATCTGAGGCCATATGTGGGATTCCCCTCATATAGGCACATGCATGAGGAGCTAGCTGAGCTCCAGCTAGAGAGGTGGATACAGGGTCACCGTGCCATGGGGAGGATGAGATGATCCCGGTAGACAGGGTCCGATGGCAGTTTGGGCTTGTATAGATATTCCTCCATCCTTCCCACAATATCGAGAGAGATGACGTGGAGAGGCCTCTACCTCTACCACAACCTACAATGCCTACAGGGGAGGAGGAGGAGCCAGTGGATCGGTGGATAGATGACGCCGATGTATGAGTACAGTACAGTGCAGTGGGGTGGGTGGCTCAGTTATGAGCCATACCACCTAGACCGGGCAGCCAGACTTAGCTACCATTACAGTGTAGAGAGACACCCTACAGGGGTAGGTAGCGATGTTGATTACCCAGATAGGTATACTACAGACATAGCTGAGGGGTCAGAGGTAGAGGTAGTAGAGCTATGAGTACAGTGGCCAGTCTACAGGCCCAGATGGCGGAGGGAGAGGATGGAGGAGATGGAGATAGAGATGGTCAGGTGACAACCTTACTGGCTCAGGTGGTAGGTTTACAGGGCTAGTTGGCCACAACCCAAGCATAGATTGGGGCCTTACAGCCCAGATATAGGCACAGGGGTAGGGGGCACCACCACAGTACACAGGGGAGCTAGGTCCCAGTTCACAAGGCAGGCAGGGTCAGTCAGGTAGGTGCAGGGTAGGGTACAGTGGGGGTACAGGCCGAGACCTATGGGACCACCATAGACCATGCCTATATCTAGGTTACGAGATGCCCTAGGTGAGGTGAGATATTATCAGATCAGCTCATGGCTAGGATAGACTTCCTATCTTACGAGAGAGTACAGGCACAACAAAAGGTCCAAAGTGAGAGGATGAGATCCCACACACATAGTGTGGAGAGCACAGAGGTCAAGAGCTCCGAGGCCCGATCAGGAGAGAGGCCACCACACGCACGGTGACCAGCACTAGGTGAGGTGCCAAGGGACACAGGGCCAAGGGTGCAGGACACAGAGATGGAGGACATCCGAGAGATGCCTGAGATGCGGTCACCTATTTTTGATGTATACTAGTGATTTTTTGATATATATGTCATCCTGCATGCTGAAGATAGTTGTATTTTTTATCCCATATAGCCTACGTGTGCCAAAGACAGTGAGGATGTATGAGTGATTTTGTATATTTTGAGCATATACCAGCCTATATGTGCAAAGATATTTTGTATGTGATTCATTCATTCTTTTTGTATATATGATGACCATGATGCATGTTGTATTATTATATGATATGATATGAGGATGATGAGAGATTTTTATGATTTTTATATTTTGAGCATATACATGTGATTATTTTATATTGATTCATTCATTCTTTTATATATATAGACCGGCCTATGTGCCGATGACATTTTGTATTGTATATCGACCTATGCCATTTTTTTTTGAGATGATAGACATGATGAGATAGACATGTATATTGAGATACACATTTATTGATTTATATGATGAGATACATGGTATTTTGTGATGTGTTGATGTGTTTATGAGACATTGGTTTATGGCTTGTGTTAGATGAGATATGGATTTGTTACTTTGATGTGGATTGGAAATTAGGTGAGTTAGGCATGATGGAGTTAGGTGGTTTAGGTTAGGCATGGATCGAAGTCAGGTTTTAGGCATGGATCGAGTCAGTTATAGGCATGGATTGAGTCAGGTTAGTTAGGCATGGATCGAGTCAGGTTATAGGCATGGTTGAGTTAGGTTATAGGCATGGTTGAGTCAGGTTGGTTTAGGCATGGTTGAGTTAGTTAGGCATGGTCGAGTTGAAAGTAGGTTTAGTTATGATTCATTATTTTGGCAATGAATGATACTATGGGTCATATGTGAAATGTTGTATAATCTATGCATAGTGATGATAGAGAGATGGTAGGTGTAATAAATGTATGTTGTGGTAAGCAACTTGTTATGTATGTGGCTTAATTTCCAATTTTGTTATAAAAGGGGAACTAAGTGAAATGTGATGTAAATGGTGAGTTAGGCATGGTTGATGAATTGTTTTAGGGTAGAAAATGGCCGAGCTAACCTCCAAGGGCCCCATGCCCTCGAGTGCTGCCTACATAGTCCCGAAAAAAAAGGGACCTCAGGCCGATGTAGTTCTCCCATGAGCTAGGGAAGAATATGAAAATGAGTTGGTAGGTTTTTGGGCATGTTGTGGGTTTAGGTTTAATAGGTGTGGGTAGATTATAGGTAAAAGTGATGTAGGTGAAGGTGATTATGGTGAAAGGGGAGGATTACCTAAAAGGTAAGCGTCGAGGACCAAGTCCTATATAAGGTAATCAAAACATAAACAAAGATGGTTAAAAGATAAGAGGGGGCAATAAAGCCACCTGATTGGGTAGGATCATACCGAGTAGATCATACCTTGGAGGGGGTGATGAACATAAGACCCAAAAGGCATTGCATGATTAATTATTCTACGATGAAGGTAGTCACAGGATCACCAAATGTCTAAATTCCAAGATGTCCCTTGAGGCAATTGAGAAATGAGAGTGGAAATGGTAAGGAGGGTGAAAGGTAGTTAATTTTATATGTTTTGAGTGACAGGGCTTTTGGGCAAGGGGTCCTAGGTCACAATGGGCAAGTCCATGACTAAAAAGTTTTTTTTTTTGTTTTGATAGACTGATCGATGTGGGAAGTCTATATGGGATAAATAATATGGTACTCCTTGAGGTCTTCGTGAAGTTTCGATCGATGATGGGAAGCTTCAAGCTTTCTCTTTTTTTTTTTTTTTTTTTTCACATAGCTTTAGTTGTCCTTCGAGGGAGCAATCTATTTATAGCAGCAATTTTTCGAGAGGAAGATGTCCTTTTGAGGGAGTCATCTTTTATTAGAAGTTTGACTCAAGGAGTTTGGTCCCATGTGAGGTCTTTGAAATCATGGACAAGACCAAGGTGGAGGATAGGACTCTTGTTCAAAAGGCAAGGTGGAATGACCATGGGATCTCATCTAAAGGTAGATGAAAAGTATCCATGAGAATCATGCTATGTGCAGTGTCATGGTACACATATTCAAGAGAAGATAACAAGTGATGGGTACTCACATGATTCTTGTTTAATCATTAGGGAGGTGTATGGAGTGGATAGCACTCAAGGGACGAGCCTAGAAAGAGACAAAGGGTGAGGTAGGATGACGAGTCAACAATAGAATGGTCAAAGATGCAATGCATTAAGGGGCTCAGGTTCGGGTTTACCATCAAGTGAGGATAAACGATAGGCACCTGATCCATAGGTATGAGTTACGATGTATGGTCCAAGCCAATTAGGAGAAAATTTTCCCCATTTACTTTTTTTTACTTTGGTTACATGTTGATTTTCTTTCAAGACAAGGTCACCGACTTGGAAGGTTCATTCATGAACACATTTTCATAAGCACGTTTGATACGTTGTTGGTAAACTTGAAGGTGATCCAGAGCGTTAAGATGACGTTCATCTAATAACTCTAGTTGTGCTAAGTGGTCCTGACGAAAGTCATCATCAGTAAGCATGTCATGGAGAGAAATGTGGAGTGAGGGGATCTAGACTTCGAGAGGCAGAACAACCTCTATACATAGACCAGAAAAAAATGGTGTGGCCATAGTGGAAGTGTGAATACTAGTGTGGTATGCCCATAGGGAAAAAGGAATGTGTGTATGCCAATCCTTCCCAGTATCATCAACCACTTTCATGAGAATTTTGTTGAGGGTTTTGTTAGTGGATTCAGCTTGGCCATTGGTTTGTGGGTAATAAGGTGATGAGAAACTAAGTTGAATGCCAAAGGCATCACAAAGTTTTTTGCAATGTTTTTTTTTGAATTGTTTTCCATTGTCAGTGATGAGGTGATGAGGAACACCAAAGTGAAAAATGATGTGATGGTTAATGAACTCACATATTTTCTCAGCTTTTGTGGAGATGAGTGGTATGGCTTCCACCCATTTTGTGTAGTATTCGGTAGCAGTTATGATCCATTGATGGCATTGGGAAGAATGGGGATTGATTTCTCCGACAAGATCCAAACCCCATTGAGAGAAGGGCCAAAGGTCACGAGTGACCTGTAAGGCATGACTGGGTGTATGATGAAGGTTGGAATGTTGTTGGAATTTTACACAACATTTGACATAGTCACAACAATCATGGTTAAGGGTCGGCCAGTAATAGCCTAGGTGAAGAATACACTTAGCAACAACAAGGCCACTAAAGTGACCTCCACATATGCCATCATGAACCTCCTTAATGGTATAAGGAATTTCAGAACTTGTGAGGCATCGTAAGAGAATACCATCAAAGCCACACTTATAGAGGAGTCCCCCAAATGACGAAATGAGAGACCTTTTTAAGGAAGGCACGTTGTCCATTACGGGTGAGATCAAGAGGTAAGATGGAGAGAGAAAGGTAGTCGAGTATTGTTTATACCAAAGGTCACTCGGGTCAGGGTGTCGGTTCCGATTGAGTAAACATCATGAGGTAAATAAGAAGGTGAATGGAGGCATTGTACGGTGACAAATATTTTGGAATCGGTAGGGGAAGTGGGTATTTGGGAAGCTAAGCAGGCCATGGTATCTACAAATTTGTTGGTTGAACGTGGGATGGTTTGAAGGGTGTAACGATCAAAGGTGGTCAAAAGTATGTCTACATGTTGTTTATACTTTTGAAGTATCTCATTATGACATTGGTACATACCATTGACTTGGTTTATGACCAATTGTGAATCACCAAAGATGTTGATTGATTTGACATCTAGGGCATATGCGGCTTGAGACCTAGTACGAGCTTCGTACTCAAAATATTGTTGGTGCATTCAAAGTCTAGTTTGAAAGACAAAGGCATGGGTTCTCCATCCAGAGGAATGAGGATAATACCAGCCCCACCCCCACGCTGACACTTGGAACCATCAAGAAAAGTGTCATTTGGTAAGGGGGTTCATCCAGGGAAAGGGTAGCAATTGACTCATCCTAGAAAGTCAAAATTAGAGGGTCGATCCCCGAAAATAGGTGCATCACCAATTGGTCGGTCGATATAGCTTGGCCCTTGATGGAATTTTGATGAATGAATTCAAGGTCAAGATCAGCTAAAAGCATAAGCCATCATGCATCGCGCATGCTGATTTTGATAAGGTTTGGCATACATGAAGTGTAAGGGATCGGTGTTGGTCACACATAGGTTTTGTGGTTGAGTAGGTAATGGCGGAGTTTGGTGGCAATGAAAACTAAGGCTAAGAAAAAAATTTTCTAGATGGTTGTATCGGGTTTCATAGTCCAAAAGAGTATGCTTATGTAATAAACCACCTACTCTCCCTGTTGTTCATCGATGAGCGAGCATGGCTCCCAAGGAATGATCAGTAGTGATATGTATAGGTAAAAAGGTTGATCATCTTTAGGTGGAATGAGTATGGGTGGTTGGAGAAGGTATTGTTTTAGGGCCTCAAAATCTTTGTGATAGTCATCATCCCATTTAAAGGAGACATCCTTCCTAAGTAGATGATGAAATGGTTGACACCGATCAGATAATTGTGAAATGAAATGGTGAATGGACTACAATTTACCTTATAGGCTACGGAGTTGGTGAAGGTTAGTAGGTGGAGGCATTTCAAGGATGGCCTTGACTTTAGCAGGGTCAACTTCTATACCATGGAGGGAAACAATAAATCCCAGGAGCTTTCCTAAGAGAACCGTGAAGACACACTTTTTAGGTGAAGGCGGATGCAATATTTAATGAGGTGGTCAAAGATGGTTTTGAGGATGGTGAGGTGCTCGAGTGACATTTAGATTTGGCCAAGAGATCATCCACATAATCTTCCAATATGTGATGCATGATATCATGGAAGATGTAAGTCATAACACGCTGATATGTGGCACCAACATTTTTAAGGCCAAAAGGCATGACTCGATAGCAAAAGGTTCCCCAAGGGGTGATGAATGTGGTCTTGTGTTGATCTTCTGGGGCAAGAAAAAAATTTATAACCCGAGAAGCCATCCATGAGTGATAGCATCTCATGACCAGCGTGAGGTCAACCAATTGATCAATACCGGCAAGGGAAAGTCATCTTTCGGGTAGGCTAGGTTGAGGTCACGGAAGTCCATGTGCAAATGCGGAGTCCCCTATTGCTTTTAGTAATAGGGACAATGTTAGAAATCCAATGAGGATAATCAATGGGTAAGATGAAGGAAATGGAAAGAAGGCACTGAAGTTCTTCTTTGACGAGAAGAGCAATGCGAGGGTGCATTTTCCTCAGCTTTTTTTTGATAGGTTTGGCATCGGGAATGGTTATGATATTGTGGACCACTATGGTGGGGTCAATACCGGCATGTCTATGTAAGACCAAGTGAAAGCATGGTTATGATCTCGAGAGAAAAGAAGTGATGGCTTCCTATTCAGCAACATCTAAAGATTGTCCATCTTTAGGATGTGCGGGTCATCCTGAGTATGAATGTTGATCTCGATAGTCGATTCATTCAACATGGTTTGCATCTCTAGAGGGTAACGACCGATGAATATATGAGTCTTCTACACCAAGGTAGGTGAGTATGGATTCATCATCCTGACATTGAATGACGTTAATTATAGGTGTGTCATCATCGATCATTTCAGGATACAGAATGGAAGAGTGGAAGGGGCCTCACCTTCACGTTGATAAGTCAAAGGCCCCAAGGAAATGGTGTTTATGAAAAAAAAAAAAAGTTAGGAGGGATAGATTCAGGATCCATCGACTCCGTTGGTGAGGGTGGTGATGAAGGTGGAGCGGGTGAAGGTGGTGATGAAGATGAAGGTGGAGAAGGGCTAGGGTCCTCAATGAGTTCAATGCGGGCCTATTTGGTAGGAGGTTCGGGAAGCCGATACCACTACGGTCATTATGTTTATGGGTGGTACATGGAATAATGGTATGGCGGCCTTGCTCATAAAATCCAAAACCAAAACCCTTCCACGCACAACGGTGTAGGAAGGTGTGGGTGAAAAATGTGATTGGTAAGTGATTGGAAGTCAAGGAAAATGGGTGGGTTTGTGATGGTGGTTCAGGTGTGTAAGTGGTAGTATCAAGTCCCCCATAGGTGAGACTAGTACGAAGATGAGGAGGACCATAAAGGAGGCATTCTCCTATACGGTGATCATAGCGAGGGTGTTGGTGAAGGCTTCCATACTCCCAGGAGTAAGGAATGTGTTGACACTATATAGGTGGTACTCCCCTCAGAGTGAGGCATTGAAAAACACCTTCCAAGGGATCAGTGGTTGGTAAGTAGGTAGCTGGAATGGATGATGTGTCGAGGTCAATGCGGAGGTGGAGTTAATGGATTGGGAAGCTAATGGGTCAGCCATGGAGGTTATAGCAGTGGTAGGAATGGAGGAGGTAGGTATGTGTGAAAGAAAGGTGGTCAGACTGGTAGGTGGAGGTGTAGGTGAAGTGGTATTGGTTGTGGAGGTAGATGGCTTGATAGGTATGAGCACATCATTGGGTCAGTAAAGCATGTTGCATGTTTTGAAAGGTGATGGGTCAGCCGAATGGTATAAGTGTGTCCTTCATGTTCAAACTTTACACAACGATGCAAAGTGGAAGGAACGCAACCCATGACATGGATCCAAGGTCTACCAAGCAACAAGTTATATTGAATTCCCCTCCAAAATGTAAAACAATTCTAGAATAGTGGGGGCCCACGCGAACATGGAGGATGATAGTGCCTAGTGTGGAGGTGATAGCATCATTGAATGAATGCAACATGACCAGATGTTTATGCATGCAATTTTTAGGTATGCACATTTGAGAAAATGCATGGGATGAAATGATGTTAATGCTAGCACCTCCATCAATCATCACACGACGTACCCATATGTCATCAATGTGGATGGAGATGAAGAGGGTTGGGTCCGGTCATCATTTTGGTGTGGCGATCTCCTCCTCTGAGAAGCTAAGGGAGGCCACTTGGTGAACAAGGTGGGGTGAAGATGAAGGTGGTAATTTGGTGAGAGAGGCTACATGATGGGGTGTGATAATGGAGGCTACGGGTGTAGGGTCATTGGGTAAAACCTCAATAGATTGAAGAACCTCCATGAGAGCTTGACGATGGGATTCTGGAGGTTTGATGAGGTCATATAAGGACATTTTGAGGGGAGATTGGTGTAATTGTTTGAGCATGGTGCGATGTGTGATGCCATTAGAGATGGGGTACGTGGGGCCATGCGATAGTTATTTTAGGTATGGGTGCAGATGGTATGTTGGGTATAGGATTGGTTGGTAGGTCAGTTGCCTTTTCTTTTCCCTTCTGCGCACATGTAGTGACATGTATCATGTTGATTTGAGGGGAGTTGGAAAATGGAGAAGGTGTAGGGTGAGTGGTGTAACGACATGAAGGGAAAAACCTACTGGAGGAGAAAAGCCTTGTGAGGTGAGTGGGTGCAACGACATTGGGGTGGTGGCGGCAAGTTCTCTGATGTGAACCATGTTAATTTCAAATCTTGAGGGTGACTCTAGGAGTGGTGAGGGTGGAGGTTGTGGTTGTTGAGTGGGTAGTGTGGGAATGGGTGTCAGTGAAAAGATCCTCATCAAGAAGGTCATCATCATCAAAGTTGGTTTCTGGTGGACACAATTGGATAAGGATGGTTTTCAAGGCCTTGTAGTTCTCCACATCATGCCCTGGCACACGATGGTATGCAAAATTTTAGTATCATCAAACCCTTTTGGCTTGGGTTTGAGGGGGTCATAAGGTCGAGTGGCGGTAATGTGATAACAGAAGTCTCGAGGAGGTTGGTTAAAATTTTGGCATAGGACCTTGCTAGTGGATCACAATGGGAAGTGAACGTGGGTTTGGGTGTAGGTGTGGTTGATTGTCGAGGAACTATTTTTGGAAGAGGAGGAATGGGTCGAGCTATGGGTTTAGGTGCCAGTGTGGTTTTAGGTATCGGTGTTTTTGTTTGGGTAGGGGTACAATAGATGAATGGGTAGGAGGGTGTGTGGTTGTTTTGACTACCTTATTGTGGGGTAGTGGGGTTTTGTTTTTTTTTGTTGCACACCTTCTTGGGTAAAGGTGATGTGGGTGTATGAGGTCTAGAAGGAAAAGTAGATGGAGGAAGAGGGTGAGTTACCCATGGGGATAATGGGGGTGCTGTGAAGGTAGATGATGGGTGGGGGGTGTGAGGGATGACTGGGTTGTGTGAGGGACAATGACTGGGTGTAGTGTGTGTGTGTGGGAGTAAATATGAGGTAAGTAGGGGTGGGGTAAGGTGTGTTTGGTGGTAAAAGTCAGGGTATTGGAGGTAGTGTATTGGTGGTAAAGAGACTGTAGGTGTGGGTGTAAGTCATGTTGTGTGCCTGGGTAGGTTAGAGGTTTGTGAGGAAGGAATGGGTTGTTGTGTTATTGGTTTATGGATGGGTGAAGGTTGCTTGACCATGTTGGGTAGCTGAGGTCTTAAGACAGATGGGACAAGTGCAGGTGTGATTGGTGTGGTCGGGGTATGAGGTCGATGAGTTTGTTTCTTTGGTTTGGGTGTCGAGTAGGTGTGGTATTGACGTTGGAGGATGTAGCTAAATCCAGTTTAATAGGTGGATGAGTAAGGCTAGGTGGTCGGGGTGACCCCTAAAGTGGTAATAGGTTTAGTTGAGGAAAATGTTGTAGGTGTGGGTTTGGGTTTAGATGTAGGTCAGGTTATGGGTAAGGGTGTGGTTTGAGTGCTAACAGTATCATGGAAGGGGTTGTGAATAGAGGTGGTTGTGTTTGGTTTGATTGGTCAAATGTGTTTGGGTAGATAGTGGAGGTATCAAAGGAGGGATCTCTATCTCGTGTTGAGACGGGGGGAGTAAGAGGCACCCCCATAGTAAAGCCCTATCCACATAATCTAAATGATCAGCCAAACATGAGAATGACACATCTGTAGGTGGAGTTGGTGAGGACCTAATGGAAATTCCCATAAAATGTGTCTTAGAGATGGGGAATTGGCTAGCTTCAGCTTCCGTGGGTAAGAGAGCCAAAGTAGGTCTATGGGGTTATGGGTAGCTGATGGAGAATGCTCACCAAGAGGCAAAGGTATCTCAACTGGTCTATGATAGGTGGAGGAGATGATGGGAGCTCCTCTATAAGTGGAGGAATATATGGGCACTGCTCCTCTTATGGGTGGAGGAGGTAATGGGTGCTCCTCTATGGGTGGAGGAGATAATGGGTGCTCCTCTATGGGTGGAGGAGGTACTGTGGGTAAAGGTTCTCTAAGTGGTGAAGCCAGGGTGAGATGGGCTCAATGTTAGTGGAAGACCCCTCCGTTGGTGATGAAGGAGATGAAAGGTGTTCCTCTATTGGTGAAGGAACAGGGGAGGTTGGTTCCAATGTGGAAGGAGGATTTCGGGCTAGGATCTCCTCTATGGAAGGAATATGGGGTAATTGGGAGGTGACAGTACCTCATTAAAGATAGCGTGAACCTCGCGGGTATGGGTATCATGAGTTGATGTCTCACCGGTTTGATTGGATGAAGGGGCATGGTTGGGAAATGGTTTTTTGAAGATTTGTAGATTTTGGTTGGGGGTGGCATTGGGATTATCCATAGTTAACTCACCTTTCTCGAGCATTTCTTGGACAATATTTTTAAAAGTGATGTAGTTTTCATCACTATGACCCTTTACTCATGATAGTTACAAAATCATGTTCTTTATACCATGCGGGCATGGGGCAGCAGGGGTCAAAACCAATGTGTGGTTTTATAGGTGGAAGGTGATGGCTCCGCTTTGATAAGATTTTCTAAGATAAAGAGTAAGGTTCCCCAATTGGGGTATATTTTCACTCTCTCATCTAATTGAAAAGTCTGACAGTGAGAGATTAGATGAGGGGTAGCCTGATTTGATGGATGAGTCAGGCTGGCCTTGAGTACCACTGCATTAGTGGTGCCCTTAGCTTTTGAATAATTGGTTTGTGGTTTGGAAGAAGAAGAGGTATCATTCAACTTGAATGCCAAATTCTTATTGCGTAATTGGATTTTCTTCTCTTCGATGGCCCGAATCTCTAACTTTCATGCCATAGTGAATGCCTCATCAAATGTTCAAGGTTTAGACCTGCAAGGTCAGGGAGATATGTCTAGCACAAGCCCATGTGAAGAGCTCGATGAGTTCTATTTTGTGGCAGTTGGAAGGTAAGTTGATTGATCAGTTGCGCACACCAACGAGTGACAAAATCTATGATAGATTCATCCTCATACTGACGTGTGGAATATAGATCGGTCATGGTAACCTTCTTGATGATATTGATAGAGAAATGATCCAAGAAGGCTTGGGCTACCTGATTGAATGAGAATATAGAGTGTTTAGGTAACCCACTATACCAATCTAATGCAGGTCCAGTGAGGGACATGGGAAAGGTTCTCAAAAGCAAGGCATCATCATGAGCGATCAGATAACACCCATGTTTGAATGACCACAAATGTTGTTGTGGGTCTTCTTTTCTATTGAAACGATTGAATTTAGGCATTTCCCAATGCACAGGGTATGAACGGATAGGAATGGATGGGTGAATAGGCTCATTGCAAATCTCATCATAGGTGAGAGTGTTATGGGAGCCGGAAACCGATGCCTCCAATGTCTACATCTTGTCCAACATCAATTTAATTAGGTCATTGGTGGGTTGTGATGATTGGATGCCTCCCAGTAGCATGAGAGGGTTGGTTTTGGGCATATAATGGGGTGGCACTCCAGTGTATGGGGCTGCCATGTAGGGTGGTGGAGAAGAAGGTAGTGAAATAGGGGGTACGTACCTGAAATGTATAATGGATGAAATGGGAGGTTGTTGATAGTATGTATATGGGGGTGGAAGGGTCGTGGTAACCCTAGTGGCAATAGGGGCTAATGATTGTGGAATGAAAGAACCACATTCTGAAATGGGGTAGGGGTCACCAACACTGGAGGTGGTAATGTAGCTACATGGTATGTGTGAGACATTAGGGGTGATGAGGTTGTGTTTGGGGTAGTTTCGAGGGTACGGTGGATGTAACGGGCCACAGAGGGTAGCAGAGTGACGGCATATAAGGGGTATAGGACCTAACTATGAAAATGACTAGGGGTAAGGTGGATGCGGGGGGCACACAGAGAGCCGATGGGGCCGATGCGGGAGTGGGTGGGTAGAGAGTCGGGGGATAGATATAGGCATGCCATATATCAACTGACCCGAGGCATCTCGAGTGGATGAGTGGGAAAGGTAAAACTGCAAGGCGGTAGGGTTTTGGTCAAGGAGTCATGCAAACTCCTCATCTCCGGTAGTGATAGTAATAGGCTGGATGGGATCCATGGCTGGTGATAAAATGGAAGGTGGTGAAGGACTAGGTGGGAGTGGTTGACAACTAGCATGAAATACGAGTGTGCACTTGTTGTCTTCTTCGGGTCAGCACCATGTGAACCAAGATCGATCGTAGGGGGTCGCTTCTCTCTCTAAAATGACACAGAGAACAACAGAACAGGTGAATCTAGTGACAAAAAGTGGATTAAGTACCAAATGGTGGCTGGAATGTGAAACAGGCTAACCGATGCCGGTTAGGGAAAAAAACGCTTGGTCAGGGGGTAACCACCGCCATTATCGTAGAAAATGACAAAGAGTAAACAAGAGGCAGAAGGGTAAAATCTGACAGGTATGCCAAATCTGAAGATGTTTAAAATGTCAATGGGAATAATGACAATGACAGGACTATGAAAAGTGGAAGAAAGTGAAGTAAAATGTCCTTTTGAGTAGGTTAGCAAAAGGACTTGGAACCGACGTCGGTGGGTATAACCGATGGCGGTCAGAGGTAACCGATGACGGTTACTATGAAATTGAAACAATGATGAAAGAAAGTGGTTGTGAATTAAAATCTGATGTAGAATCAGACCCAAAATTCTAGAATGATGATGATATGGCCCAGCACACTCAGTGAAGCCGAATACACCAGCTATGATGAGGAGCATGCAAGGATGAACAAAAAAAAAAGTGACGAACGTGATCTCTCACCTCAAAATGCAAGCCAAGCAAAAACACTAAGAAAATGTGATCCTAGGAGTGCCTTTTCTATTATGTTTGTTTAGCTTATGCTATTTAGGACTGACACATGAATTGTGAAATAGAGTTTTTGGTGAGGATGGCTTCCTACAAAGAAGGAGATCTAAAAGGTGAGGTTTCAGGTATGTTATGGTGGGGGTGGGCTTCACTCTGAAGTATGACTCGACAGAGCAGTGAGAGGTGCCCACTGTGTCATGATCATGTGATCACCTATAGCTTCTTCCAGGTAGGATGTTGTTTAAGAATGTATGTATTTTGAATTTTTGTGAGGTTTGGTAAGACTCAGAGAAAGAGAAAAGGATAGAAGTGCTTTTCTATGATTCATTTGTCAACCATCAGCGGGCATGACTTCCAACATATAGGTTGCCCTCAATTAATGTGAGCTAATGCAATAAATCAGAATGGAATGCACTTATTTTTAAACCCAAATCAAAAATGTGAAATTGATGACACAATAAGATGAAGAGGAAGAGGGATGCTCTTTCACTACAATGCAAAAAAACATGAAGAAATGGTTCTTTTTAATTACACCAAAAGAAAAGTTTCCTTTAGAGAAAATAGAAAGAAGAGGTGGATTACCAAGAAGAAAATTAGTGTGTACACTTTTCAAAAGGGAAACAAACACACAATTTTTTTCCTAGGAATGAATGAAATGCAAGGAACCCCGATGGGTCCCACCGGTGCCAAAATGTTTCACCTGATTCTTAGATCATTTCTTTGAAGTGTTGATGAAACAGATAGGGTAACGGGCATAGGAGGAATACCTTGTTCAAATGTTGGTTGATGGGTTGTTGCACATGCGTATGACTTCTTCGATCCACAACTGATCATGAGAGCTTCCTTTTGGCTAGGAGGAACTACCTGTAATGAAAACAAGACCACCAAAAGGAATTAAACAATATGGGCAGTGAACTACCTAGCGTATGCTAGATCCGGGAAGTGTGATACTTCCTAGATGGTTATCAGTCCACTATTTTAAACAATTTAATGTTGTAAACAAAGTAAATCCTATTGTTATTTTGAAATGATTTAGGTATCTCACTTAAAACACAATAAGAAATAGATCTAATCTAACAAGCTAAGCTAGAATAGAATCCAAAGGTCAAATGATTGGTTCTGGGTTCTCTGCAGTTTGATAGAGGTCTCGTAGATCACAGGTGAATGAGGGTAAGATGAAATTTGGTGGGTAGGTCTCTGTTCTAGGCTATGTGGGAAAATACAGAGACCGGTGTCGGTCAGGGGTGACCGACGGTGGTTAGGTGTAACTCGGTGCTGTTACCGTGAGATCTGGAAATGTCATAGAACAAGTTGTGGTCTCCTTTGTGATTACACAAAGGACTTTGGTGGGTCGAGATGAGGTATTGGGTGACTGGAGTAGGCTTTGGTGAGGTTTTAATGGGTATATGGAGGTGAAAATGTTGGAGAAGGTCAATAGGGGAAAGATAAACAATGGATGATAAAATGATGATGAAATGAAATAAACCAGAAAGTATGATGTTATACTTACTTGGATTCCATTCCTGAATGCCTATGTGTGAGGGATGGAGGTGCTGATGAGGGGTTTGAAGGCTACAAGTGATCACCAACTAAAAAAATCTTCTGCATGGGCTGCATGTACACTCCTCTTTGCTTGGATAGATCAGATCATGGCTGGGATGGTGTGCAGGAGAAGATGCTCAATCTCCTTCCTCGCATGTGGTTTTTTTCACTGAATTTTCTCTCTCTCTAAAGATGCATTATCTCTCTGAGATGTGTTCTTTCTCATCAACCTTCTCTCAATGTTTTCCAATTTTTCCAACCTTGAGAATAAGGTAGTTTAGGGGTTAAAAGGGTAACCGATGGTGGTCCGGCTTAACCGGCGATGGTTAGGGGTAACCGACGTCGGTCAAGGTGGGATTTCCTAGGTTTACTAAACTAGGGAGATCCTCTTGATTTCCTTAGATCTCATGTCATTATCCCATGGATTAGACTAGGGAGCTTCTTGTGAGCATGAGGGATGTGGTTAGAGGGAATGTAGGCATTGATTTTTAGGGTTTGGGTAAGTCTTAGTTAGTTATGGCAACTTACTAAGAATAGGTCTTAGGTTGAGTTGGCTTGGTGAGGTGTCTAAGTGAATCTGTATGTGTGGATATTATTTAAATAAGATATTTAAATAATAAATATAGTGAGGATAATGAATTAATTTAATTAGATTAATTAAATGGGTCATGGCTAGGTAAATCGTAATAAAGGGTGCTATTGGTCGAGGTACGAAAGGGGAGTGTGACTGATTTTAGTTTCTACAAAGCAAGTGTTGAAAGTGTGAATGATATGTCTTCATGTTCTAGTTGACACTTGCACTTGCAACTTATTGTTTGAACCTTGCTAGATTGTCAAAAATTACAATGTCTATTTTCCTTAGACATTATTTGGAAAATCACATGAACATCACCATATTTTCCAAATGTCTATTTGGTTATCATTATGCTTCCCTGAGTCGACATGAAACCTCCTTACCTTTGAAGGAGTTCAATCACACTATCTAGGTCTAAGAATTTGTACCTAAACAATGCCAACAATGAATGACTATCATGGGTTTCTTCACACTAACGACAATAGGGAACCAAGGTTTAGGCCTTCACATCAAAATATTCCCATCACAAATAAACCTACTTTGGTTCTTCATGCTAGAAAACTCGTTTGAGTACCTGCTCCACACCTTCATCTCATAGTCGGTGGTATGGTTTAGAAGATTTTGATAAAAATTATTATTTGGGCTCCCTCCACTCTTATTCCGATTCACCTCAATATCCTAATGCTTCTTATCTAAACTATTATTCGATGCATATCCTATGTCATGGTCCTCCCTTTCTTTAAGGACCTCTTCATCAAACATCCGAAGTGATTCATATGTCGTGGTCCTCCCTTCCTTCGCAGTAGTCCCTTTATCCATTTCCTCAATGACCTCTTCCTCCATAAAAAAATCATGAGACTAAAAGTCCTTATAGTCAATCATCTAAGTTGAATCCAACGTAGCAATCCAATAATCGGATACATGATCATCTTGATCTACCAACACTATATCATCTTATACGTAATTGTACGATAGAAAATCAACATGTGACCTTCTTCACACCTAACCTCTCAAGGTCATGCCGAGACAGCCGGTGTAGAATGAATGTGAATGTGAGTGTAGTGACAGGGATCAAGCTAATTGGGAAATCTTATATCTTCAACACGCAATATTGGGATCTGCAAGTCTAAGGAAAAGAATTCTTTCCTAACTTGAAGTGGTGTGATGGCTCGGTTTGAGATAATAATCGCTCAAAGATTCCAATCATTGTCAAGTTGTTAGGATTAAATATTATTATCCTAATATTAATTATGCATAGTTTAAATTATTTAATTTTATTAATTAAATAATAATTGTTATTTGGTTATATGGTTAATCAACCATATTTGTCTTTTATTTCATACTGTTATATTGTTGTAAACAATATATTTGTATCTATTCATTTCCTGCTTCCCGGATGTTATTGGAAGCTTGTTTATTCTGGCATTTGGTTGCACCTGTGCAACTTATTCTCCCGGATGTATTTGGCTGTGCAATATCTATAAATATTGCAGCCCATTCTCTGTAATTTTTGGTTGATTGAGATTAATAAAATTATACAGGCTTCCGTCCCTGTTTCTCAATCTACATTTGGTACCAGAGCGAATTGAAGCTCCTGGCAAGGTTGGAGAAGGTTGCAGAAGAAGGAGAATTCATGGAGAAGAAATCTGCACCAGAAGGAGAGCCAGTGCTTGCCTCCTGCAGCTTCCCAGAATCCCCTGCAAACTCACAACCTCCTGTTCAGTTCCAGGTGTTTGGAACGCAAATTTTTTTTGCACTGGTGCACTCAGCACCAGGCAAAATTTGCTACAGGTATTGGAAATAATACTAAATTTTTTTCCAATAAGGGTTTTGTCTCTACATTTGGTCTTTACTTGTATTTGGAAGTTGCTTTGCTTGTTTTGGAGGTCTGTGTGTATATGCACCTGCAGTGAACAAACAGCCTCCTCAGACTGGATTTGGAACTCTGATCAAATCTGGTAGTGTTAAAAGCTTGGTCCATGCGGCCTGCTCCACTCTCCAAGCGACCTGCGCACCAATACAAAAGCAAAGCAAAGAAAGCATCATTGTACGCCACATCATCTACCAATCTTGGTCTGATATTTATGTGAAAAGAAGTTCGTTAGACTCAAAGTCATCAACAAGCAAAAACAAAGGTGAATCAAGCCGCCTGCATGAAGGAGAAAACAGCTGGTGCATTTTTTTAACAGCAAGAAAACAAAAGAAAAAAAAAACTAGTGGAAATCCACTCTCCACGCATCTGCCTCCTCATGCCTCAGCCTGCACACCCAACATGGTGTCAACAGCAAAAACAACAACAAAAAACGCGGCCAAAGAAGAGTAAAAAGCGGCCTGCATAAAGAAAAAAACGTCTTTTTGAGCAAAAACGACCTCATTATCACTGTTTGGTAAGCGGCCAGCTGCACAAGATGCCCAAGCCTGCAAACAGAGCAAAGAATAAAAAAAAGGGGGAAGGAGGCGCCCACGCTGGACCTGCACAATAAAACAAACAGTGATCAATCTTCATTTGGTAAGGAACATTTGGTAGAAGCGGCTGAGAAGAGAAGGGGGGCGGCCATACAAAGGCAAACAAACAAAAACAAAGCTTCAGATCCGTTTATCAAGCCAAAGGAACCCTAAAAACGCCCTTCACCAGCATGCGCCACGTGGCATCTTCTCAACCAAGTCGCATTTCCAAGAGGTAAGTCATTTTACTTGTCAATAAATACAAGTTCCTTCCTTTCATAGCTCAAGCGCCCTATGTGGGCAAGTTGGTTAGTGCATGCGCCTTGGGAGTGAGAGGTTTGGGGGTCAAATCCCACCAAAAACACTCAAAAACTCACCTTTTGCATCTGGCGGAATTTTTGGCGGAACTGCTAAATTTAGCAGACTTTTTTGAATTTAGTTACAACTAACTAAATTTAGCGGAGAAATCCCTAATTTAGGGTAAAAAAATTCTCCCATCTGGTCTGTTTTTCATTCCAAACATTTTTTGCAAAAGGAGACCCATCTAAAAATTGCATTTTCAGCTATTATTTTGCAATTTTTAGCATTTTGGGTCATATTGGGCTCAGGAGGCCACCAGGACCCCGAAACTAAATTTTTTTGCCTGTCATTCAAATTGTACATTTTTTTGAATGTAAATTGTATACTGCTGCATATTGTACTAATTTGCAGGTTGCCATAGTCAACTGCAAAACTTTGTAACTGCTCAGAAACTGGCAGAATTGTAATAAAAAACAGTAAAATTGGTTCTGTAACACTCACGAGATCCTAGATCTCATTCGCAGCGTTCGGTATATACAGTGCCTCTGGGAAGCGCTTACGGGTAAAGCCGTCGCGACTACTACTACACTTAATGCCTAATATAGCTGCAACAACGTCGTCAGGCATCGTCCCTATAAATCGATGGGGAGTAATAAGGTCACAGTGCACACACTATGAACCATCCCATCCATCTGTGAACGATTGCAAGACATAAATCCGGACTGAGAAATTATCCGAGTATATAGCGAAGTTACGCGTGCGTATGAGGATATTTCTTTGAGCCGATGTCAATAATCGCACAGACCCCATCAGTACTGTCTTGGTACCACATATTGAATTCTTTCACGTACGTTAACGCCTCTTTCACGTACCGCCGGTATATAGAAAGGGCGAGCTTCTTCCACATACCAACGGGTATATCGGAAGGGCGCGTATATAGAAAGGTTCGGTATATCGACTGACGGTATATAGATTGGGAGACCTAATACCTGGAGTGATAAGAGCCAAACCCTGTCAGTGATCTCTACAAAATGGGCACCAATGCCCCCAAATTTTTTCTTCCGGATTCACAATTGCTCAGAGGAAGAAACTATGCTGCATGGAAGACAAAAATAAAGACACAACTTGAGTTTGAAGAAATCTGGCCTGTTGTGACTGGTACTCTAACCAGATCACCAACTGATGCAACACAACAACGACAATTTGATAGAGCAGATCAGAAAGCAAAACTCATCATCTTGTTTGGAGTGTCCGACGATGTGCAAGCCCACATTCGAGATGCCACATCAGCAAAAGAAGCATGGGATAAGCTGAGCACAATATATGAGGCCAAGAACAAGAATGTCATACTCAATTTGCGTGAGTCGATTACATACATTGAAGTTCAAGAAGAATGAGAAAATTGAAGCCTTCCTAAGAAGAGTTGCAGAGTTGAGGGCTTCACTTCTAGCCCTAGGAGAAGAGGTCAAAGATGAATCTCTCATTCCCATTGTTCTGAGAGCTCTCCCTTCTTCTTACCGCATTTTTGTCACAAATCTAAACTTGTCAGATATGACAATTAGTTTTGACAAGCTAGTAAACCTCTTATGAACAAGAGGAAGCAATGCACAATAAGGATGATGAAGAGGAGCAGAACTGTCTTCACATCAAAAATGGAAAGGAAAAGGTAAAGGAAAACCTAAATCCTATCGAAGTCCCCATCATCGAATCATCGGTATCATGGGGACAATCAACGAAAGAAGCGATGTCCAATTTGAAAAGAGGACATGACTTGCAAGAATGTTGGTTTAACACTTATAAGAAAGGTTCATCAAGCAATTCTAGACCACAACAACAACAAAATTACAAGGGACATTCAAACAACTATCACGGGCAGAAAAAGGGGAACTGGAAAAGAAGACCCCACCAAGAGTAATATTGTTGAGCAACAAGATCAGTCAGACAATGAAGACTTCTTGTTCACTGCTCGATCAAGTGAACCATCCACGTCATCTAGTGACGTCTGGTATGTTGATTCGGGAGCCACTCGACACATGACCAGCCACAGAGACTGGTTTATTTCAATGAGGGACACGCCATCGAAAAATCATGTTTCGTTGGGAGATGATTCTTCATATACTCTGATTCGAGGGATTGGAAACATTTCTCTACCCCTTGGTTCACGCAAATGTAGACTATCAGATGTTCTATATGTCCCTGGGTTGACAAAGAATCTTCTTTCGGTCAGTCAACTCCTAGATCACAACCTGAAAATTGACTTTGATAGTCAATCCGGCAAGAAAATGTGTTTGATTCGAGATAAATCCAGAGGCTCGAAAATAATTGCAAAAGCCTCAAATGTGGGACGAATGTTTCAACTTGATTTCATTCACAAAAATGATCAAGCACTTGTGGCTAAAAACTCCACCTCAGCCCAGTTGTGGCATCGGAGATTTGGTCATGTAAGTTTCAAATATCTCGAAACACTTCACCGGTGTAATATGGTACATGGGCTACCATCTCTTCAGAAGGATATAGACAAGTGTCCTCACTGCTTAGCAGGAAAACAACATAGAATTTCATTCCAAAAGAGTACTTTTCGAGCTCATGGTAAACTTGACCTGGTTCATACCGATCTATGCGGTCCGATGCAGCCAAGTCATTCAGGGTTCCAATACTTCATGCTCTGTGTTGACGACTATTCACGAAAAATGTGGATTTTTTGTCTTTGCAAGAAAAGTGAAGCCTTTGAAACATTCAAAAAGTTCAAAGTTGCAGTTGAAAAAGAAACTGGTCGTCACATCGAACTCTCCACTCGAGATCGAGGGGGAATTCACCGGTGATGAGTTCGAGACTACCTACAAACTCACGGGATTCATCGACAAATTCCTCCTCCACACACACGCAGCAAAAAATGGTGTTGTCGAGAGAAGAAATCGTACTATCATGGAAATGGTGCGATGCATGATCGATGATTCCGACTTGCAAAGACATTTTGGGCAGAAGCAGCAAAAACAACAGTGTATTTGTTAAACAGAGTGCCCACAACTGCTCTTGATGGAATTACACCACAAGAAGCATGGTCAAAAAGGAAACCATCCATTGCACACCTCAGAGTATTCGGGTGCAAAGCCAGCATGCACATACCCAAACAGAACAGAAAGAAATTAGATATGAAGTCACAAAATCTCATCTTCATTGGATACAGTGAAGAGACTCTTGGGTACAGATTGATGGATCCTAAGACCAGAAAAGTCTACACAAGCAGAGATGTTGAGTTTTTCGAGAAGAAGGAAGCAGAGACTCCTCCTCCGGACTCGCAAGATGTAGATTTTTCACCTACTGTAAAAATTGAAGCTAATGTTCCCTCAGAAGATGAAAGTGATGATGGGGATGATGGTGTTGATCAGATAGAACCACAACCCATGGGAACAGGTCAACGTATGCCTAAATGGTGTACAAGTACATTACGAGATGCAAGATTGGATGCTCCACCGGATACATCCACCCCTGGACCACGGACTCGCAGTAAAGCAAGAGAAGAAGTTAACTTTTCCTTGATGAGTAGAGTTATTGAATCAGATGAGCCCTCTACAGTCCAGGAAGCCCTATAGTCAAAAGCTTGGAAAAATGCCATGGATTATGAATATCAATCAGTGATGAAGAATAACACTTGGCAACTTGTTGATCTTCCACTAGGGAAGAAACCCATTGGATGCAGATGGATATTCAAAACTAAGTACAAAGCAGATGGGACAGTGGACAAGTGCAAAGCAAGACTTGTAGCAAAGGGGTACACACAAAAAGAAGGCATTGACTATGAGGAGACATTTGCTCCCACAGCTAAGATCAAAATGATCAGGATGATCTTTGCTCTAGCTGCTCAGTTTGGATGGAAAGTTCATCAAATGGACGTAAAAAGTGCCTTCCTGAATGGAGATTTACAAGAAGAAGTCTACATGACTCAACCTGAGGGATATGTTGTACCTGGTCAAGAAGAAAAGGTATGCAGACTTAGGAAATCTCTGTATGGCCTCAAACAGGCACCCCGGGCATGGTACATCAAGATTGATGAGCATCTCGTACAACATGGATTCATCAGAAATCCATACGATCCCAATCTCTACCTCAAAAAGCAAGGGGGGGAGATGGTGATTGTTGTAGTTTATGTTGATGATCTAGTCATCACTGGTAGTTCAGTGAAGATGATTGATGAAACGAAGAAATATCTTAAGTGATCATTCAACATGACAGATCTCGAGCTTATGCACTACTGTCTTGGACTAGAAGTATGGCAGAAAGAGAATCACATCTTTGTTTCTCAGATGAAATATACCAAGACAACACTCTAGAAGTTTAGGATGATGGATTGCACACCAATTGCTACACCTATGGAGAACAGATTACAAGTTATCTCATTCAGATCCATCTCCTGAGGTAAGTGCCACTCTCTATCGGCAGCTGATTGGGAGTCTCATTTACCTAACCTACACTAGACCAGATATCAGCTTTGCAGTGAGCTATCTATCCAGGTTCATGTAGGAACCCAAAGTTTGTCATTGGAAAGCAGCAAAGCACATTTTGAGATATCTCAAAGGATCAGTGGATCTTGGTCTAGAATACAAGAAGAATGAAAACTTCTTCTTGACTGGATATTCGATTCAGATCATGCAGGTAACATTGATGATAGAAAATCCACTTCCGATTTGTATTCTTTATGGGATCTGACCAATATCATGGGGAAGTAAGAAACAACACTTTGTTTCTCGCTCTTCCACAGAAGCCGAGTATCGTTCTGCAAGAGAAGCTTTCTGTGAAGTGATTTGGCTACGTCGCATACTGGAAGGACTTGGAATACCACAGGACAAACCGACCACCATGTATGTTGACAATGAAGGTGTTCTCAAACTTGTTCGCAATCCATTTTTTCATGAGAGAACAAAGCACATTGAAGTTCAGGTTCATTTCATACGTGAACATGTGTTGAAGCACAACATCCAGCTTCAGTTTTGTCCAACTGCTGAACAACGAGTAGATATTTTCACAAAGTCACTTGCACGTGACAAGTTCGAGTTGTTCAGAGCATTTCTCTCCTCATCTCTTCAGACAATGCACAATTAAGGGGGGGAATGTTAGGATTAAATATTATTATCCTAATATTAATTATGCATAGTTTAAATTATTTAATTTTATTAATTAAATAATAATTGTTATTTGGTTATATGGTTAATCAACCATATTTGTCTTTTATTTCATACTGTTATATTGTTGTAAACAATATATTTGTATCTATTCATTTCCTACTTCCCGGATGTTATTGGAAGCTTGTTTATTCTGGCATTTGGTTGCACCTGTGCAACTTATTCTCCCGATGTATTTAGGTACATGCAATATCTATAAATATTGCAGCCCATTCTCTGTAATTTTTGGTTGATTGAGATTAATAAAATTATACACAACCGTATGTATTTTCTTGTTGTGGACCATTGATGGTCATACAGAATGAAATAAAATGATTTTGATAAGAAAAATAATTACTGAAGGAAATATAATCTATGTTTTTGGATTTTTCACAATATATCAAATCAAAGCAATAAAAGAAAACTAATCTATCAAAGGAAATCTTTTTTATCTTTTCTAATTTTTAAGCAATGCATTCTAATATAATAAATAAACTAAACATGAGTAATCAGTTAGATGTAGCTGGTTACTTGTGTGAATATGTGAATCTAACCTAAAATAAATAACCTAATCCAATAAAAAACCCTTCAAACCCTACCTCAGAGGTGAAGAACAAATCATGACCCTGAAAGGGCTATTGTTCCCCACAACTTCCCTGGTAATGTTAAAGAGAAAACTTTATAATTATTTGATCTATTCATGATTTCCTAACCTATTGAAATGAATGATTCTCTATTCTATTTGATATGTAATTGAAACTAGTGATTTAGAATTGACAATTTAAAAAATAAAGAAAACAAAACACAATTCCAACCTAGATAAGCAAGAGCTTTGGCAAATTTGGTTGTATCTATATGTTTCCCCTCAGTTTGTTCCTTTATTTCTCCAAGTGTTCATACAAGTCCAAGGGATTGGGAATGCAAGAACAAGAAGCAGGGAGGATGGCACTAGAGCGATGGTGGTAGCTTAAAGGCATTCGGATGCAATGCAAGTAGAAGAGAGATAACATAAGAGATCTGAGCTTGGATATGTAATTCCTAGCAAGATTGTGGCAGCATTACAATGCAAGATACACAAAATTTCTCAGGTATTTTTATTGAAAAAAGCATGGAATATATAGTAATTGGGGCTGGGATGTGCCTTCATGCACAATGCAAGAAGAGGCAGTTCCAAATAACTAAATCACATGCAAAACTAGAAGAGGGAATGAGAACCAAGCAATCAAAAATATTTTTCAACAATTTGGGCCACATATGCATGCTAAAAGTTAAGTTAAGTGAATCTTCACATGTCAAAACACGCATGACGGAATCTAGAAAATTCATTCATGACCACCGCCCTACACGGGGTGGTGGTTTGAGACCGTCACCCTATTTTAGGTGGCGGTTTAAGAACCGCCGCCCACGTAGGGTGGAGGTCCCGCACTAAAGACCAAAACATGTGTAGAAAGAGTCGAAAGCTGGAAAATTTTTGGAAGGCTCATAAATATGTCTAAGCAAAAACATAGACCGAGAATGGGATTTGGAGCTCGAACACCTTCTTGAAAGGACCTAAATCATCATTAGGGACTTTGGTAACTATTTTCTGACAATGTATCACATGTAATTTTGGGTGCATACATATTTCCCCCTTAGAGAAGCGTATTAGCCATGAAAAGGCATAAAATGTAGAGTCTGAGTATGGAATTCCTAAAAAGGGGAGTTATAAGTTATACCCGACACATATGTGTGTCAAAATTTCTCCTCCCAAACTCCTGCACCCTGTAAGAGAAAAAGAAGACTCAAGTGTAGATAGATAAAATATTGAAAAATAAGCACTAAATCAAAACATCAAGAGGAATTACCTTTTTTTTGGGGACATAGAGATATAAATACACCAACGCTCCAGCCCTATGAAAACATACACTCAAAATGAGGTTAAAAATAACATATATATATATATATATATATATATATAAAATGAACTCACTTTTCAATTCATTTGTGCATTCTTGATTTGGTGAATTTGGAGCTCTGGATTCATGGTGACCATTTCTGATGAGAGTACAAAAAAAATGTTGCAAGATAGCGATCATGCCTCCATGTGTGGGAGATCGACCAACGTGGTCTAAGGTTGGTTATTTTCACTTTTGTCTTTTTATACCTAAAATGTAAAAATGTTGAAAAGTTCACCTAGGGGGATTATTTTCAAAAAAATTGTCTTAAATGAGTCTCTAGGGGTCGCCCATAGGGCATTCTTTTATTTTGTCAAAAATGGTCTTTCTCTACATTTTTTCATCATTTTTAGGGTTAAGGGAATGTTTGGAAAATCAGCTCGGGAGAGCGCCTCCCAAAGCGAGGAGGAGGTGGTCATGAGACCGCCACCTTACTTGGACGGAGGTTCGAACAAAATGACCAAAATGTACACTAACTTGATTTTTTTGGGATTTTTCATGTTTTTTCATGTTTTTAGTGAGATTATATTCTTGTATACATCACTAACTTTCTCTTTTTCCATGTTTTGGTGAATTTAAAAGGAGTAAATCAACTGGAGTTGAGAGAGGGATTGTGATTGGCTCCTAGGATTCTTGATTAACGACTCAGCCGAGAGGAAATTCAGCAGAGGGCAGGTATCTAGAGGATTACACGGGTGCCCCATGTTTCCCTACCAATCACATATTGTGTGACTTGTTTTCCTACTGGGACACAGATCAGAACACTTTATAGTTTCCAGGTGTCAGGGGAAAGTGGACCATTACTCTAGAGGATGTATACTACATCCTTGGGCTCCCGATTCTTGGGAGGAGACTAACTTTGGATACTTGTGAGATCCGGGGTTGTGATGACATAGTGGGCCACGTATATGGGAGACACCATTGTCTCATCTAGTTCAAAGAAGGGGATGAAATTCTAGTCCATTGCTACTGCTCCTATTTCAATCATTCGAGATCCATTATTGCTATCTTATCCACGTGATTGATTGGGGACAAGGAGGTCATACCCTTATCTACTTCCTCGCTACTATTATCACACAAATTGATGGACATGGTTTTAGGTACACCTAGGGAGAAGACATCCTAGGGACTACCTACCATGACTTATATAGGGTAGTCATATTGCAGGGAAGTCATTAAGCCACCCTACTCTTGTTATGAGCTGGTTATATGAGCACATCAGCCCCTATGGAAGGGAAGAAAAGGTATTGGATCCAGCGATTATCCATGTAGCGAGGTGGACAGCTATGTCAATTCTTAGGAAACCTCATCAGCCAATGGATTCTCTGAGTATGGCATACATGATTGTCACTCCCTACCAGGACATGGAAGGGTTATGGGGACAAGAGGTGACCATGGTGGTAGCTTGTTCTTCCATAGGCTAGTTAGTTGACAGGGCCAGGAGATTCAAGACTCATCCATTTGATCAAGTTCATTAACAGTTTGGCTTACCATATGTTGACGTACTTCCCCCAGTGGTATCAGTCTATAGGACCATTCAAAAGGCCCAGAAGGTCCATATAGGAGATACCGAATGGACAGTAGTTACCTCAGGTGTGCCTATTATAGTTAGGCATGTGGTCCATACTCAACAAGTAGCTGGTGCCCCTTGAGTTCCTTTGCTCCAGATTTCAGCTGATCCTACTCACATTGGATGAGCCTATTGGTGTAGACTCTGATTTTGAGGAGCATATAGGAAATGAGACCAAGGAAGAGTCATTTGGAGAGGATATTGAGGAGGAGGATGAGGGGATGATGTAGAGACCGATGAAGAAGCCCATATGGAGGACGAGGAGAGAGATCTTGAGTGGTATGACACTCAAGAGATGCTGAGAGCAGCACATGAGGAGGCTAGTGCAGAGAGAGAGACCTTGGTCTCAGAGGAGCCATTTCCTCTAGATGGGGAGGGGGATGATGAGTCTTTGATCAAAAATTGTTTGGCCTCTAGCTCTGGGGAGGCCCCATAGCCTCTAGCAAGCATTGGCATCATTAATCAATGACCCCACCTAGATTCCCAAAGATTTTAGTATGTTTGATACTCTTCTCTTGACTTTGTTAATTTGAAATATTAGTTTTGGTATTCTCTCTTGATTTTAATTTTTTTGTTTTCTAACTTATCTCTTTCTTATTATTTCATTACTTGTAGTGACTACACAAGAGTGGCGATAGCTTATCCGATGGGTGTGCATGGACACCCTCCTGATTCCCTTGGGAAGACTTGAGCTGAGTTGATTGAGGACTCAGGTCAACCGCTAGTTTCCGGTAGACACACTGACGTGTTTTCTCCTATTTGGAGGAAAGATGAGGTGATGACCTCCCTTCATACCCGATGGCTAGATATGAGGCCACCGAGCATTTGATGAGGTAGATCCATTCATGTAGTAAGACCATGGGTGGTAGGCATCATCATGAGCACTCACACCATTCGGTTAATTATCAGCGCCATCACATCCGTAGTAGGATCTCTAGATGTGGTTGTGCACCATCCGAGGGATCCCATAGGGATTGACAAGCCATTAGGCCATTTTATTTATTTTTTTCCATTTTATTAGGTATTATATGATGTTTTGTATATTTCAAGCTCATTGTAAGTGTTTTGAGCATGCCTTAGCATGTGATGACATTGTATACAAACTTGACTCACCATGATATATACAGAATTTTATTTTTGGTTCGGTAATCCATTGTATCTGAGTTGAATTTATTTTGGTTTATTTCTCATGTGTACTCTAGACATTTAGAATTTCCATTTTTCCATGATTTTTAGAATACATGCAGTGAATGATAATAGAATGATTTATTTTTTGTATTTTATAATGTTGATATGATAATGTAGACACAATGTGATGTTAAAATTTAGTTTCTTCAAGAAATCTTCAACAATTCATATTGTCTTGGAAAAACGTGGTGAAACAATGATATGATAAGTAAATGTACTTTCCCCACTCCCAACTCCACACAACCATTAGGATGCGAGGGCTCAACACCAAGAGTCATAAAGGGCATAAGTTAAGAAAAAATGTTGAATGGTAACTATGAGGGAAAGACAATGGTTTGACAGGACCAAATTAAGACAATATAACCTCACCCTACTCAAGTTACTTCATAGTTTAGAATGTGATTTACTTTCCAGTTTATCTAGACTTAGATCCGTAGATGGCTACTTGGTTGACAAAATATGGTTTTGAGGTTTTAAACTCTTTTAGAATTTTGGACATCTAACTCACTTTTCTTTTTGACTTATTATTTCACAACATTTGAATGAATTATTTGTAACCTTCAAGTTTATCAAAGAGACCCCTACACCTTACCCCATGCTACTAGTAGGAATCATGGGCTCATCATCATGGACAAGGAATAGACAAGTAAGTGCATTTCTTTCCTTTCCCAATCCTACATTACCAATAAGAGATGTAGGTTGAACACCAAAGGTTGGTAGGGAAAATAAATGTGTAAAATAAAATTTTCTATGGATTTGCATTTGACTTACTTATCTAGGAAACATTTTTAGTATGTTCTTATTTCCAAAGAGATATTTATCGATAGATGTGACACCATGAAGCTTCTATAATAGAATATAGGTAAAGACACCTAATCTAAAAAGAGACTATAAGTAGAACCAAGTATGCCGGCCTTGGTATGGTCACGGTCAAAACTTTGTCTTATCCGGTTTGAACTAAGGATTTGATTCAAAAACAATTGATGATACCATGAAAATTTTAAGAGATATAATTTCAATGTTTTTCCAATGTTTTTAATAAATTTTTATCAATTTCTATAAAAATAAGTCCCTTGATCACAAATTTTATAGAATGAACTAGGAGATGAAAGTGCAAAGTGCGAGATGCAAAGATTGTACATATGAAAATGTTAATGGATCATGTGTAATACCTCTAAGGTGAAGAGAGTTCACACATTCGTTAAAATCCTCACCCTCTAGTGCACATAGTCAAAACACCCCATTTTTGTAGTCTTCTACTACTCGATATGGACCCAACCACCTAGGTCTGAATTTTCTTCCTTCGTCGATATTTTTGTCTATCTGGCTATCAAGTCTTAAGACCAAATCTCCCTCGTATATTTCACGCTCGTAAACCTTCTTGTTGTATTGTCGAGCCATCCGGTCAGCGTAAATGCTATGCTGTTGTTCAACATTGAGTCTAACCTCATCAAGAATTTCTAACTAAGAGAGTCACACTTCTTGATAGCCTTCTTCTCCCAAGATTCCTTGTAGTGAAATACGAGACTTGGTATTTTGACCTTGAGTAGTAGAATTGTTTCCCCACAAAATACCAAAGAAAATGGGGTTGCCTTGTTGGTGTTCTAACTGATGTTTGATAGGCCCACAAGGCTGGAAAAATATTTAAATGCCAATCTCATTTGTTCTCCTTAACGGTCTTAAGGAGGATGGAATTTAACGTCTTATTCATAGCCTCAATCTATCCATTGGCCTGAGGATAATAAAGAGAAGTCATGTGATGAATTATCTATAAATTTACACATGATTCACATACCTCATCATTTTTGAATGATATGCCATTATCTCGAGATAATGACACATGGGACCCCATACCTACAAATGATCTAGTTTAAGATGAACTTAGTGATCATAGAGTTAGGTATAGTGGTAAGAGGCATGGCTTCCCACTTGGTAAAGTACTCTGGCCATGTGATTATGAATTTATGGCCATCTTGATGAGGGAGAGAATCCCTATCAAATTCGGGCCCCACATGGAAAAGGGCCATGGGGTTGTAATTTTTGTAAAGCTTGTGCTAGTATGTGGATCTCGTGGGAGAAATCTTGACATTTTTGGCATTTATGCACAAACTCAATCGTCATGCTCTAGAGTGGGCCAAAAATAGCCCATCTGATGTATCTTTCAATTAGTGGTGTGGCTGCCGAAGTGAACTCCACATACTCCTCTATGTGATTCATAAAGAATATTTTCATATTCTTATGCATCAACACATCTTAACAACATTTCATCGAAGGTTTTATGATAGACAACTTGCTCCAAAATAATGTACTTAGCAGAAATGATGCGTAGCGCCTACTTTGTTGTGATGTTTCCCCTTTTGGATACATATGGTCCACTATAAATTAATGACGTCAGTATACCATGGACACATAGAAATGGGGTGCCTTTTCTTGATGAAGTATACACACTCATCGGGAAGTCTAGATCTACCAAATCACCTCTATCTAATGGATTATCAGCCAACTAATCCGCAATGATTTTTCCCTTGATGTATTTCTACTTAATAAATGTTAGCTCAAATTTTCCCATCAGATTTATGAAGCGTCCAACCTTCTTAGATAAGGATCCTTGTGTGAGGAATGTCCGTAAGTGATCTGACTTATCAATAACCCTCGTTGCTCGATTCAACATATAATTTCTCGAGTGCTTTTTTGCAAAAACTACATAAAGGTATTATTTTTCTGCTTGGGTGTAGCATGTCTCATAATCAAGCAACACTAGACTAATAAAATAGATTACACACTCTCGTTTATCATCATCTTCTTGAGCTAACATGCAAGCTATCGAAACATCCATAGCTCGTGAATACAAGATCAAATGGTGATCTAATCTAGGCGGCAAGAGTGTGGGAGGGGACAATAAGAATCATTTAACCAATTCAAATTCCTCATCACATTCATTTGTCCAATCAATGTGGAAATCCTTTTTCAACAAATTGTTGATTGGGTGAATAGCAAAGTTCAAGTCGGGATAAATATTCGATTGCCCCAATTTTCAAAGAAATGATCGATGCCACACTCGTCCGTTGGTGGAATAATTTCCAATACAACTTAGATTTTGGTTGGGTCTACATATATTCCTTGTGAAGATATTATGTACCCCAAAATCTTGTATCATGTTACACCAAATACATATTTTTATAGATTTAATGCGACACCGTATTTGATTAATCAAGAAAGGATGATACAAAGCACCTCCGGGTGATCGCAGTGCTTTTGGCCTTATCCAGTAGTTCATCTATGTAGGATTCCAAAATCTTATGTATAATATCATGGAATATATAAGTCATCGCTCATTGGTATGTAGCACCAGTGTTCTTAAGCCCGAACAACATGACAACATAACAGTAGGTTCCCCAAGGAGTTATAAACGTAGTTTTGGCCCAATATTCTTTAGAGATTCTAATCTGATTGTACCCAGAGAATCCATCCATAAGAGACAAAAACTCAAAACCAGTTATTGCATCAACGATAACATTGATGGATGGTAATGGGAAATCATCTTTGGGACAAGACTTATTTATATCCCAAAAATCTATGCAGATGTGGATCTTTCCATTTTTCTTGGGAACAGGGACTATGTTAGACACCCATTATGAGTAATCAACTAGCTTAATGAATCCCACTTGGAGGAGTTTCATCACTTCTTCCTTCAATGAGGGCCACCTTTGGCTTCATGGGCCTTGACTTTTCGTAGTTGGCTTTGCATTGTTGTCACCCTCAAAATTCCTCTCTTTTGAAGTCAAGTTTTGAAAAATTGAGTTGGTACCTTAGAGAAATGGATCGCATTGAGCCTGGTATTATTTGTAGTTTTCCATTCCATGGAGAAAATTTTTAAATTTGGCATAAATGTGGAGTTTTTCCTTATTTTTATTTTTCCCACAGTTGGGAATGATGACATAACTTTCTTGTCAATTTGTGCCCCAACATCCACAAGTATGTGGACATCTTTGATTAGATGCGGCGTGGCCATATTTAAAGTGACAATAGAAGCCTCCACACGTCCAAATGGTGTAAATCCAAGGGCAGGGCCCAAGGGATAGTCCTTAAATAAGTGTAGGATTTCCACGTGTCCCAGGTCCAAAATGAAGATAGAATAAGCCTAAATTGACTAAGCATGGAAGGTTCAGCGGATGGTGCCACATGCCTCATCAATGCAACTTCAAAGGGTCGAAGCCAAGGGTGGTTCCCCAAATTTTTTCCATCCCTCCACATGTCCCAGGTCCAAAAAATAGAAAGAGTCGATCGTTTAATTGACTAAGTATGAGAGGGTCAACGGAAGCCTCCACGTGCCTCAATGGTGTAATTTTAGAAGTGAAACCAAAGGGCCAATCTCCAAATGAGTGCTAGCTCGCCATATGGTCAGAGTCAAAGGAGAGATAGAGTTGTCCATTGAAAAGTCTAGGACTGGTAGAAGGAGCCACGCATCAGCTCGAGCACCCTTTCAGGAGGGTGAATCCAAAGCGGAAACTCAAATGAGCACCAACTCTCCATATGTATAAGGACCAACAAAATTCAAGTGGGTAGTAGGCCCAAATTAGCTAAGTATAAAAGAACAGGGAACTCTCCACATGTATCTTTGTGTAACTCTAAATGAAGAATAAAGAGTGGGCCCTCAAGTGTTCGTGGGCTTGCCACTGGTCATAGTAAAAAAGGGGCAAGTCGACCATTGAATTGGATAAGTATAGAAGGGTTTACGGAAGCCTCCACATGTCATCTTGGCACAAATTCAAAGGAAAAATCTGGAGGCAGGTCCCAAATGTGCACTGAGCCTCCACGTGTCCAGGGTCGACATATGACCCCACCAAATAAAAGGGACTTAGTCAAAAATGAAAAAATACTAAACTAGCCCACAAAGGACACATGGCCATGTTTCAAGCAGTGTTAAGCGGGAGGTGGGCCCTTTTTGTGTTTTGATGCCATTAAAAATTCAAAGCAGGAAAGTGGGTCATCAAAGTGATTTGAGAATTTGAGAATTTGAGCTTTGTTTCCATAAAGGAGCTTAAAGTTAAAAAGTGACCCGCAACCCCGCCCATGCCAAGGGAAAAATTCAAATGTTGAGCCCGCATCAAAATTCAAAGTGGGGAGGCGGGCCGGTAGAGCAATTTGAGTTTTTGAGCCCACGTTGAAAAGAGGTAAAATTATAAAAGTGACCCACGACTCCATCCCACTCAAGTAAGGCCACATGTCAAGACCATATCAAAAGTAGGTGGGCGGGCCAAAATGTTCCAAAGTTTCATTTCTCCAAAGGGCAAAAATGCAAAAGGCATCCTCAGAGCCCACTTCATTTTAAATCTCTCCCACGTGGATGGCTCAAATTCAAAGTTTATAAAGGCAGATGAATAATTGTGATTCAATGCGTCTAGTTTTTCCACCAGGCATGGAAATGGCCGAGGCATTGGAGAGACTTAGACATCGGTTTCTTGAATCAGTTTTCATCATTTTTATGACCGAATGTAACCATTCTTGAAAATATTTAATGGATTCTCCATGCTATTGTTAGGGTTGGATCTTGGTACTCTGTAAAGGTAATAGATTTGAAGTAATCAATACAAAGTTTTTCCCCTTTTCTTCCTCTGTTATTCCTTCTTTCCTTGTCTGAATATTTGGGAATCATCCATCTTTTATGATAGGAAACTTTGTGTTCTTGTTTATATGATTTCTGAACTTTGCATCTGGAATTATATTGGTTATGAAAGTGAATGATTCTATTCTGCAACTCCTTGGTTCAATACGTATAAGGTTATACTCTGCTATCTATATTTCCAAAGGTATTGTTATGTTCTTCCTTTCTCATCTCCTTAATTCTTCCATTCTTTCGTATTGATGATCTTTGGGCATAAAACATTTCAAAGTATCAGAATCCACACTTTGAAAGTTGTACATTTGTATATAAGTTTTTTTGCTTTCTTTCAATAAGGGAACCTCTCCCATTAAAGAGGAGGGACTTGTTGTCCCTTGACTATGTGGTTTTTAAAAGTATCATTTTAAAACCCAATAGTTTTTGGTGACTCTACTGGGATTTCATTTCAAACGGATCCCTTTCTAAAAGAACAACTTCAAGATCATTGTTGGTCTAGTGAATCTACGGTATACACGTGGGAAGAAAGCTCTCGGGGTTGAGGATTCCCATTTTCAACTTTTGGAGCAACAAAACTTCTCTCTTCCAACAAGAAGGAATAGAGGAACTCATTCTACAAGCACACCTCCTGTTAAAGACAAAAATTCCAAGGATAGCATTCCTCAAGAACATCTCAGTCCTAATCTCCATGCTTTGATACTTGCTTGGTGTTTCAGTTCCCCTTCAGTCAATTTTTCCAAAGATGGCATCCTTTTTTGCCTTGGGGACAACAAGTTGGGCCTCTTTCTCTTCCTCAGCCATTACATGAGTTACCTAGGGGTAACAGAAAAGTTTTCCCAAGTTCCGGGGTGATGGGAAGGTTCATCCAGATGAACACATTACAACCTTCATTATTACATGTGGGATTCTTGGGGTTGAACATGAAGATGTCTCTTGTCAGGATTTTTGTGGAGACATTGCAGAAAATGTTGTTGATTGGTTTTATCATCTTCTTGTTGGGTCGATCACTAATTGGAATACCATGAAAACTCAGTTTGAGAAGTGTTTCAAACCTGCTGAAGATGTGCATGCTTTGTTAGCACAAATTTCTCATATCAAGAAGGAAATATTTGAGCCCATGAGGGAGTTTGTGGCTAAATTCAACAAGCTAATTAATAAAATTCCACAGAACACTCATCCAGTGGATCAAATCCAAAAGTGCTTCTTCCTCAATGCCCAGTTTCTGAAGTGAGTTATGCACTAAGGAGAGCTAACCTTGCAACTTTGGATGTTGATCAACATTTAGCTATCAGTGTTGAGGATGATTTAATCATGTCTGGTAAACTAAAAGAGAATCCTCCAAATCTAAAGCTTCTTCTTCTTCCTCTTCCCCAGAGCCAATTTTGATCAATTAGTACAAAAGCTTGTAAATGATCTCATTGCTCTCAAGAAACAATTGGCTCAACATACTCCTTACCAAGATGTTCCAAGGAAAAATTTTCAGCCCAGAACCATCTAGCCTTCTTCTTAGACCAGATTGGCTATTGAAGGCCCACCCATCAAGGTTCCAGTCAATGCAACTTGTGAAGTTGAAGAACCTGATGATGAGGAGTGTAATGAACTCTATGAAGAACCAAGAAGAAGAAGTTGAAGAACTGGAAGAGCTTGGTGGATCTCAAGTTCATTTCCTCACCACTGAAGGTATGGATGATGAAGATGAATATGATGAAAGAGTGGTAGATATGAATAGTGAGTCATATGTTGTCATGACTCTAGGAGAAAAAAAAAAAAGAAAAAGTGGTGCAGCCTACTAAGAAATCTAAGGAGTTTCCTATAACTATCCCAGTTGTTACAAGAAGAGGAGCTCCTATTCCCACTGCCTCCACACAAAAGGTGAGTAATGCTAATCCTCCTTCTTCTACTTCTATTTCCAAAACTCTTTCTCCTTCAAATCCTAAAAATGATAGATCAAAAGTCTCTCAAGTTCCTAGCAATGATGCCCCATCTACCTCTGGATCTTTTGATATCATTGATCACCTAAAAAGACCAAAATCCAAATTTCAGAGGCAGAGTTTTACCAGACTCATCCAAAAGATTTTGCTAAAATGGTAAAATTTGTAAATTCCAAATCCAAAGTCTCATCTAGTACTTCTAAAGGCCTTTTTCCCACCCCCTCTTCCTCACCTCAATCAAGCCTTGTGGCTGCAGTCACTTCCCCTAATGAGAAAATTGAACCATTTTATGTGACTCTTCTCATAGCTGGCCATAAACTCAGTAATTGTGTTATAGACTCAAGAGCATCAGATAATGTAATGCCTACAAAGGTAGCCCATGCTTTGGGTCTGACCCTAACACGTGCCTTTGGTTCTTGTTATTCCATGGAAAGTAGGAAAGTGCCTTTGGTTGAAGAATTAAAGATGCACAAGTAGCTTTTGCTACTTTTCCAGAGAAAGAGGGTCTTAGCCACTATTTTGGTAGCTGATATTCCTCCCTCATATGGGATGTTGCTGAGTAGAAATTTTTATAAGGAGGTAGGAGGTGAAATTCAAATGGATTGGTCACATGCTTTGATCTCGGTCAATGGAAAAATGAAGAAGTTGCTACTACCGAGAAACAAACTGAATACATTGTGCAAAAGACTGATGATCCAAAAGCACAGATACTCTATGAGATATGCAGGGCATGGTAACTACATGATCATGTCACAAGATGAGGCAAGGCTTCCTAAGGGAGTGATTCATGACCCCAATGGAATTTGGACTCTAGAGTTTGATGGAAGCTACTCTTCAGCTAGTTCTAGAGCTGGAGTGGTGTTGACATCTCCAGAAGGGAACATTCATCCTTTCTCCTTCAAGCTCTGTTTTGAAAATACAAACAATACAACTTGAATATGAGGCACTCATACTTGGATTGAACATGGAAAAAGAAATGGGAGTGAAGAATATTTGTGCTCATGGTGATGCAGAGCTTATTGTGAAACAAGTCAGAGATCTTTTTCAAGTCAAGAATAGGAGATTGAAACATTATAGAAATCTTGTCTGGGATTCCATTGAGTTTCTTGATGCTTTCTCCATTGAAGTTGTGCTAAGAGAAAGGAACACTAGAGCTGATTCTCTAGCTGTCTCTAGATCTTTTCTTGATTCCTCATCCAGATTTCTCTCAAGAGAAATTTACCATTGAAATGATTCATAGGCCCAAATACTAGATAATGCAAATAATTGGTAGGTTTTCAATGATGATCAACATTTGCTCTCTTTCTTAGAGCTTAAGGATAATTTTGACCAGTTATATTTTGAAGGAAGTGAGACCTTTCCTAGAGAGTGTGTATCCTCTAATGAAGGAGATATCAAGGAAGAGATGGATCAAGATGGCTGCATCAAATTGAAAGGTAACAAGATCCCTAAAGGGCTGGTGAGTTTGGAAGATTTTTTTGATAAGCATGATAGGTACATTAAGTCTAAAGCTTCCCAAGGAGCTCGGTAGTCTACTGAATGTGAAAAGATTAATATTGGGAGTCTTGATGAACCCAAGATGGTGAACATTGGAAAATGTCTGCACTCAAGAGGAGAAGAAGAAGTAAATCTGCTAAAAAGGTATGTTGATGTTCTTTCCTATTCGTATGATGATCTCAAGGCTTTCCAGCCAAAGGAGATGCAACACTTTATCCCTCTGAAACCTGGGATCAAACCATTCAAGAAAATAAAGGAAATACAATCCCAAGGTTGCTGACACTATTTTTTAGAGATCTAGAAGTTTCTAAAGGCAAAGATCATCTTTCCTATACATCATTCAACATGGATTGCCAACATTGTGCCTATCAGGAAGAAGAATGGTGAGATTCACATCTGTGTGGATTTCAGGAATTTGAATCAGGCCTCTCTGAAGGACAACTACCCTCTTCCCATGATGGATCAAGTTTTTTAAGTTTTCACAAGGATCTAGATGTTGTCTATGCTTGATGGATTCTCTGGATACAATCAAGTGGAAGTCAATACCCCAGATCAACACAAAACTACTTTCACTACTCCTTGGGGCACCTTTTCCTACAAGAGAATGCCTTTTGGTCTTATCAATGCTAGTGCCACCTTTCAAAGGGAAATGGACTTGGATTTTGGCAGTTTAAAGGGAAAGTGTGTGGTTGTGTACCTTGATGATTTGACTATTTTCTCCAAAACAAGGGCAGATCACTTTCAACATCTTGAAGCAGTCCTCCAAAAGTGCAGAGAACATGGAGTTTCTCTCAATCCAAAGAAGTTTGTCTTTTGTGTCACTGAAGGAAAGTTTCTAGGGCATATTGTCTCCAAAGAAGGAATCAAGATAGATCCAGAAAGAGTTCAAGCAATCCAATAGATTCCTCTTCCCACAAGCAAAAAGGGTGTTCACTCTTTCTTTGGTAAGATAAACTTCCTGAGGAGATTCATTCCTAATTTTGCAGAATTGACTATGAGCATTGCTCACATGATGAAAGGAAAGAAAAAAATTTGGTTTGGTCTTCTAAGGGTAAGGAATCATTTGAAGGTATCAAGAAAGCCATTGCTAAAACCCCCATCTTAGCATGTCCTGATTTCAACAAGGATTTTATCATCTATTGCTATGCTACAAAGAATACCTTGGCTGTTGTGCTAACTCAAAAGAATTATGAGGATCATGAAATTCCAATTGCCTTCATGAGCTATGTTCTAAAAGCTCATGAGTTGAAATATACTATGATGGAGAAACATGCTTTTGCAGTGGTCAAAGTTATCAAGCAGTTTCATTTTTATATTCTTAATTCTCACTTTGTTGTGCTTGTTCCTGATACAACCATCAAGTCTATTCTTACACAACAAGAGTTTGGAACTAAGAGAGGTAATTGGGTAGCAAAAGGTCCAAGAATATGACTTGATATCAAGCCAACTAAGCTAGTCCATGGGTAAAGGCTTGTGTGAGCTTATTGCTGAAGGAGTTGATGCAAAATTGTCCAAAGAAGTAGTTGATGTTCCTGTTGTCCTTTTCCTCAGTTCAACAGATGAATGGTATGTTGATATTGCACATTTTCTTACTTATGGAGAGTGTCCATCCCACTTGAGTGCCAAGGAAAAGAGGGCTATTAAGCTAAGGTCTGCATAATATGTATTATGGGAGAATGCTTTGTTCAAGCAAGGCATAGATGGAAGATTCTTGAAGTGTGTAGACAAAGAGCAACAAAAGAAGTTGTTCTCATCTTTTCATGATCAGGCTTGTGGAGGCCATTTCTCTTCTACTGTCACTACCCATAAAATCCTTCATGTTGGGTACTATTGGCCTACATTGTTTAGAGATGCATCAAAATGGGTAGGTAAGTGTGAAGCCTGTCAGACTTTTGTTGGGAGACCTAAGTTGGTTTCTTTTCCACTAAAGCCAATAGTGATTGATGAGCCCTTTCAACAATGGGGATTGGATTTCATTGAACTCTTAACCCACCTTCCAGTGCTGGACATACTCATGTGCTAACTATACATAGACTACTTCACTAAGTGGGTAGAGGCCATTCCAGTCAAAAGCACTACTTCTGAGGTGGTGTGTAATTTCATTAAGGAGAACATATTGATAAGGTTTGGGGTACCAAACAAGATTGTGACTAATAATGCTTCAAATTTTTCTTCTTCTCGAGATGATGGATTTCTTCTATGGTTATGGAATTTCCCTTGCTCATTCTTCATACTACTACCCCAAGGGAATGGACAAGCAGAATCAACAAACAAGAATCTGGTAACCATCGTTTAGAAGCTTGTCAATGACTCTCAGAGGAATTGGCACAAGAAACTTTATGATGCTCTCTGGGTAGATAAAATTACACCCAAAAGAGCAATTGGGATGTCTCCATTTCAAGTGGTGTATGGTGTTGAAGCTCAGCTACCAATAATAATGGAATTACTAGCCTTGCACTTAATGAAGGCTATTGAAGATTCAAGTTTTACCAGTTCCTTGGACAAGAGGATCATGTATCTCCGTAACTAGATGAAGACAGTTTGCAGGTTTTTGATAGATATCAGCTCATCAATTAAGGGTGAAGGATTTTTTTGAAAAGAAAGCTAGACCCATAGATTTTCAAGTGGGAGACATTGTTCTGTTGTGGGACAAAAGGCATGAACCTCGAGGAAGCCATGGTAAGTTTGATTCCCTTTGGCTTGGTCCTTTTAAAATCAAGCACTTTTCTAGAGAAAAATTCATTCTATTTGGATTATATGGATGGTTCTCCTCTCCCACTTCCTTATAGTGGGAAGTATTTGAAGTTGTTCAAGTCCTAGGTGACTAGGTGGTCCTTCTGTATATTGTGTACAAGTGTTTTGGTTTTGGTCGTCTTTTTGTGTTTTGTTTCTATTTTTCCTTTTTGGTTTTTTTCTTTTCGTGTTTTTCTGTGTGTTTTTTCTTCTATTTATTTTCCCAATGGATAAGGCACTTCTGCTTTCCTAGATTTTTCTATGGTCCTTGATCTTGCCTCATTCCTCTATCAAGTCATCCCTAGAAAGAGCCAACTATTTTCACCCTCAATTCCCCTCTTTTTGAAGTCAAGTTTTGAAAATTTTGAGTCGGTACCTTGGAGTAATGGATCACGTTGAGCCTGGTATTATTTGTAGTTTTCCATTCCATGGAGAACAATTTGAAATTCAAGCATAAAGGTGGAGTTTTTCCCTTTCTTTTTTATTTTTTCCCATAGTTGGGAATGACGGGTGTATCTTCCTATCAATTTTTGCCCCAACATCCATGGGTAGTACGTGGACATCTCTTGATTGGATGTGGCATGGCCATGTTTCAAGTAACAATGGAAGCCTCCACACATCCAAATGGTGCACAACTCCAAGGGTAGGGCCCAAGGATAGTCCTCAAATAAGTGCAGGCTTTCCACATGTCCTAGGTCCAAAATGAAGACAGAACAAGCCTAAATCAGCTAAGTATGGAAGGTTCAATGGACAACACCACGTGCCTCATCGGTGCAACTTCAAGGGTCAAAGCCAAGGGTAGTTCCCAAAACTTACATCGCCCCTCCATGTGTCCTGTGTCTAAAAAGAGACAAATTCGATCGTTTAATTGACTAAGTATGAGAGGGTCGGTGGAAGCCTCCACGTGCCTCAACGGTGTAATTTCAGAAGTGAAACCAAAGGGCCAATCTCCAAATGAGTGCCAAGCTCACCACGTGGTCAAAGTCAAAGGAGAGACAAATTTGGCCGTTGAAAATCCAAGACCAAGCGAGAAGGAGCCACACGTCAGCTCTGGCCCCCTTTTAGGAGGTGAATCCAAAGCAAAACTCAAATGAGCACTAGCTCTCCATGTGTCTAGGGTCCAATAGAAGTCAAGTGGGAAGCAGGCCCAAATCAGATAAGTATAAAAGAACCGGTAGAGCTCTCCATGTGTCTCTTTGGTGCAACTTCAAAGGAAGAATCAAGAGTGGGTCCTCAAGTGTGCGCGGGCTCACCATGTGGTCATAGTCAAAGAAGGGGCAAATCCGCCATTGAATTGGCTAAGTATAGAAGGGTTTGTGGAAGCCTCCACATGTCATCTTGGTGCAAATTCAAAGGAAAAATCTAGAGGTAGGTCCCAAATGTGCTGAGCCTCCATGTGTCTAGGGTCAGACATATGACCCCACTAAACAAAAGGGACTTAGTCAAAAATGCAAAAATATAAACTAGCCCACAAAGGACATGTGGCCATGTTTCAAGCAAAGCTAGGAGGTAAGGTCAGGTGGGCCCTTTTTGTGTTTTGATTCCATTAAAAATTCAAAGTGGGAAAGTGGGCCATCGGGGTGATTTGAGAATTTGAGATTTTTTTTCATAAAGGAGCTTAAAGTTAAAAAGTGACCCGCAGCCCGCCCATGCCAAGGAAAAAGTCAAATGTTGAGCCCACATCAAAAGTCAAAGCAGGGGAGGTAGGTCACAGAGAGAATTTGAGTTTTTGAGCCCGCATTGAAAAGAAGTAAAATTATAAAAGTGGACCCACCACTCTGTCCCCACTCAAGTAAGGCCACATGTCAAGACCATATCAAAAGCGGTGGGTGGGCTAAAATGTTCCAAAGTGCCATTTCTCCAAAGGGCACAAAATGCAAAAGGCATCCTTAGGCCCACTTCATTTTAAATCTCTCCCACGTGGATGGCTCAATTCAAAGTTTTGCAAAGGTAGGATGAACGGCTATGCGATTCAATGTGTCTAGTTTTTCCACCAGGCATGGAAATGGCCAAGGCATTGGAGAGACTCAAACATCAGTTTCTTGAATCATTTTCATCATTTTTATAACCAAATGTAACCATTCTTGAAACTATTTAATGGCTTCTCCATGCGCCATTGTTAGGGTTGGATCCCGTACTCTAGTAAAGGTAATAGATTCAAGTAATCAATACATAAGTTTTCCCTTTCTTCCTCTTTTTCCTTCTTTCCTTATCTGAATATTTGGGAATCATCCATCTTTTATGATAGGAAACTTTGTGTTCTTGTTTATATGATTTTTGGAACTTTGCGTCTATGGAATTATATTGGTTATGAAAGTGAATGATTCTATTATGAAAATCCTTGGTTCAATACATATAAGGTTATACTCTTCTATGTATTGTTATGTTCTTCCTTCCTCATCTCCTTAATTCTTCCATTCTTTCATATTGATGATCTTTGGGCATAAAACATTTCAAAGTATCAGGAATCCACACTTTAAAATTTTTACATTTGTATATAAGTTTTTATGCTTTCTTTCAATAAGGGAACCTCTCCCATTAAAGAGGAGGGACTTATTGTCACCCGTGGTTTGTTAAAAGTATCATTTAAAAAAATCCCCCTCTTTTCCTACCTCACAAGTTTTGAGTTCCCTCCTAGGGGAAGATTCTATCATGGGATTCCCAAAATAGGAAGAAGAGTGTGGAATTAGAGAAAGATTAACCTCGTGATGTGTAAGATTTAATTCTTTGAGAGTGTTTAGATATCTTAGAATTTATTTTCCAATGTCAACGCAATCGAATGATAGACTCACTTTCGGTCTCTACGTATGTCAACATTGGAGTTACCGATTGTTGAGTGGAAAAGAGTATGATGCAAAGGAGAGGGCACACATAAGATTCACACGGGGTAAAACATAGTCAAAGGTGTGGAAGGATAGGGAAGGACACACGTGTGAAAGACAAGGGTAGATTCGGGACTTAGCCATTTTCACATGTATGGGATATTTTTGGAGATAGCGTGCTGAGAACACAAAAAGGTAAAGAATTCCATGAAATTCATGGGCTATTATTGGAAGAGTGGCTACAAAGCGCTTTACATGGGTGCATGCTAAGAATAGAATTGCTACACGCAAGTTAACCATAAGAGGTCTATTGTTAACGTACTTTCATGTGTGGCTATTATTGTAAAGTTGCATGGCTATTGTTAGTATGCAACCTATTTTGAGAGTTATACAAGTGGTGAAGGGTAAGTCCCCACCCTTATAAATATGTAATGATCTCATGCGTAGAATAGAGGGACTATGTAAGAACTGAATTATTGTGAGGTTATGTTGTCATATTTGTTACACGCATGAGATTATAGTATTACTTGTTGTAATGAGATTCTGTGTATTTATTGTGTTTAATATAATGGAGTGTATTGGCTAAATCAGAGTATTAATCATGAGCATAATTGGTTCTTGCATGATTGACTTCATTATGGTTATTATTTAAATTTGTTACTCTTTAGATCTAGATTTATACATGCTCTGTTGAATGTTATATTAATTATGGATCTGAATGCATTAATTCTTCATCATGCTAACATCCCGAGACAAAAACCTAAAGAGGGGCTTGGTACCTTTGTGCACTTCAGGTGAGAACTCATTCTAGGCCGAGTGATGTTCTAGTGCGCCTAGATTTTTACTAGAAGATTATGAGCTGCACCATTGGTTCCATTACTGGGACCTCTTTTTAGTTGTTTTCGGGATAGTTCATGATGAAGACATACCGGTTGAGCCGGGTAAGTTTTTAGGAGTGGATACATGATCTAGAAGAAGAATACGCATGGAGGTTCAACACCGGATCTATGTTTAAAACATGTGCATGGGTGGAACAGAATATGTATGATAGTTTGTATGAGAGCTTCTTCTTTATTTTTCTAGTATAAATGTACGAGTGGTTGGTTTCTTATGCATCAAAAATAGATTGGAGGTATCATGCACTTTTTTGGATGTAGGAAAAATTTCAGACGTCTATGATACTCGATCTAATTTGGACACATGCTATGGAAACTTGGTTTCGTGGTACTCTAAACAACTATATTCTGGAGTACTTAATTTCAACTTATTATTTCCTAGAGGTAACATAATTCCAATTTTTATGATATCACAAGGGAACTTACCTACAAGGCAATCCACTGGTGATCAAAATCTTGATGGTTACCTTGAACTTGGAATGCAAACCGATGGCTAACTAAACCCCACCACGCGGGGGGTAGGAGAAATTTTGGTGAAAGATGACAGACCTAGCGATAGAAAGGTTGAGAGAGGAAATACAACTTAAGTATAATGAGGCGCATGAGAGGGAGATAGAGAAGTAGTGGGATGTTGTACAGTGAAGGGCGTTGTGGAGAGGTATGGCTCATGAAAGGATTTAAATTTCACACGAGAAGATGTGGAGCAAGAGCATTAGGAACTCCCACATTTGGGAAAGCATGACAAGAACCTCCCCTTGGCCTCACATAGAAGTGCACCAGCAAATATGACCTAGGCTTTGAGTGTGCATCTGAATCTACCCGGTAACCTTGGCCTTGTAATTGGTTTTCTAGTACTTAGTATGAAAAGTAGTCGCAAGCTAATTTAGGTAGTGGAAGAATAGGAGTAAGTCATATAGAAAGTACATCGATGACAGGGAAAACATATTTTTGGTGTTTGGAGGTATCTTTTTAGGTGTATCATCCACACAAAATTCAAGTGCATAGAATTTTAGACTCACTTCTAAAAGTGGTAACACTTCACAGACTATAAGGGTGTAGTTTAGTAATATTGTTTGGACATAGGGAAGTACATCTTCTATTCCATCTTTGGCTACAAGTTGAGGATCAAGAGGTATAGATGGTTCTAGTTCCAATGGATCTAGTGGTTCTAGAGGAAAAGGAAACACAAGAGGTTCTAGATCAGGTGGGCAAGGTCCACACCAACCCCAGAATATTTACATGGAGATGTCTCTTCATATTCTAGAGTATAAGGGCATAGAAGATGATGCTAAACACATTTACATGTGTGAAATACTATGGTGCTCAAAATGAATCATGGCTTCGATCGTAGAGAAATTCAATTCACCACTACGTTACAAGGGCATGCACACAACTAGTACAGAAATTTTGACCCTAATCGATTTATAGACTGTGTAGCTTTAAAAGAATATTTCCTTAAAGAGTTTTACATCCTTGATTTTGAATAGAATATTATAAGTGTGCTCAAGGATATTAAGCAAGGAACTACTAAGAGTGTCAGAGAGTATGATGCATGTTTCAAAATTCTTTTATCTAAGATTTCTTATGATATTCATGCAAGCCAGCATGTGCAATGGTTTGTTGGAGGTTTGATTACACATTTTCAAATGGTGCTATCACATAAGACATACATTGATCCGTGTGAAGCACTTGAAGCATCTTTACATGCTAAGGTAGTAAAAGTATAGACACTGGGGTGAGCCCATTTTTGGAAGCACAAATTATAACCATGGCGAAGCATTTAGAGAATCTATCAAAAATTCAGCACATGATACATGCATGGGGATTTTTTGTATATATTGTGAGGTGGAAGGTCACACTAAGGATAGTTATCCCCATAGATTAGTACGCTCGTTGCTGCTAGAGTATGAGATATGTCATTTAAACCATGATGCTAGCCACTTACTATTATTACAATGCATGATAAGGAATAACGTCTCTTGTTACTGTAAAATTTACAGGTCCACAACTCACGACATGGAAGAATTATGACTGATTGGTCAGATCCATGATGTTATAGATATTGGTGTATGATAGACAGGAGTATCAAATAACTCTAAAGGCAAGAATGAGCATCAGGATCGAGATCACAATCAAGCATGCTATGATCAAAATGAAGGGCGTTTTGAAGGAGGTTGAGGATACCATGGTGGATTTGGAGGATGAGGCCATGGTGGTGGACGAGGTGAGTTCCCTCATGGAACATGTTATACATGTGGATCTCTTGACCACTATAGGCACAAATGTCCTTAGAATATTGCATGTTATTTCTATGGAAAGAATCATAGTTATGAGGAATTCCCATACCTATATGAGCATCTTAGTAAGCAGCATAAATAAGAAAAAAAAGGTGTAAGGATGGTTAGGATACAACGCGCTATGGAAAATCAAGTGGATGCCCAAGTTGAAACTAGAATCTAAGGTATTTCTTGTAAATATCACTACCCATGTCAAGCAAAGATGCCCCAAAGAAGCATTATAGTAGAATCCTACCATCACTAAGGAGGAGGTTCTACATGCACAATACCCAAATCCTATCCATCAGAAGGAGGTTTATTAGGAAACCATGGAGGTACTCAGAAATCTTCAGGGTGAAATACAATATTTAAAGGAGAAATCACGGAAGATGGAGAAAAAGAAAGTAGCAGAAATGGTCCAATCTGATATGGATGAATTTAAATAAGTGTGCAAGATGTTGCATTAGGATAATATCATTCCACTGTTAGGGAATTGGTTAAAGGGAAACACTCCACATGCAAGTATTGAGACTGGATAAAAATCCTACATGTAAATCTTCCCCCTCATAGCTTAGACTATGACAAGGAAATCACTATAAATGTTGCTATGGATGGATGGCTTTTGAGTAATATATTTATTAATACATGCATGGAATTCAATGTTCTTACTTTAGATGCATGGGTACAAATGGGGAGACCTCCATTGTAGCCATCTTCGAATGTATTATTCATGGCTAACCGAACTAAGGCCACTCCCATCGGAGTTTTAAAAGATGCATCCATTACCATATAGGGAGCCAAGTTCACTAGGGATTTTGAGGTTTTAGCACTAGCAGAGGAAGATATCTTCCCAGCTCTACTTGGGCGTCCTTGGTTCTTTTCGCAAGTAATGTTGATCTTTGGTTCAACAAGGGTTATATCAATTTTGAAAACAAGGAGGAAAGAGTTATTATCCCTTTAAAAATGACAAATTTGAACCCTACGTTGAGCATTTGAGTGAGGAAGACATGAATAGGATTTATGTAAGTGCCATTTGGGACCCGTGAGGCTCTTAAGCCATCTAAAGAAGGAATCCTTCAATGGGAAGATGCATAGTGTATTAACGATACTACAAGTGTTACTTGTGATAATTGGGCTCATAGTACTTATGAATTAGTAGGGCATGAAGTAAAGAGCACATTTACATGGGACAATAGACCTCATTGTATTAGGAGAATAGGTAAAAAATTGGTACCTCATTACACTGGAGAAGGAGATCCTATGGTATTTCTGTGTGCCATGGAGGAACAATGGATAAACTAGTTGGAGAGACAAAATATGCTAGCATATACCCTGCGTGGGACAACAATGCACTAGTGGGTGGTTCACAAGGATAATATTGTAGGATGGAATGAAATTAGGATTTCTCTTTCTACTAGGTTCTTCAAGAGAAATGCACCTACTCAAATCTACACTTATCATGGTAATCAACCTGTTTAGCACCACGTTCAGCAATGTGAGAGACTCTAGACAGAGGGGTAGGAAGCTTTACCACCTTTGCTCTGGGTGCAAAAATTTTATTCCACTTTACAAGGTTACGTGTGTGCTTGGTATGTATATGCAAAAAACCATAGAGAGACTGGAAATTGACAGGATTTAATTGCAGGACTGATCCAGACATTTGACTATTTATCTATTAAACCTCTAGTGGAAGAGGCATTAAAGGTTATAAAGCACTTAATTATGGGATATAGTTCCAAGGCGGAAGAACTCATTCAGGAGTTATTTGATGAAGAAGACTCAGGGGCATGTTTTTCTGAAGAAATAGAGATAGATTCCACACTACTTAGGCACGCTTTCCTTGAGAAGGAAAAAGGAAAGATGGTCAACTTAGTGGGTGGTGAAGAAGCAGAAAATCTTGATGTAGACCATTCAACAAGTAGGCGTGAGGTTTTAGATAGTGTAGATAAGACCACGTGTTCCTATCATGAACCTATGAAGACAAAGAAAGTGAATATTGGATCAAATGCTTGAGCCTAAGGAGGCCATAATTGGGGACTATTGGTATGACTCTGAAATAGAAAAAAATTATTGAGTTATTAGGATATTATCAGAACTTATTCCCTTGGGGATACCATGAACTCAAAGGCGTGTATGAATTATTAGTAGAAATGAATATAAATCTTAAGGAAGGTGTGTGCCTAGTCGAAAGATACCCTACAGGATGAACCCTAACTTGCGTGAAAAGGTCAAAGAAGAAATTGAAAAATGTTAAAGTCTGGAATCATCAAGCCCCTGGATGAGTCAAAATGGGTTAGCCCAATGGTGATCAATATCAAGAAGGATGGTTGGATTAGGATATGTGTTGACTACATGGATCTAAATGCTACATGTGTGACTCGATCCCTTTCCTACGCCATTCACCAAGGAAATACTAGAAGGCATTGCAGGGCACAAAATCTATTCTTTTACAGATGGATTCTTTAGGTATCATCAGGTTAGGATTGCACAGGAGGATCAAGAAAAGACTACTTTTACTACTTTGAATGGGGTATCTTTACCTATACTTGTGATGCCTTTTTTTCGAAAAATGCACCTGATTTTTTTCACACATAGTTGTTCAAGCATTTAAATATTTTATTCAAAACTTCTTACAGGTTTATTTAGATGATTGGATGGTGTATGGATTTATTAAGGATCATTGTGATAATTTATGCCTAATGTTTGAAATATGTCGATAGTTAAGCATCTCTTTGAACATCAAGAAATGTGTATTTTCTACACCATTTGGAATATTGTTAGGGCACATCATCTGTAAAGAAGGTTTGTTAGTTGATCCAGCTAAAGATGCAATCATTATCAGCCTAAAAGATCCTACCAGTCAAAGTGAGGTGTGTAGATTCTTGGGTCACACTGGGTATTATAGAAAATTTATAAAGGGGTATGCTAAGGTTTCCACACCCTTGGAGGAGTTACTAAAAGGAAAAGGGACATTCTACTGGGAGAACCACAACAACGCGCATTCAAGACATTAAAGGAGAAACTTACTACAACACCTATTCTACGCTTTCCTTCATGGGACCAACCATTTCATGTACATGTGGATGCCTCTGCATGGCCATTGGTGTGGTGTTGGCTCATCCCGATAAGGTATTATATATCATCCTATTTTTTTTTCTAATAGATAGTTGAGTCCCTAAGAGCATAATTATACAACTACAGAGCGCAAAGCTTTTTTAATGATCTATGTGCTACATAAATTCAGACAGTACCTGCTAGTAACACCATTTGTATTTTATACCGATCACATGGCATTGAAGTATTTGGTAAACAATCTTGTTTTACAAGGCCACATATGCTAATGGGTACTCTTATTCCAAGAATTTTATTTCACAGTTGTGGTAAAACTAGGGAAAAGTAATTCTGGACCACAACATTTATCCGAATAGGACTCGGGAGAAGAAGCACAAGAAATTAAAGATACCATGTCTGATACATAGTTATACATGTTACAATGCATGCCACTAGAATTAGAGGACATTGTTGTCTTTCTATGAATAGGTATGGCACCAGAAGGGATGAAATCCTTATAAAAGAAACAAATTTATATTCACGTGGCACCATTTATGTTGATTAGCAAAGTGACTCTATACAAGTTAGGTCAGATGAAGTATTGCATCATTGTATACTCGGAACATGAGTGCACAGATATCATAGAGGAGGCTCATGGTGGTATTGCAGTGGGCACTATGCAGGTGACACCACTGCATGCAAGATTCTACTCGTTGGATTATGGTGGGAGACCTTGTATAAATATTGTAAGGCATATTGCAAGGATTGTGATCACAATAAGCTCCTTGGAAATCTAGGTCAAGAGATGAAATGCCTCTAAGACCTATTACTAGTGCATAACCATTTGAGAAATGGGCTATAGATTTTTTGGGTCCTATTTCACCAACCGCACGCAAGACTGGATCATGCTATATCATCACTTGCACAAATTATCTAACAAGGTGGGAAGAAGCCACACCTACAAAGGTTTCTAAAGAAGATATAACAACCACTCAAGAGGGGCATGGTACCTTTACATGCTTTGGGTGAGCACTCAATCTAGGCCGAGTGATGTGCCAACACACCCGGTTATTACTTGGTAAATTGTAGGTGCACCATTGGTTCCACTACCAGTTTCTATTTGAAAATATTATTACAAGGTATGGATGCTGTTTATTTTGACTAGTGATTGGGACACACATTTTCTAAATGAGACAATCAAATTTCTATTGGATGGTTTCATGATTGCACACCATAATACTACACTATATCATCCTTAGGAAAATGGGACTACGAGGCATTCAACAAATTTTTGAGCTAGACATTGACAAAAATTTTTGATGTTTGAAGAAAGGATTGGGATGATAAATTTTATGTAGTACTTTGGGTGTATAGAACAACATACAAGTGGTTAAACAAGGCCACACCCTTTCAATTTGTGTTTGGCACAGAATAGTTCTTTCTATGGAATTCATGTTACCTTCTTTGCATATTATGCACACTAGAGGCCTAGGTCATGAGAAATCATTATAAGAATGAATTGACAAGTTGATTAAGTTGGATGAGCGATGAGAAATAGCACGTTGGAGTTAGAAGTAAGAAAAATCTAGGCAGAAAGCATGGCATGATAGGCACATTAGGGACAAAAAGCTTGAGATAGGACAGATGGTGCTTCTTTATGATTCTAAGTTTCTACATCATCTAGGAAAACTCAAAGTACATTGGTTGGGGTTGTATGTTATCACTCACATACTTGAAACAAGTGCTTTCCAGTTAGAAATGCTTGATGGAATACGGTTACCCGGTTACTTCAACGAGAGTAGGCTGAATCCCTACTATAAATAAGTCTTCTTGGTGTTTGTAATAAGGAAGTGTTGTTATTTAGATTAGGTTTTTAATTATGTATTCCCTTAATGTATTTCCTTCTTCGTAATTATTATTTGTCAATTTAGTTGGTGTTTTGTGAAATAAGTGCATTTTCACACTAGAAGCTAATTACCATTTGTAGTACTTTTATTCACAGAGGATGACACATACCATTTCGTGGGGTGGTTATTGAAAAAATGGGTACAAATAAAGGAACAACTTGGTACAAGTGTTATTCAAGTTTGAAGATTTGGTGAACAAAAAATTGCTTCCAAATAAGGACCATAAATGGAGATAAATGAAGGAACAGTATAACGTGAGGTAAGTAGTGGTTGTAGAGAATACCGGAGAAGGCGTGGTGACGAGGTACTTAGGTGCTTTGAAGTTCACTAAAGAGAATCTTGTAGCTAGAAGGTAGGAAGGCATGCTAAAAGGTTATAGCTAAGGCACGAAGATGTACTACATGGAAAAATGTGAAAAGGGTCAATTAATGAGGATTGTTGGTAGGTGAAGGAGAAATAAATGCACTAACTTTTTCAAAATCTATATAAGGGATACGAGTTCATTTTTACCGTTGTAAATAAAAAAAAATTCAACAATCCAAGTGCAAAGCAAGTTGAGTGAATCGTGTTGAGGTGCGGAGAGAGTGAAACAAGAGGTGGAGTAGATTTTGTGTAGGAGAAGGTTACATCCCCATTGGTGAAGGGTTTGAGTAAGGCAAAGCACTGCAAAAGAGCTAGGGCATGTGATTTCAACTAGGGCACGTAGATTCGAGCTAGGGTTTTGGACATGCTCATTATAGAAGGTAGAATTCAAGATTTTTCACAAGATCAGAGGGACAAAAATTTTTGATTTATAGATGGCACTAGTGAAAGCAACACCGTATGAGCCAAAGGGAAGAAGAAAGTGGAATCGAGAGGTTGAAATTACTCCCGAGAGAAATTTTTCGGAGATGCAATACCCAGAAGGTGTGATAGTGGAGCAAGAATGGGATTCTCACATTCGGAAGTGCAAGATAAGTGAATACAACCACCGCACAATAGATAATAGAAAGGAATTGGATGTCTTTGCTAATTACGAAGATGAACAAGTGCATATTAGAGGACATGCCCGTGTATGATGATGTTTGAGAGAATTTTCTAAAGCATATTGGAGTTTACCAGTTGTACGAGATCCCATATTTCGGAAAGTATGAACCTTTTTACCAGTGGTTGATGAGGAGGGTACATGAATACTTTTTCTATTTCACCAGATATAAGGTAAGGATAATAGCCACTTTGATTTCAACTATAACAGGATTAAGGTGCACATGAGTGGATCTGAGTAGTGACTTGATAGATAAATCGAAATCCTGGATATGCGAGAAGGAGTTAGGGTACACCAAGGGTCTGCACGGAATGGATATCAAAAATTTGAAGAAGTACCCATGGGTATACGCGCATTGCACATTTATTGACCAAATTGAATGATCAAGAGAGATGGTCCCAGGTGAATACAATGTAACTACACATTGTAAGGAGAATGTCACAAGGAATAATTTACAACATATAATGGTACATTGCAGACTATCATTGAACAAGTATGCACAGTGAGAAAATAAGTTTCGATCTTGTCTTATTGTCCCCGGTATTTATGGAGATCAGATTTCCGATGGGCCAAAGAACAAAATTTTGGATTACCCCATGCAAAATAAGTCCCTTGTAGAAATATTTGACAAGTAATTGTGTGAAGGGTCAATGAGTGGGCCATTCAAGAAGAGGGCGAGAGAAGTGGTATGATAGTCTCCATATAGCATTCGAAGAGGAGTAGCACATCCCCAAGGAGTTACCTTCGGTGGTGGGAAAAGTAGTGTAGTTTGCGGTATATCACCACTTCTGCATCGTGTGATTTGTAATGAAGGATGGGACTTAGAGCCCCGATTTAAGCTCTCGTAGAATTCACAATGCGCTACTTCCAGAATTAGTCCATTTTTTTAATAGTGTGTGACGCCTAAAAAAATTTGTAGATAAGGCATACTGCGACTACCACATGCCGCATAAGAGTTACATATATCTAGGTTAGATTGCCTATATTGAGAGGCTAATTTAAGACATGATAAGCATGAAGCTTGTGAGTTTGGAAATTAGAGACAAGTGGAGCCATACTTATATATATACCTTCAACTTAAGCCTAATTTGGAGGGTAACAAATATGTGGAGAATGAGTTCACACACTTAGGGCAGCCTAAGAGTAAGCATACAAGAAAAAAATGTACCACCTCCAAAGCCCACCGAACATATAGAGGTAGATGATGAGGAGGAAGAGGGTGAAGAAAGTGGTGGCTTGGTACATAGAGGAAAAAGGCAACCCTCAAATAGGGTAGAATATGAGCACGCAAGTACTCCACCCCAGGTATAAGAAGAAGGATACGAAGAATTGGAGGTAGGATTAGACCCTAAAGAACACCTCTTTAAGAGGGTGTTCAAATGAACAAGAACCCAAGGTGGTACTCCAAAATTAGTATGGAGATCACCATGACTCTCTCCATAGAAGGAGATAAGTAAGAAAAGAAGGATAAAATTTAAGATGAATGAGGAGGTAGAGGAATCGAGGAGAGTGCACTGGGTCTCAAATACAACTAGAGGATGTGAAAGAGCCCAAGGACATAGAAATGAGGGTTGAGGAAGAAGGGGCACAGATTCTAGAAGAATCAAAGTAAGATACTACTTAGTAAATAAAGGATCCAACTCCAAATGTTGGCACTCAAGTTTATAAGGGGCTAAGATTAAGGAGGGAAAGCGGAGAGTATACTACACTAGTTATGGGCTATGAGGAGGAAAAAAGTTAAATTATCCACGTGTGATTCTATAATATAGTGTGCCTTAAAGACTTATATGGGTGGGATTTGATGGACCCCGACATGGCAATAACGAGTGTGAGGAAACAGCTTTCATGGTCCATGCAAGCTCACATGGACAAGCTTGATTTTGATGTGTGTGAAGAGTCCCGTGTATCAAGGATAATGAGAAAGACCACATAATAGACACATAACTATAAAACCCACAGTTATGTTTGATGAATAGGTAAGTAATCCCTTAGTGAAGGTGTCTATAGAGGTGGTGTGCAGAAATGTAGATAAAGTTACCACTATCAAAGTGTTAAAGGAAGAGATCAAGGCCAAAGATGCAAAAATAACACGTTTGAAAGGATAGAAGGACCTGGAGAAGAAGAATAATGGGGTCATAATCGCATGGAAGAGGAGATCTGGGATTTTTCCTACAAGAAATACCACACTTAGAGCCCAAGGTACCCAAAACTTCCCTTTGGCTAAGCACTATGTGTATACCTTAGTTGATATGGTGCTTGAGGATGGACCATTCAGTGTTAGCACCAAGGGACCTTGAGTAGACAAAAGATAGGGAAAAGGATGTAGTAGCTCAAAATATTTCATCATACAAGGCATTGCTTCAAACCTTGTAGGAGGAGATGAAGAAATCAGACTAGGCATTGAACATATGTGCAGCTCCAAAGGTAGTAATAAGGGTCAAGACAATAGAAGAAGACATTGAAGTCTTGAAATTAATGAAGGATGACACATTGGGATGCATGGAAATATTGGTGCTAGTTAAGCAGAAGCACGAGGCCCTTGTAGTAGCACAAGACCCCCATAAGGAAAAATTAATTGATATTGGGAAGCGTATAGTGCAGTAAGATGGATCTATTAGAGGGAAGAATGTCGGCTATGTCCAAAAAAATTTGGTGCTACAAAACAAGAAGAGATATATTTCCCACAATGAGTTAGAAACTATTACAAAGCAGACATCCTAGCGAAAATAGAATCCGCACTACCCGAGTGGAAAATGTTGGAAGTGAAGATAAAAGAAGAGTATCTAGAATCAATTCTTTTGGTTGAGATAGAGGATGTTGCATAGTGAGAGTCCATTCTTTATGAAAAAATTATTTCATTTCTTTCCATTCTTTATTCTTTATTATTTAAGGAGTATCCATTGTCATGGCAAAGCAATGCAATGCTTTAGTGTGGGGTAATGTTGAGCGTAAAAGAGTATGATGTGAAGGAGACGGCACACGTAATATTTTTGTGCAGGGGGTAAAGCACAAACAAAGGTGTGGAAGGATATTGAAGGACACACACGTGAAAGACAAGGGAAGATTAAAGACTTATCCATTTTCACTTGTATGTGCTATTTTTAGAGATAGCATGCCGAGCACACAAACTGTGTAAAGACTTGTGTGACGCGCATGGGATATTATTGGAAGAGAAAATACTAAGTGCTTTGCATGGGTGTGGGATAAGAATATAATTACTACTACCAATTAACCAAAAGAGGTCTATTGTTAGTGCACTTACATGTGTGGCTATTATTGTAAAGGCACATGGCTATAGTTAGCATGCGACCTATTTTGGGAGTTATGCAAGTGGTGAAGGGCAAGTCCCCACCCTTATAAATATGTAGTGATTTGTGTAGAATAGAGGGACTATGTGAGAATTTAATTACTTGTGAGGTTATGTTGTCGATCATGTTGTGCGCATGAGCTTATAGTATTACTTGTTGTAATGATATTATGTGTATTTATTGTGTTTAATATAATGGAGTGTATTAGCTGAATCAGAGTATTAATCATGAGTATAATTGGTTTTCACATGATTGACTTCATTAAGGTTATTATTTAAATCTATTACTCTTTAGATCTATATATGGACATGCTCTGTATAATTTTATATTAATTATGGATCTAAATACGTTAAGTATTCATCATGCTAACACCTTGCAATAAGTAACCCTAAAGAGGGACTGGTACCTTTGCACACCTTGGGTGAGCGCTCATTCTAGGATGAGTGATGTGCTAGCATACCTAGATTTTTACAGTAAATTCTAGGCTGCACCATCTGTGTCTTACGAACCAAAGGTTCTACACAAACTAAGACCATGAAGTTGAATCTTCCAAATCACTTCTTGGATTAAAGAGAGAAGCGAAAATTACGATCAATTCTACAAGGAGATTCTACTCTCGTGGAATTACTTCGATTGATATGAAGTCAAACCTCTTTGTTAAATTCAGCATTGTTGTTTTGTAGAGTTGTAAATGCTCAGCTCTAGTCTCATATACTTTGGATACTTGATTTGCAACAAGTTTTGAATCACCCAACACCCTGATATTAAGAGCACCCATTCTTTTGGCTATGATGAGACCAAGTAGAAGGGCTTCATATTCAGCCCCATTATTTGTGCACTCAAAGTTTAATTTGAAGGAAAAAGGTATAATCCTTCCTTAGGAGAGGTAAGAATCACACCTGCCCTAATGCCAAAATAGAATTTGGCTCCATCAAAATGGAGAGTCCAACAGTTACTTAGAAAAATGGACATTGGATCATCTTTTGAATCTTTCTCCTTTACTTCAGTTACCTCAACCATACAAACCTCATTTGTTGGAAGAGAACCGAGTCCTAGGGTATGTCCCATGCCCATAGAATTGAAAGGAAGGAGAATGGGTAAATCCTTTTCCAATAGCTTGACAATCTTTTCCGTAGTTCCTAACGATATTGTCTCTATGATGAAGGTTTCATCTTTGACTACCGGAATGCCTTTGATCAAACCCGTGACTTCTAATTCCATTGTAGGAACCAAATTTTCCTCTAGTATTGAGCTTGTAGGTTTATTTAAATAATTTTTAGGAAGCTCAAACTCAGAGTGGATCCCTAGCCTCTTTTTCAAGTTAGCTAGGTGTATGTCAAAGGGTTTTGGATCACCCTGTGCCACAAAGACCTTCCCTAAATGTAGGAACCTAACTTCCTAAAACAAAGTGGAGGGAATCACCTTCATACGATGAATCCAAGGATGACCAAGGATCATATTATAGTTGGTTTCCGATCTATAATATAAAACTTGGTTAGTACTATCTTAGGTCCAAGGGTGACTGGAAACACTATAGTTCCGATTGACATTGCTTTGAGGTTGTCGTAACCTCTCATCGTACTTTATGTCAAAGAAAAATTGGTCTCTCCATACCCTAGTGTTTGCAGGAAAGATAATGGTACTATATTGATTGCTTACCCGTCATCAATCATCGCACACTTTACATAGTTTTTGTAAATATAGACTTGTAAAAATAATGTTGGATCGCCTCTAAGATCTATTTAAGTGTTCGAGCATCTTGTTGATGTCGAATAGAAATCCAACATCTATTTTAGGCTGCCTTAGAGGATGGGCATCAAATTCCACATGATTTATATGTTCTTCTAGAGGAGGGGTGGTGTTATCCAAATGACCAAGAACCAACACTTCTAGTAGAGCAACCCTATGAGCAGGGGAATTCTTTAACAGATCCAAGAAGGAAATGTGTGAGAATGTCTTAGTTAAGTCACTGATCAAATCGTAAGCTCCTACTAGCTTTCTTAGCATATCACGAATGTCATATGATGTAGTTAGGTAGATCGGGATATGCTGCAAATAATAATCCTTAGTTCTAGTGGTAGTGTTAATTTGAGGTTCAGTGTCCAACTCCACCAACCCCATAATTTTTGTTTGCTGACAACCATCTAAAAGAGGTGCCACTTGTGGGTTTGACAAAGTTGAGGCTTTGTGATCATGGGTCCCTATTACAATACCTTTATTTGAACCATTGGGATCTATTTTACCATCCTTTAGACACGTGGGGAGAGGATCATTAAAGATTCCAAGCGGTGTGTTCTGTGGAGATACTAGTCCCATGAAGGTTTTTGTGTGGAAGTGTTATTGGGTTTGCCAAGAACACGTCAACAAATTATTGTCTTTGATATTTTGGAAAACTTTGTAAAACCTTTACATCGCGACATGTTCTTGCATCATGCTCATGAACCCTATGGAAACTGCAATATAAATCAAGATTGTAATCTCAAGGCCTTTGGTTTGCACCTTGTTGTGGCCTGAAATTACGGTTATTGTTCGGATGTGTATTTTTATGGTTAAAATTCGTTAACCCTTTCCCTTGGTTCTGAAATTGGTTTAGATACCCGCTTGGGTATTGGTTAGGGCCTTGGGTCTGTGTTTGTCTTGATTTTTGAGGTTGTTGTTGCTATTGTTGTTGATGGTTAAAATCTACAACATTGATTGAGGGCCAGAATTTATTGTTTCTTTGATTTTTGTTTGAAGTGTCTCAGTATTGGGAGCATTAACAATGTTAGATTTCCTAAATTGGTATGTCACTCTGCCTTTCGTGACTCCACCATTCTTATTAAGGATTTTTGGTCCTTGGTTGTTATTCGTGTTGTATGAGTAATCAAGGGTTATTTTGATTAGGGACACCTAACCTTCTATTAGCTCTATAAGAATTATGCCCACTATCAATGGCTACTTGGTAAATTTGAAGGGAACCCTCTAGCACCTCTTCATAGCTCCTTAGTGGAAAATTTTGAGCCTCTTCCTTTGTCTCCCTATTGAGAGAGTGCAGAAAAAATCACAAAGCTCCCTCGATCCATATTCGAGTGCTTACAGAGGAGTACAGAATGTGTTGCCACCTTTGAATGAAGTGGGATGGAGACTCATTGTGATCTTTCTTTATATGAAGGAATTCCCTAATTCATGTTCTCAAAAGTTTGTTCATATCAAAATATTTAATAAATTTTGATACGAGTTACTTGAACGAGTGTATTAAAGCCTCTGGTATCCTATAGTACCAATTGAGAGTAATAGATTCTAGTGTCTTAGGAAAAATCTTCTCGATAATCGCATCCCATGGGAGCATCTCTTGAATGGTTGCTTTGTGTAATCTTTGATGTGGGTGTTAGGATCACCCTCCCTTTTGAATTTTGGAAGATCAAGAAAGGGTATCAGGAGCATGATTGTCTGAATGGAGAAGTCTAGAGGCTCCTTAAGATATTCATAATATGTCCCCATCAAGCGTACATTTCCACCATTAAATATCCTTGTTGGGGAGTTGGGGTTGCATCAGCTTATTGAAATAGGATAGTATAGACATTTTTGGGTTGTATGGCATCCCTTGTGGTTGTCCATACAGGACTGGTAGGTTTACATATCCCCACTGCTAAGATTTAGAATACATGTGTACATAGGGGGTTGATTACCTTGATATGGAATCAAAGGCATAAATCTAGGGAACGTTGCATTTCCTAATGGGTATGGTGTTTGAGAACGCACTTCTAGCTGGTACCTATTATAGATATCCATATGTGGCATGATCAGGCATACCTAAGGTGTTTTTCCCCTTACAGATCTCCGTGGTTTGGAGAACCCATATAAACTGAATAATATTTGTGCATTAGGTATTTTCCGTAATTCGTGGGTAGGGAGATGTTTGTGTTGTCCCCGCATTTGAATTTTGAGTATTTTGGGAAAGGTCTACCTCCTTGACCTTGTCTACCAATGCCAAGATGACATCACCTGTTAACGAGGGGTGATTTTTTAAGGTGTTTTTGTTGAACCCTCAGAGGTTGTTGAGGAGTATGGTATCCTGTTATGAATTGTTCACTATGTTGTCACCCCTCATTAGTAGAATTTTTAGTTGGTGGAGGGGTAGCGTTATTGTTTTGGAGTAGAAAATCACCTTGTCCTTGTAACCTATCAAAATCTCAGTTAATGTTATGGAAATGTTGTTCACTCCTAGCATATCATGCTAAATATTCCTCATCTAGATGCGGGAGTTGGTCTGATTACATGCTAATGTGCTATCAAAACAATACCCGAGGAGATGAGATTTCTGCACTAGTGAAATTCATGTTGTTTGAACTTGATTGTTCGTGAGGATAGGTCTAAGTGATTTGGTCAAGTTCTTCAATACATACATAGGAACCAACATTGTTTCTAAAATAGAGCATTTTGAAAGTGAAGGTGATTGTTGTGGTATACTTGTTTGGTAGTTATGCATGTCAAAACCCGGGATGGGTCAACCATACTCATCATATTCTGACATATTTGGGGGTATAATAATACCCAGAGAATAAAGGATGGACGAAGAAATTAGAAACATTTAGAGACTAAATCTTCACGTCGGGTTCACCAATTTGTATGACAGAAAAATCAACATGTGACCTTCTTCGCACCCGACCTCTCAAGGTCATGCCGAGAAAACCAATGTAGAATGATTGTGAATGTGAGTGTAGTGATGGGATCAAGCTAATTGGTAAATCAGAAATCAGAATCTAAGGAAAAGAACACTCTCCTAACTTGAAGTGGTGTGATGGCTTGGTCTGAGATAATAGCTTATTGGAGACTCCAATCAATGTCAAGCTCTACCAATATTTTTTTGTTGGTTGTTGAACACATGGAAAATGACTTATGGGCGCCTCATATATATTTCAAGACAAGGTCATGGAAGTAAGAATGAGATGCGTGGTGGAGCCATAAGGATCCCACAGAAATCTAATAATTGTAAGCTTGATTAGAAATGATGTTTAGCATATTTAGTTGTTCTATTTTCTCAAAGAAAATTTGTAGGTGTTCTTAAGATCGACAAATGTAAAATGGTATCAATGTTAGTTATCAACTCGCTCATTGGGTTATGGGACCAAGGGATCATAACTATTTGTCTTTTCTCATTATGGACCGTTGATGTTCATACGAATGAAATAAAATTATTTTGATAAGAAAAATGATTACTCGAGGAAATATAATCTATGTTTTTGGAGTTTTCACAATATATCGATCAAAGAAATAAAAGAAAACTAATCTATCAAAGGAAATATTTTTGATCTTTTCTAATTTTTAAGCAATGCATTCTAATCTAATAAATAAAATAAAGACAAGTAATCATCCGTATGTAGCTGGTTACTTGTGCAAATATGTGAATCTAACCTAAAACAAATAACCTAATCCAATAAAAACCCTTCAAACCCTACCTCAAAGGTGAAGAACAAATCATGACCCTAAAAGGGATATTGTTCCCCACAACTTCCCTAGTAATGTTAAAGAGAAAAATTTCTAATGATTTGATCTACTTGTGATTTCCTAACCTATTGAAATGAATGATTTTCTACTCTATTTGATATGTAATTGAAACTAGTGATTTGAAATTGACAATTTAACAAATAAATCAAACAAAAACAATTCTAACTTAGATAAGCAAGAGATTTGGCAAATGTAGTTGTATATGTATCTATCCCCTCAGTTTTCTCCTTTCTTTATCTAAGTGTTCATATGATTCCAAGGGATTGGAAATGCCTCGAACAATAATAGGAAGATGGCGTTTGATCGCTGACATCTTGAAGGCGATCCCTGATGCAATGCAATTCCTAGAAATATTGTGGAAGAAATACAATGCAAGATAAACAAAAATTCTTAGGCCTTTTTCTTGAAAACAAGCATGGAATATATAGGAATTAGGGTTGGGATGTTCCTTCATGCACAAGGTAAGAAGAGGTAATTCCAACTACTTAAAGCACATATAAGAATAGAAGAGTGAAGGAGAACCAAGCAATCAAAACTATTTTTAGACAATTTGTCCCATGGAGAATCATCGCATGTCAAAACACACATGATGGAATCTGAAAATTCATTCAGACCACCACCTTGCATAGGGCACCGCTTGGATAGCCACCCTATTTTGGGCAAGAGTTTTAGAACCGCCACCCAAGCAGGGTAGCGGTCCGTGCACTAAAGGCCAAAACATGTATAGAAAGACGCGAGAAAGATGGAAAAAGCATGGGAAGGGTAAGTAAAGATGTCTAGGAAACAAACATACACCGTGAATGGGATTTAGAGCTCAAACACCTTCTTGAAAGGACCTGAATCATCATTGGGGACTTTGGTAACAATGCTTTTCAACAATGTAGCACATGTAATTTTAGTTTCATATAGTAATCCCTTGCCATCTTCTTCTACTCGCGATATATTTATATCCAAATCTACTTTGTCTCTTGAGTCATCATCTTCTCAATATTCCACACCAGTTGGACCCATTTCTTCTAATCAACCTCCCATGGTCGAAGAACAACAACCCATACCGATCGATTCATTTCAGAATGAAGAAGTGATCACATAATTCCTGGGGTCACACGATGACATTCCCCTAGAGGATCATGAGCAAGGATTTAATTTTGACTTCGATGTGCTCACACATTGGGAGGAATAAATTGATTCCTTTTTTTCAAAAAATAGGGAAGATCCTAAGACCATTGAACATGATCCTCTTATTTTTTCATCTTCACCTTCCTCTATGCATGATGATATGCCTAGGTCTAGCATTGATCTATGACCTATCTTATCATCTCCTAATCATTATTTATCCATCATAATTCCTCAATCACAACCTCTCATCATAGCGTCACCTCTTGGTATCCCTTCATATTTTTCTATATGTGGGTCACCATTGAGTAGCCCATAATCTTCTATTCTTGGACCATATCCTATAATCTCATGTTCATCTATACTCGTGACACATCCTAATATCCCTTTATGTTCTCTCTATGGGTCACCACTAAGTAACTCAACATGTTCTATTCTCGAGCCACATCCTAGTAGCCTTTCATCATCTATCTATGGCTCACCTCCTGGTAGCCCATCCCCTTTAATTCTTGGATTGTATCCTTTTCATCCATTAAATTATTCTTCTATCAAATATTGTGGCAAGCTTACCATCACTTCTCACATCAATTCTACGCATCCTCTTTCTTCTCTCACTTCTCGGGATTAGATGAGTCATGCCTTATCTTATACAAAACCCAAACAATTTCTTTATCAAGCTAAGATAAAAGGTTCAAAGAGCTCCAAATCTCCCAACAAATCATACATCCATAAGGTTCATAATCAAATGCAATTTAAGAATGCACACTAATGCAACCATCAATTATGGTGCAAAGTGCATAAACCTATGGAATTGGAACTCAAGCTCCTGTATACAAAATCCATGTTTCAAGAGAAATCAAAGTCATTTATTGAGTAATAGCTCGCCATGGTCATCGAGATCGAAGATAATATGACTCTTGATAAGAAAATACACTTAGTCTCCCTTATCAAGGAAATCGTGAACACCATTGTTGGATCTTATCGGAAAAGTGACATTGTTGGTCCTCACTTCCCAAAACCATCAAAAAATATTAAAAAGCATAAAAGATTCAAGAAAATACAAAAAAATGAGAAAACATTAAAAAAATAAAAGGTACAAAGAGGAAAAAATTTCAATTAGGTGTTTCATATGCATGGATGTTGTTTCTTCCTTTATTTCCATTCCCTATAAGGAATCAGCCATTTTCATCCCTTCGATGATCTTTTGGTTAGTCTACTCACACGCATTTTGAGACATTTATCTCTATGGTATTTTTTGATCTTGGTCTTTCATCACCTTAGTAAATTACTGAGTAATGAAACTTGTAGAGATCTTATCACTATCAACATCTAAAAAATGTTTTGTGAAGAACTTTCGGACATATTTGTTAACACTAGCCAATTTTTTCATCACAATCACTTCCACATCCTTCTATCAACCCATTTGTGGTTCTTAACCCCTTGACAAAACAATCAAGAGAGATGTAATAATTTTTCAAAAAGTAATAGAATCAAAATAAAATTCAAAATCAAAATCAACAGTAAAATAAAATTTATGTATAACTCTCTCTTAGTGTATTTCCAATATCTCTATTAGGGCTATGGATGCCTAGCTAGAAGTAGAGAAATTTTGTGACTAGAATCAAATGCATCTCCGTTAGGGCTATGGATGCCTGGATGGTGGTGAAGAAATGTATGGTTCTCTTCCACCCTCCATTCATAAATCACCTATCAAAATAAATCATTCCTACACATTGGCTAGTGTTTCTTCACTTGTTGTCTATCAAGTCTTCCCTCCAAGAAGTAATAAACTTCTACATGCACACATTGGATCTCTATGAGAAAACAAGATTAGTATGTTACCAAGTGTCTTTTTTGGACCTTGTTCAAACTCTTACTTTATTCCTTATCTTGTCTCATGATTTTTTCCTTGGGCTAATCACCTTTTCATTACGAGGCTTTTAGCTACATTTTCCATACCCTTCCATAGCATTCACGCTTTTCTTCGCTTCGTTCATAACATCCATGTGTATAAGATTTCCTTTTTACTATGTTTGAGGAAAAAATTTCCTTCTTGCAATAAACAATCTTCTACTCCTATCTATCAATGGCTTCTTGGCTAGCTTACATTAGGGGCATCCTTGTTTTTCATGTACATAGCTTTGTAAATCATTTTCTTAGAAAATCGAAAAAACATTCAAATATGTTAGAAAAATAAAAACATTCAAATATGTTTAAGAAAACTTTCAAAAACAAAAATCATCCTACAAAACGTCACTCTTTTTTTTCTCTCCTATTCATGTGCACAACTTGTGGATCATCTAGTTCTACCTCCATTAACAAAGTTAGTTTTCTTACCATGTCTATACTCCGGGGCACAATGAGTTGCTTTGTGTTTTCTCATAGTGTATGATTAATTTTTCATAGGACCCAAGTGTCCTCCGTTTGTCCCCTTGGATGTATCCTTGCTTGGGGCACCATTCTTAACCCTTTTCATTAATTCGCATAGGTTGGAATCAAATATCGATAACAAAAACATTGGTACAAATATCTTAGACATTTTTGGTTTAAGTATGTGTGTTTGTAATTATTTCTCTGTTAGGTTATCTTGTTTACTTTCTCGTATTGCATTACATTATGTATGTTACATGGAGTTAGGCATCATTTTAATTTCTCTTATTGCATTACATTATGTATGTTGCATGGATTTAGGCATCGTTTTACTTTCTCATATTGCATTGCATCTGTATGTTACATGGAGTTGGTGTTTTAGCACAAACATTTGTTTGTAATGTGGCTTTTCATGTCATTATACACTTTTTTCATATGCTTACATTTTTAATAAGGACTGATGATGAAGATCACTAGAAATATGATGAAAATTAAGTTGTTTACATGGCACTAGATGGATGTTAGCTCATTCCCCCTTCCTCATACTCATTTTCTTCTATATTCCCTTTCTTCTCTTCACATTATTCTACTCTTTTTCTAGGGGCATATTACCTCCTTCGTCTCTATCTATTTCCTTCATCTTTTTAATTGTCGATTAACCTCTTTCATCACCCCATTAACACTCAAGGGGGCATCCTTCATTCTACTAATTTTTCTCCTACCCCTTCAAAAATTTTACTTGTTTATGCTTGTCTACTATCTTTGAAGTGGCGTAGCTTATGCCACCCCAAAGAGGGGAAAATGTAGACACCTAAAATCCATATTTTCCTATAATTAACTCTAATTTGATCAATTAACAACACTTCATTAATTACTTATTATTCAATCCATTCTTGGATGCCCATTCACAACACCTTCTTGGTCGTATTCCTCCTATAATCAACTAATTTGGCTAATAAACCCCTTGTATTAGCTAAACATCTCCCTATTCCCCTCTAGATCACTTCTGCAAGCTTCCTAGGCTATTAATCAATCACATATGATTAATCGACTCCTCCCAACTCTCAATGAGTCACTAATCACTTGCTAATCAAGTTTAACTAGCCTAAACCAAGCTTAGCTCTTCTAAAGCATGTTTATCCACTCCTAATCATAAAGTGCTTTTTGGCTTACCTTTTGTCCCACATGCACCAAAATTCCAAACTCTCCCAAAGAGAAAACTATAAATACAAGGCTAAGCCCTCCCTTTCAACCTTACAACTCATTTGTATTAGCCCAAGCTATAGACATCTGATCTTGAGCTTACTTCCTCCATTGGAATAGCTTCTTCATCCATTTATCTTCATGCTAGGTTAGTAATGAAAGATCTAAACTTGGCCTTGTATCCATTTTAGTGAGATTCATTCACCTTCTTGAAGTAAACAACAAATCACCCTTTGATTGCTAAATTGATCTTCATAGGTTCATGTTTTAGTTAGTGATCTAAAGAGTAGGGATAACTTAGGCATGTTAGTTTGATTTAATATTGTTTCATGCAATGATAGAAGTTATTCCTTTAAGCTCTTATCTTGATGGTTTAGTGTAGATTTGATCAATTATTTGAGGTTATTAGATTTTAGCTTCTTTTGATTAGCATTCCTAATTTATACATGAACATAGTGGCCAAATACATGGGTTAATTATTAATTTTCTTTCATAGGAATCACATGAAGAGTAGCATGTAATCAAGACTAGATAATTACCCAAAGTGTATGATTGTGTTTCTACATATGTGTGTGTATATATGTATGTATGTATATATATGTATATATGTATATATATATATATATATATATATATATATATATATATATATATATATATATATATATATACCAACTAAATCCATGGCATCAAAGTACTAGTGTAGACAAAAAAATTTGGGTCACACTCCCCTTGGTCCCCTTCAATCAATTAACGTAATGTGTTCACCTAACCATGACCCCTTTACCCTGCATTCATATTAATTTAATTACTTACAATTGAATTAATGTTCATCCTCACATTATTAATTAATTTAATTACTTTAATTAAGTTAATTTACACATCACCTAGACACCTCACCCTGGACCCATTCCAGGGGCATTTAACTCATAATGACTAAGTCATCACTCCCAGTGTTGAGTCACCACTTAACCTAACTAACTAAGACTTCTTCCAAAAACCTAATTGGACTTCTTCTATGACCTTCCTACCTTCTCTCATGTGAACTCCACTTCCCTAAGAAGACTCAATCAAGATCACACCAAAAATAGTAAAGATCTTCTTATTTTTGGTAAACCTAGAATTTCCCACCTTAACCAATGCCGCTTACCTTAACCATCATCACTACCCTATATACCCTTTTACAAATCTTTACCAATGTTGGTCATTTGTCTTTTCCTCTCCAATTTGGCAACGCATTCTTCTTCAAGGTCCGAATTCTTGTGGCAATGAATTAGGGCTTGCACTTTTTCTATTATGCCAAATAACTTCCTTAAAATCTAAAGCAACATCTTCTTGGATGTGGAAGAGCGATTTAGGTCTTTCAACAGAGGTTTTACTGAAATATCCATGATTTGAATCCATGTAGCTCATATAGCCATTCGAATTCCGAAATTTTTCTTTTTTTGAATTTTTTAATTTTTGACCTTACAAATGCATTCAAGTGTAGATGCTTTACTAAATTTGCCCCATGGTGGGCACAAAAATCGCTGTTGGCAAGGAAATTTGTTAGCTGGAAAAATTTTGGACTCCTTTCCAATGCTCGGGAATTTAAGTCCCTCTACTTAACCAAATGCAATACCATATATGCATGCGTATGAAAAGGTAGATTTTTGTTATGGCCTTTTAGTCGGGGATCCAACAGGGGAACTCTATTAACCCTATGGAAAATTCTTATAGTTATCTACAAGTGGGGAATTTTCTATGAAGGTTGGAAAAGGAGTGAGAAGAGAGGTAGGAGAAATAATGTTGCAAGTAGAAAATCATATTCCTACACGCACTAGTTAGAAATTTCAACACATACATTCATGAGAAGAAACAAATCTACAAATGGAAACAAGACAAGATAAGATTGTGAACTCAAATTTTGCAATATCTCCTAATCAAAGAGGCTAAAAATCCTTCTTCTTGTATTGATGCTTAAATAGAAGTTGTGCATGATGAGGGAATGGAAGAAATTTGAGAATGGAGGAAAGTAGAAGAAAATGGCTATCTCCTTTGCTTTCTCTAAGTATAATGCACTCCACGAGTTTACAAGATCAATTGCCATCCTTATACAATAGCATGAAGAAGATATTAAATATCCTCTAAGAAATGGTTACAACTTCTTCTTTGTTAGCAAGAAACGGTTCACAATTTCTTTTCAATCATTCGTGTCTGTTCAGATTCTTGATTCGTGAAGAAATGCCAATGGCAAAAATCCCATAATTTTCATAATGCAGCCGTTACACTTGTTTTTCAACTTTGAATTTGAAAATTTCATCTTGCCTTTGAAACTTTAAATCAGATTCATCCATGTGGGAGAAATTTATTGGAGCGGGTGTGGAGGATTGCTTTTGCATTTTGTAACTTTATAGAGATTTGGTATTTTAGCTCATCCACTTTTGATATGGTCTTCACACATGGCCTCATTTGAGTGAAGATAGAGTCACGGCCACTTTTATAATTTTACACTTTTTTTTATCACCGCACTCTCAAAAACACAAATTGCTCCGCAGCCCACCTCCCTACTTTGACCTTCGATGCGGGCTTAATATTTGACTTTCTCCCTTATAGCATGATCGGGGTTGTGGGTCACTTTATGCCTTTTATCCCTTTTGGAAACAAGGCTCAAAAACTCAAAAGGCTCCAACGATCTACCTCCCCACTTTGACTTTCCAACGGCGGGCCCAAGATTTGACTTTTTCCTTTGTGCTTGGCGGGGCTATGGGTCACTTTTTAACTTTAAGCCCCTTTAATAAAAAAATGCTCAAATTCTCAAATTTCCCCAACGATCCACCTCTAATTAGATATTTCCATGTACCCACAAACAATTAGGCCAAAATTTGATGAAGAAGAAAGTGCACGTCATTCACGACTATTGAAAAATGCGAGAAGAAGAAAACTCCACCATTTTGTGCCCGATTTTAAAATTTCTTTCACAAAACAAGGAATTGAAAACACTACAATGTTTGATGATCCATGGCCATAAAAATATTGACAATTTCATTAAAAGGAGGACAATAATAAAATGTTCATGTATCCAGATAGGAAAACGGAAAATTCATCAAAAGTGCAGACTGGAGAGTTTAAATAACTTCAAAGCATGAATTTCTCTATCTTTTTGGGCTTCCAACTTTATTTGAACACTTCTGGAGGGCATGAGCTCAAAATCTTCAAATTTGACTTAGAAAATAAGGGGGGGATTTTGAGGGCAACAACAAACTGCTCTAGCTTGGGGACATGACATGGGAATCTAGAATCTCAATCTCTATACCCTATAATTTGTTGACCAAAGCCTTATCCATTAGGCCTTGCAGATTCATGAACAACTTAGAGAAAGAAATATCAAAGAAGAAAACACACACAGACACACAATAGACACACAATAGGAAGGAAACACATGACACACAAATGTAGGGGAAACAAAACCACACAATAGAAAGGAAACACACCTAAGCAATTACCTATGGTATAAGGTGGGGGACAACCCGCTTTCACTAATGATATAATTTCAATTATTTCCCACTCTAAGGAAATTCCAGTGGCATTCTATCCAAATATGAGATAAGAAAAGCATTCTCACCGCAAGCTTCATGAATCTGGAATGGGTTGAGCCATAATGAGTTGAAATTTCCATGGCTACCTTTTGGTTCTCTTCTCTTGTCCCATAGCAGGATGAAGTCTCTAACTTTTAATTCTCTTTCCTTGGCCTTCTTATCAAAAAATTATTCTTTACTTTTAATTGGTTCTCCTTAATGCGATCTACCATTTGGAGTCTATTTTCCTCCAAATTCTCAAGAAAGAGGATCCTCTTGTCAATGGAGTCCTTATAATAACCATCTTCTATTACCTGTAGCAGCTTGAGAGATGGCATCTTGATTGTGAGAGGAATTTCTACTTCAAATCCATACAATATTTGGAATGGTGACATACCTATTTCCTTATTAGGAGTGATCCTATCCACCCATAATGTGTCGTATAAAATTTTGTGCTAATTCCTTTTATTTTCTTCTACAATCTTGTGGACAATGGTCACAATGTTCTTATTGCTTGATTTGGCCTATCTGTTTCCTTGTGGATAGTATTCGGAAGAATGAGTTAGGGATATTCCTTATCTATAGCGAAACTTACTCAGCTCTCTTGAATAGAAATAGGTAGCATTATTTAGTACAATCTTCATGTGGCACTCTGAAACCGACTATAATATTCTCCTTAATGAAGTTACATATTGTTTCGGTGTTGTCTTGTTTAGTCGTAATGGCTTCTACCCATTTGGTGAAGTATTTTGTTGTTGTGAGTACATAGGTGTGCCCCACACTTAAGTGAGGGTTCATAACACCAATGAAGTCCAGCCCCACTATTGAAATGGTTCTTTATAACCACATTCCTGAGTAGTAATACAACAAGTTGTGGTCTTCCAACAAACTATTGGCATGCTTTGCATTTAGAAACCCAATCTCGAGTATCTCAGAAGGTGGTGAGCCAATAATACCTTCCTCAAAGGATCTTGTGTGCACCGACCATTGCTAAAAATGTCCACCACATGCTTGGTCATGGTATGCTATAAGCAACTTTTCTTGTTTCTCTTTATCTATGCACCTGAGGAAACAACCATCCAGGCCTCTTTTATAAAGCACATAATTCTAGATTACAAATTTAGTTGCCTTCAACTTGAGTTTTCTCCTTTGCTTATAATCAAGATGGGGAGGGCATTCTACATAATTCAAGTAATAGGCAATATCAACATACCACTCATTGGTAGTGGTGACAAAGAGAACTTGTGGGTTGTCTTCTGAACAAGTTGAGAAAGAACACAGTTTGCTTCACCATGTTGAACTTTAAGTGTTTCATCTTTAGCAATCAACTTGCACAAGCCATTTCCCCTTACTAGATTGGAGGGTCGAATCTCCAAGTCATATTCTTGAGTCTTTGCAATCCAATTTCCTCTCTTAGCTCTAGGATCTTACTGTGTCAAGATGGATTTGATTACACCGCCAGGGGACCATCACCACCATATGGAAATTGAGGACGTAAAACCCAAGTTTTACACCTTGACCACCGCAATGGCATGCTTCTCCAATTGGCTATATTTTAGCTCATGCTTTTTCAAAGGACAACTCATGAAAGCAATAGGTGCTTCCACGCCTTCATCATTTTTATGAATGAGGATAGAAGAGAGTGTATGTTCTGATGCATAACAATACATGATGAATTATTTTTAAAATCTGGAGATACAAAATTCGAACCTTAGCAATGGATTTCTTGATCTCTTTGAATGTTTCCTTCCCTTCATTTTTTCATTTGAATTTTTCTTTTGGTTTCATCATGGAAGTGATGTGCTTCGTCAACTTAGCAAACTCAAGCACAAAATGATGAAGAAAGTTCACCTTTCTTAAGAATGAATGAACTCATTTCTTTCTTATGCACAGTCTAATGCTTGAATGGATCTAACCCTCTCGGGATCAATGTGTGATCCATGCGTGTTCATAATGTGCCCCAATAACTTTCCTTATGTGACTCCAAAAATGCACTTTTTGGATTTAGTGATATGTCATGTTTCCTACACCTTGCAAGTACATGTTCTAAGTGATAGATATGATCTCCCCTCTTCTTTGAAAATACTATGAGATCATCAAGACATATGAAAATACAATGCTTCAGATATTTTAATGCCAAATCCATCACCTTTTAGAATGTAGGTCATGCATTGATTAGGCCAAAAGGCATTCTGTTGTAGGAAAAAGTGCCCCAAGGTGTTGTAAAGGTTGTCTTAGTGTGGTCCTCCTCTACCACTTTGATTTGATTATATCTTAATAATCCATAAAGTAATGAAATAATTTCAGATCTAGTGACTAATTGTAGGATATGGTCCATGATAGGAAGAGGATAATTGTCTTTTAGTGATGATGTTGGGTTCATGTTGCAAAAATCTACACATATCCTTATTTCACGATTCCTCTTCTACACTTTGGCACAATTTTAGCCACCCACGTTGAATGGTGGATGGGAAATATGATCCTTACATTAAGAATCTACATTACCTCCTCCTTGATGGTATCAACAATCTTTTGGTTATACGGAATTTGTTTCTTCGCATAAATGCTTAACACCCTACTTCAAAGGAATTGAGTGATGCATTTCCTTTGGCTGGAAGGATTTGAGTTCATCATAAGAGTAAGCTAAGACATCTGAGTATTTCTTGAGTAATGCAACAAACCTTATTTTTTCTTCAAGCGAGAAACATTTTCCAATATTGAACATCCTTGGCTCCTTTGGGGTATTAATGTTTTCTTTATCAAAATCAATCTGGCACCGAGAAGATTTCTTTTCATTCTCTTGAATGAATCTATCATGTTTGTTAAGGAGGTCTTCTAATGAGACTAGGCATTTGGGAATTTTTTTCCTTTCAATTTTATTACTCCTCATCATCAATCCCTTCAATTCATTTTTTATCTTCTTTAGGACTCGCTTCTCGGTGTGGATTTTCACCTCCTTCAAAGAAGAGAGTATTGAAATTATCCCTTTGCTCTAAAAAGGCTAGAATTTTGTTATCATCATTGAAGACTTGTCAATGATTTGTATTATTTGGTACACTAGGCTTGAATACCATTTCAATGGTCACTTTGTCTTTACCAAAAGAAGGATGAGGTGTCACTAGGGAAGTTGACACTGTAAGAGAATCAACCTTTTCATTTTGTTCCTTGGAATAGCTTCAATGGAAAATGCATCAAAAGATTCAATGTAGTCCCACACTCTATTTTTGTAATGTCAGAGTCTTGGATTCTTCACCTGATATTGTTGGCAGACCTACTTTACTACAACCTCTGCATAACCTTGGCATCTCAGTTTCTTTATTACTATGTCCTTTGCTTCATTCATGCCTAAGAGTAGTGCTTCATACTCTGTAGTGTTATTTGTATTATTAAATTGTAGCTTGTAGGAAAATGGGTACAACTCATTGGAGGGAGAGTGCAATACTACACCAACTCTTGAGCCCACTCTAGAATGACTACCATCAAATTCCATTGTTTGAATTTGATCTTCCTCTTCCTCCATGAGAAGTGGAAAGTTCTCCTCCTTTTCTGATGTGAGGAAGTAGTTTCCTAGCCCACAATCTTGAAAGAGAATGTTTGCTTTTGGATCATCAAACTTTTGTACTATGAAATTCATCTTTCTTACTGGTAGTAACTTCTTCATCTCACCTTTTACTGGGATAGTTGCAAATGACCAATCCATTTTTATCTCTCCACCTAGGTCTCTACAGAAAATCCTACTCAATAGCATACCAAAGGATGTTGGGATGTCTACTACTAGTATGGTTAGGAGCACCTTCTTGTCTGGAAAATTAGCTAGTGTTGTTTCACCTTTTCTTAGATTATTTCTTTGAATTGTTGACAAAACAGATAGGGCAACAAGCATAGGAGGAATACCTATTCAAATGTCGGTTGATGGGTTGTTGCATGCGTATGACCTCCGAATCCACAATTGATCGTGAGAGCTTCCTTTTGGCTAGGAGGAACTACCTTAATTAAAAAAAGACCACCGAAGGAATTAAACAATGTGGGCAATGAACTGCCTAACATAAGCTAGATCCGGGAATTATAGTACTTCCTAGATGGCTGTCATTCCACTATTTTAAACAAATTAATGTTGTAAAAAAAGTAAATCCTATTGTTATTTTGAAATGATTTAGGTATCTCACTTAAAATAGATCTAATCTAACAGGCTAAGCTAGAATAGAATCAAAGGTCAAATGATTGGTTCTGGGTCTCTATAGGTCTGATAAAGGTCTCAAGTAGGTCACAGGTGAATGAGGGTGAGGTAAAAGTAGGTGGGTAGGTCTCTGTTTAAGGTTGTGTGGGCAAACATAGAGACCGGTGTCGATTAGGGGTGACCGATGGCGGTTAGGTATAACCAAAGGTGCGATTCTTATGAGATCTAGAAATGTCATAGAACAGGGTTTTGTTCTCCTTTGTGATTGCACAAAGTATTTTGGTTAGTCGGGATGAGGTATTGGGTGACTGGAGTAGTCTTTTGTGAGGTTTTAATGGGTCTATGGAGGTGAAAATTCGGAGAAGGTCAATAGGGAGCAAGATAAACAATGGATGATAAAATAATGATGAAATGAAATAACCAAGAAAGTATTACGTTGTACTTACTTGGATTCTGGTCCTGGATGCTTGTGTGTGAAGGATGGAGGTGCTGATGATGGGTTTGAAGGTCTGCAAGTGATCACCAACTAAAGAAATCTTCTGCATGGGCTGCATGCACACTCCTCTTTGCTTGGTTGGATCAGATCATGGTTGGGATGGTTGTGCAGAGAAGATGCTCAATCTCCTTCCTTGGATGTGATTTTTTTGGAATTATCTCTTTGAAGATGCGTTATCTCTCTGAGATGTGTTCTTTCTCGTCAAATTTCTCCTAATGTTTTTCCAACTTCCAAGTTCCAACCTTGATAATAAGGTTGTTTTGGGTTAAAAGGGGTAACCGACGGTGATTCGTCTTAACCGGAAACGGTTAGGGGTAACCGACGTCGGTCAAGGCGGGATTTCCTAGGTTTACTAAACTTAGGGAGATCCTCCTAATTTTCTTGGATCTCATGTTGTTATCCCACAGATTAGACTAGGAGCTTCTTGTGAGCATGCGGGAATGAGGTTAGAGGGAATATAGGCATTGATTTTTAGGGTTTGGGTAATTCTTAGTTAGTTATGGCAACTTGCTAAGAATATGTCTTAGTTTGAGTTATCTTGGTGAGGTTTCTAAGTGAACTATATGTGTAGATATTATTTAAATAAGATATTTAATTAATAAATATAGTGAGGGTAAAGCATTAATTTAATTAAAGTAATTAAATTAATACTAGTTGGGTCAAGGGGGTCATGGCTAGGAAAATGTAATAAAGGGTGATTATATGTCGAGGGATAAAAGGGGAGTGTGACCTAATTTTAGTTTCTATATTTTGCCCCTTTTTGTGTAGCTTGTATTGGTAAGTGATGCTAACAAAAATAAGATGTGGTTACCCCAAGTGAGGGTGAAGGTGATCCCCTCAAACTAGGAACTCGACGAGGCAACAGGTCAAGCGTGAGTGGTTTGATAAAAGGTAAATGTGAAGAAAAGGCAAGTGGGTACAAGGGAAAAGGAGGGAAAGGTATACTCGGGAAATCTAGGTAATGGGTCAGGGTCAAAGGTAGCAGAAAATAGTCAAATGCACGCACACGTAGAAACTGCAGCACTCTACCGGGTTGAAGAGCAAGCAAACTCTACATCATCTAAGGTCGATAATTTTATCCAAACAAGGTTGAAGTGAATCCAATATCCAAGGTATAGGATAAGGTCAGGAAGCACAAGGTAGGTTAGTTGTAGGAATGTTTAGGTATGTTCTCCAGACACCAAAGGTAGGGCATGATAAACGGTCATGGCAATAGGCTAGGTAAGGTCATTAGGTCAATCAACATAGGTAACAATGCCACAAGGTATAGCAAACACATGAGGTTAAAGGTCACTAGCGATGGTCCAGGATCCAAATATCGAGGTCACAGCATGGGTAAGGCCGAGGTAGGGGTAAAATAATTAGTCCCCAAAGGAGGACAAATGGAGGTAGTAAACGATGAGGTCAAGAAAGGTAAGGTAATGGATTTGGTAAAGAATGGATGGGGGAAAGGAGAAAGGGAAAGGGTGGGGTAAAATGGAAAAGTAAGGGCAATGGGTAGGTTTGGTTGGTCGATGGTGGTCGTGTATAACTAACGTCATATAGGAAAACCAGTGATGGTTAGGTAGGGCACAAGACTAATGTTGGTCAAGGGGAACCGATGTCAGGCTAGGTCAAGTTTTGTATAAAAAAAAAAAGCCACGTTTTTATTATTCATTTGTGATTTGTGAAGTGAAGAAAGGACAAGAAAGAGAGAAAAGTGAGAAAAGCATCCAGAGGAAATGGGACAATGAGTCGGGCAGTGTGAGTTGATGGTGGTTGGGTGGGTGAGTAGTGGGTCCACAAGATCTTAGCAAGGGATTCAATTGGTCGGAGTGTGGGTAGATATTCAGAGATGGCAGAGGCTGGAGAGGGATCGGGCGGACCACCAGCACAATGGCCAGATGTGCCACCGAGATGGTGGTAGCGTGACGAGGTAAGCACCTAACTCTTTAATGTTAATTAGATAGAGTAGATGGTGTAATAATTGGTATTTGTAGGGTTTTGTGGGTGTTTATTTTTGTTATGGGTGGGAAAAAAGTTAAATCGGGTATGGGGGAAAATTGGCAAAAAGAGGGGGTAGGAAATTGGATAGGTGGGGTGGGTAGGGGTTTGGGGTAGTGTAGGTCATTGTAGGTGGGGTAAAAGGGATAGGTGGGGGGTTTAGAAAAGGGGGTTTGGGAAGTCACAGATTTTTCCATGACAATGACCGGCGTCGGTCAAGCTTGGTCATGGTGTCGATTGGATAGAATTGGGATCTTTCACCTAACATGTGATCAATGCCGGTTACATGGTAACCGTGGTCGGTCAAGATGAACTGGTATCACTCACCAAATAGGTGACCAATTCTAGTTTAAGGGTGACCGAAGGAAGTTAGGATGAAATAGCACTCGGTTGGGATTATACGCAAAAGGGTCTAAAAATGATGTAGGTTAGGTGGTTGAGATGGGTAAGGTAAAAATAGGGTGGTGGGTAATGATAAGTGATGAATAAGGTCATGGTAAATGTAGATTAATGTTGTGCTTTGAATTGGATGTAGGGGAGATCATGGTTGCATATGCGGGATAGGGTTCCACCACTTGGTGACATTGCAGGGCCTAACGAGCCCGTTGGAGCTGCAACACGTGGAGGTAGTGGGATTGAGTGGTATTCGGTGCTACCAAAATGCTATTCGGTAGCCTAGTTTGATGGTCGTGCTCATCGATAGATGGGACTCCGTGACCAACACATTCCACCTTCCGATGGGTGAGATGACTATCACCCTAGAGGACGTGTTCCGATTCTAAGGTTACCCATATTGGGGGCCCAGGTGTACTCTATCTTTCCAAGGCCTCATAGGAGCTGATCGGACTATATTTGGCAAGGGGTCGGTGGAGTTGAGTTTTCATAGCACCAGTTTGAGCTATGGCGAGATGTACCTAGCCCATCCGGATGAGACAAGGCTAGTAGTTTTATTGATGGAGGCAGTGTGTTGCTATGCACTGCCTAATGTAGAGGGTGGATGCTTTCTTCAATCACTAATGGGGGTGATCCACGATATGATGGTGCATGAGACATGCTTCACCTGGCACCAACATTCTTGGTGTGGCTATATAGAGATTTATGGGTGTATGGGTGGTTACGTAGGTTTAACCTGTGTTGTACATTTATACTTGCATTGTTGGGCCTATGAGCACATAGTCTATGTTCGATCGATAGGGATGCCCCAAGTAGATGCATTCCCACCGAGATCTGTGTGGTTGGGATACAGATATGGGTGTCAGTTGTAGGAGAGCAAAGGTCGGATAGGCCGACATATGATGTGGCCCATTTTTGGTAGTTGTTGGAGGGTTTTCTGAGTGGACAATACCGGAGGCCATATGTGGGATTACCCTCATATACACACATACATGAGGAGCTAGCTGAGCTCTAGCTAGAGAGGTGGATATAGGGTCGCCGTGCGGGGAGGATGAGATGATCCCGATAGATAGGGTCCGACAACAGTTTAGGCTTGTACAAGATATTCCTCCACCCTTCCCATAATATCAAAGAGATGACATGGAGAGGCCTCTCCCTCTACCATAACCTACAGTGCCTACAGGAGAGGAGGAGAAGCTAGTGGATTGGTGGATTGATGACGCCGGATGCACAGATAGGTATAGTATATTGTGGGGGGCTAAGTTACGAGCCATACCCCCCAGATCAAGGCAATCGAGTTAGCTACCGTGATAAAGGTGCAGAGAGAGACCCTACAAGAGGAAAGTAGTGATGTGGATCACGTAGATAGGTATATTGTATACGCACCGGAGGGTTCGAGAGGTAGAGGTAGTAGAGCTACAAGTATAGGTGGCTAGTCTGCCGAGCCCGAGATGGCGAGAGGGGAGGGTGGAGGAGATGGAGATAGAGATGGTCAGGTGGCATCCCTACAGCTCAGGTGGCAGGATTATAGGGCTAATTGGCCATAGCCTAGACATAGATTGGGGCCTTAAAGGCCCAGATATAGGCACAAGGGCAGGGGGCACCACCACAGCATAGGGGGGGGGGGTACCACCACAAATACAGGAGCTAGTCCCACTTCACAAAGCTAGTGCGTAGGAAGTTACAGGATAAGACCTATGGGACCACCTCAGACTATGCCTATATCTAGGCTATGGGATGCCCTAGGTGAGGAATGTTACTATCAAGACCAGCTCATGGTAGCTAGTATAGACTTCCTCTCTCTCATGCTAGAGAGTACAAGGCATAACAGGCCCAAAGGAGAGGATGAGATCCCACACACATAGTGTGGAGAGCGCAGAGGTCAACAAGTTCCGAGGCCCGATCAGGGAGAGGCCACCAATGCACGAGTGACCAGAGCTAGGTGATGTGCCAGCTAGGGACATAGGAGGCCGAGGGTGTAGGTGATACAGAGATGGAGGACATCCGGAAGATGTTTGATATGCGGCCACCCTGATTTTTTATGTATAGTAGTGATTATTTTTGATATATATGTCGGCCTACGTGTTGAAGATAGTTGTATTTTTTATCACATACCGGCCTGTGTGCCAAAGATAGTGAGGATGTATGAGTGATTTTGTTGTATATTGTGAGCATATACCGGCCTGCATGCTAAAGATTTTTTATTGATTCATTCATTCATTCTTTGTGTATATATGAGACCGGCCTGCGTGTCGATGACATTTTGTATTGTATATTGGCCTATGTACCGACATTTTTGAGATGATGGCCATGATGAGATAGGCATGTATTTTGAGATACACATTTATTGATTTATACGATGAGATTCATGGTATTTTTTGATGTGTTAATATGTTTATGAGATATTGGTTTATGGCTTGTGTTAGATGAGATATGGATTTTTACTTTGATATGGATGGAAATTAGGTGAGTTAGGCATGAGGGAGTCGAGTTGGTTTAGGCATGGATCGAGTCGAGTTGGTGTAGGTATGGAGCGGGTCAGGTTATAGGCATGGATCAAGTCGGGATTGGTAGGCATGGATTGACTCAGTTATAGGAATGGTTGAGTCAAAGTTGGTTTAGGCATGGATTGAGTCAAAGTTATAGGCATGGTTGAGTCGGTTTGTGTAGGCATGGATTGAGTCGGGGTGGGTTTATGATTCATTATTATTTGAAATGAATGATACTATGTGTCATATGTGAAATGTTGTATAATCTATGCATAGTGATGATAGAGAGAGGGTAGGTGTAACAAATGTATAAAATGGTAAACAACTTGTTATGTATGTGGCTTAATTTTCAATTTTTTAGAAAAGGGAACTAAGTGAAATGTGGGGTAAATGGTGAGTTAGGAATGGTTGATGAATTGTTTAGGGTAGAGAAACGGCTAAGCTATCCTCCAAGGGCCCCATGCCCTCGAGTTCTACCTACATAGTCCCGAGAGAAAGGGACCTCAGCTGATGTAGTTCTCCCATGAGCTAGGGTAGAATATGAGAATGAGTTGGTAGGTTTGTGGGCATGTAGTGGGTTTAGGTTTATAGGTTTGGGTAGATTATAGGTAAAATGTTGCAGGTGAAGGTGATTATGGCTGAAGGGGAGGGCTACCCCAAAGGTAAGCGTCGAGGACCAAGTCCTGTATAAGGTAATCAAAATGTAAAAAAGATGGTCAAAAGATAAGAGGGGGTAATAAAGCCACCTGATTGGGTAGGATCATACCGAGTAGATCATACCTTGAAGGGGGTGATGAACACAAGACCTGAAAGGCATTGCATGATTAACGGTTCTACGGTGAAAGTAGTCATAGGATCACCAAATGTTGAAATTCCAAGATGTCCCTTGAGGTGATTTAGGAAATGAGAGTGGAAATGGTAAGGTGGGTGAAAGGTAGTTAATTGTATATGTTTGGAGTGATAGGTCTTTTGGGAAAGAGGTCCGAGGTCACAATGGGAAAGTCCATGACTAAAAGTGTTTTTGTTGTGATAGACTGATCGATGCGGGAAGTCTATATGGGATAAATAATATGGTACTCCTTGAGGTCTTCATGAAGTTGATCGATGCGGGAAGCTTCGATTTTTCTCATCATTTTTTTGAAAGCTTCACATAGCTGTCCTTTGAGGGAGTAGTCTATTTATAGTAGCAATTTTGTCGAGAGGAAGATGTCCTTTTGAGGGAGTCATTTTTTATTAGAAGTTTGACTCAAGGATTTTGGTCCCATTGGAGGTCTTTGAAATCATGGACAAGACCAAGGTAAAGGATAGGACTCTTGTTCGTAAGGAAACGTGGAATGACCATGGGATCTCATCTAAAGGTAGATGAAAAGTATCCATGAGAATCATGCTATGTGCAAGTGCCATGGTACATACATTCAAGATAAGATAACAAATGATGGGCACTCACATGATTCTTGTTTAATCATTAGGGTGGTGTATGGAGTGGATAGCACTCGAGGGACGAGCCCAGTAAATGAGACAAAGGGTGAGGTAGGACAATGAGTCAACAATAGAATGGTCGAAGATGCAATGCGTTAAGGGGCTTAGGTTCGGGTTTACCCTCAAGTGAGGATAAACGATAGGCACCCGATCCATAGGTATGAGTTACAATGTATGGTCTAAGCCAATTAGGAGTGAATTTTCCCCATTTAATTTTTTCTGCTTTGGTTACGTGTTGATTTTCTTTCAAGACAAGGTCATCGACTTGGAAGGTTCGTTCATGAACATGTTTTTCATAAGCACGTTTGATACGTTGTTGGTAAACTTGAAGGTGATCCAGAGCATTAAGACGATATTCATCTAATAACTCTAGTTGTGCTAAGAGGTCCTGACAAAAGTCACCATCAATAAGCATGTCATGAAGAGAAATGTGGAGTGAGGGGATCTGGACTTTGAGAGGTAGAACACCCTCCGTACTATAGATAAGAGAAAAGGGTGTGGCCGTAGTGGAAGTGTGAATACTAGTGCGGTATGCCCATAGGGCAAAAGGAATGTGCATATGCCAATCCTTCCCAGTATCATCAACCACTTTCATGAGAATTTTGTTGAGGGTTTTGTTAGTGGATTCAGCTTGGCCATTGGTTTGTGGGTAATAAGGTGATGAGAAACTAAGTTAAATGTCGAAGGCATCGCAAAGTTTTTGCAATGTTTTATTTTTGAATTGTTTTCCATTGTCAGTGATGAGGCGATGAGGAACACCAAAGCGAAAAATGATGTGATGGTTAATGAACTCACATATTTTCCTGGATTTTGTGGATATGATTGGTATGGCTTCCACCCATTTTGTGTAGTATTTGGTAGCAGCTTATGATCCATTGATGGTGTTGGGAAGAATGAGGATTGATTTCTCCAACAAAGGCCAAACCCCATTGAGAGAAGGGCCAAAGGTCACGAGTGACCCGTAAGGCATGACTAGGTGTATGATGAAGGTTGGAATATTTTTTACATTTCACACAATGTTTGACATAGTCACAATAATCATGGTTAAGGGTCACCAAGAATAACCTAGGCAAATAATACACTTAACAACAAGGCCACTAAAGTGACCTCCACATATGCCATCATCAACCTCCTTAATGGTATAAAGAATTTCAGAACTTGTGAGGCATCGTAAGATAATACCATCAAAGCCAAAGGGCTTATAGAGGAGTCCCCTGAATGACGGCTTGCGAGAGACCTTTTTAAGGAAGGCACGTTGTCCGTTATGGGTGAGATCATGAGGTAAGATGGAGAGGGAAAGGTATTCAGAGTATTGTTTATACCAAAGGTCACTTAGGTCAGGGGTGTCATTTCCGATTGAGTAAACATTGTGAGGTAAATAAGAAGGTGAATGGAGGCATTGTATGGTAACGAATATTTTGGAATCAGCAGGGGAAGCAGGTATTTGGGAAGCTAAGCAGGCCATGGTATCATCAAATTTATTGGTTGAACTGGGGAAGGTTTGAAGGGTGTAACGATCAAAGGTGGTCAAAAGTATGTCTACATGATGTTTATACTTTTGAAGTATCTCGTTACGACATTGGTACATACCATTGACTTGGTTTATGACCAATTTTGAATCACCAAAGATGTGGATTGATTTGACATCTAGGGCATAGGTGGCTTGGAGACCTAGTACGAGCACTTTGTACTCAGAAATATTGTTGGTGCATTTAAAGTCTAGTTTGAAAGACAAAGGCATGGATTCTCCATCCAAAGGAATGAGGATAACACCAGCCTCGCCCCATGCTTGCGACACTTGGAACCATCGAAGAACAGTGTCATTTAGTAAGGGGGTTCGTCTAGGGAAAGAGTAGCAATTGACTCATCAGGAAAGTCAAAATTAGAGGTTTGGTCCCCAAAAATAGGTGCGTCAGCCAGTTGGTCAGCGATAGCCTGGCCCTTAATGGACTTTTGGTGAATGAATTTGAGGTCAAGATCAGCTAAAAGCATAAGCCATCATGCAGTATGCTGATTTTGATAAGGTTTGGCATACATGAAGTGTAAAGGATTGGTGTTGGTCACGACATAGGTTTTTGGTTGAGTAGGTAATGGTGGAGTTTGGTGGCAACAAAAACTAAGGCTAAGAAAATCTTTTATGGATGGTTGTATCAGGTTTCATAGTCCAAAAGAGTACGGATTATGTAATAAACCACCTACTCCTTGTGTTGTTCATCATGATGAGTGAGCATGGCTCCCAAGGAATGATTGGTAGCTGATATGTATAGGTAAAAAGGTTGATCATATTTAGGTGGAATGAGTACGGGTGGTTGGAGAAGGTATTGTTTTAGGGCCTCAAAAGCTTTGTGACAGTCATCATCCCATTTAAAGGAGACATCCTTCCTAAGTAGATGATGAAATGGTTGACACCGATCAGATAATTATGAAATGAAACGGCGAATGGAATGCAATTTACCTTGCAGCTACGAGTTGTTTAAGGTTAGTGGGTGGAGGCATTTCTAGAATGGCCTTGACTTTAGTAGGGTCAACTTCTATACCATGGAGGGAAACAATAAATCCCAGGAGTTTTCCTAAGAGAACTGTGAAGACGCACTTTTTAGGTTGAAGGCGGACGTAATATTTAATGAGGTGGTCAAATATGGTTTCGAGGATAGCAAGGTGCTCGGCACAACATTTATATTTGGCCAAGAGATCATCCACATAATCTTCCAATATGCGATGCATGATATCATGGAAGATGTAAGTCATAGCACGTTGATATGTAGCACTAGCATTTTTAAGGCCAAAAGGCATGAATCGATAGCAAAAGGTTCCCCAAGGGGTAATGAATGTGGTCTTGTGTTGATCTTCTAGGGCAAGCAAAATTTGGTTATAGCCCGAGAATCCATCCATGAGTGAGAGCATCTCGTGACCAGCGGTGAGGTCAACTAGTTGATCAATACCGGGCAAGGGAAATTCATCTTTCGGGCAGGTGAGGTTAAGGTCACGGAAGTCCATGCAAATGCAGAGTCACCCTACCGCTTTAGTAATAGGGACAATGTTAGAAATCCAATGAGGATAACCAATGGGTAAGATGAAGGAAATAGAAAGAAGGTGTAGAATTTCTTCTTTGACAAGAAGAGCAATGCGAGGGTGAATTTTACTTAGCTTTTTTTTTATAGGTTTGGCATTGGGAATGGTTACGATATTGTGGACCACTATGGTGGGGTCAATACTAGGCATGTCTACGTAAGACCAAGAAAAAGTGTGGTTATGATCTCGGAGAAAAGAAGTGATGGCTTCCTGTTCAGTAGCATCTAAATATTGTCTGATCTTTAGGATGTGCGGGTCATCCTGAGTATGAATGTTGATCTCGATAGTTGATTCATTCAACATGGTTTGTGTCTCAGAGGGTAACAACCGATGAATATATGAGTCTTCTACACCAAGGTAGGTGAGTATGGATTCATCATCCTAACATTAAACGATGTTAATGGTAGGTTTTTCATCATCGATCATCTCAGGATACAGGAATGGAAGAGTGGAAGGGGCCTCGCCTTCACATTGATAAGTCAAAGGCCCCAAGGAAATGGTGTTTATGAAAAAAAAAGTTAGGAGGGATAGATTCAGGATCCATCGACTCAAGTCAGAGGGTGGTGATGAAGGTGGAGAAGGGCTAGGGTTCTCAATGATTTCAATGTGGGCCTATTTGATAGGAGGTTCGGAGAAGCCGATACCACTACTGGTCATTATGTTTGCAGGTGGTACATGGAATAACGATATGGTGGCCTTGCACAAAAAGACAAAACCAAAACCCTTCCATGCACAGTGGTGTAGGAAGGTGTGGGCGAAATGGTGATTGGTAAGGGATTGGAATCTAGCAGAAAATGGGCGGGGTTGTGATGGTGGTTCAGCTGTGTAAGTTGTAGTATCAAGTCCCCCATAGGTGAGACTAGTAGGAAGATGAGGAGGACCATAAAGGATGTGTTCTCCTATATGGTGATCATAGCGAGGGTGTTGGTGAAGGCTTCCATACTCGTGTAGAGTAAGGAATGTGTTGACACTATATAGGCGGTACTCCCTAGAGTGAGGTGTTGAAAAACACCTTCCAAGGGATTAGTGGTTGGTATGTAGGTAGCTGGTATGGATGATGTGTCAGAGGTCAATGTGGAGGTGGAGTTAACGGATTGGGCAGATAATGGGTCAGCTGTGGAGGTTATAGTAGTGGTAGGAATAGAGGTAGTATGTGTGGTGAAAGTAGTGGTTGTACTAGTAGGTAGAGGTGTAGGTGAAGTGGTATTAGTTGCAGTAGTAGAGAGACAGCGGGTATGAGCACATCGTTGGGTCGGTAAAGCATGTTCCATGTTTTGAAAGGTGATGGGTCAGCTAGAAAGGTATAAGTGTGTCCTCATGTTCAAACTTTACACAATGATGCAAAGTGGAAGGAACGTAACCCATGACATGGATCTAGGGTCTACCGAGCAACAAGTTATATTGAAATTCTCCTTCCAAAACATAAAACAATTATGGAACAATGCGGGGCCCATGTGAATGTGAAGGATGACAGGTTCTAGTGTAGAGGTGATAACGTCGTTGAATAAACATAACATTACCGGATGTTTATGCATGCAATTGTCGGTATGCGCATTTGAGAAAATGCATGGTTTGAAATGATGTTAATGCTAGCACCTCCATCAATCATTACATGGCATACCCGTATGTCATCAATATGGATAGAGATGAAGAGAAGGCTGAGTCCTGGGGTCATCGTTTTGGTGTGGCGCGATCTCCTCCTCTAAGAAGCCGAGGGAGGCCACTTGGTGAACAAGGTGAGGTGAGGATGAAGGTGGTAATTTGGTGAGAGAGGCTACATGATGGGGTGTGATGATGGAGACTATGGGTGTAGGTTCATTGGGTAAAACCTCAATAGATTTAAGAACCTCCATTACGGCTTGACGATGGGATTCGAGGTTTGGATGAGGTCGTATAAGGACATTTTGAGGGGAGATTGGTGTAGTTGTTTGAGCATGGTGTGATGTTTGATGCCATTATAAATGGGGTATAAGGGGCCGTGGATAGTTATTTTAGGTATGGGTGCGAGATGGTATATTGGGTATAGGATTAGTTGGTGGGTCACCTTTTCTTTACCCTACGCACATCCAGTAGTGACATGTATCATGTTGATTTTAGGGAGTTGGTAAATGGAGAAGGTGTAGGGTGAGTGGTATAATGACATGAAGGGCAATAACCTACTGGAGGAGAAAATCCCTGTGAGGTTAGTTGGGTGCAACGACATTTGGGTGGTGGCGTGGCAAGTTCTCTGATGTGAACCATCTTAATTTCAAATTTTGTGTGTGGTTCTAGAGCCGTGAGGGTGGAGGTTGTGGTCGTTGAGTGGGCAGTGTGGGAATGGGTGTTGGTGAAGTAGGATCCTCGTCAAGAAGGTCATCGTCATCAAATTTGGTTTCTAGTGGACACAATTAGATAAGGATGATTTTCAAGGCCTTGTAGTTCTCCACATCATGCCCTAGCACATAATGGTATGCGTAAATTTTAGTATCATTAAACAATTTGGGCTTGGGTTTGAGGGGGTCCTAAGGTCGAGTGGTAGTAATATGATAACAGAAGTCTCAAGGAGGTTGGTTAAAATTTTGGCATAGGACCCTACTAGTGGATCACAATGGGAAGTGAATGTGGGTTTGGGTGCAGGTGTGGTTGGTTGTCAGGGAATTGTTTTTGGAAGAGTAGGAACGGCAGGTCAGCTATGGATTTAGGTGCTGTGTGGTTTGAGGTATCGGTCGGGTTCAATTGGGTAGGGTACAAAGTAGATGAGACGGGTAGGAGGAGTGGGGTTGGTTTGACTACCTTATTGTGGGATAGTGGGGTTTTGTTTTTGGGTTGCACCTTCTTGGGTAATGGTGATGTGGGTGTACGAGGTCTAGAAGTAAAAGAAAATGGAGGAAGAGGGTGAGTTACCAACAGGATAATGGGGGTCTTTGTGAAGGTAGATGTCGTGGGTCGTGCTTGGGGTGTGAGGGAAAATGACTAAAGTGTAGTGGGTAGTGAAGTAATAGCTGAAGGTATTGGAGGTATTGGTGGTAAAGAGACTATGGTGTGGGTATGAGTCATGTTGTGTGCCTAGGTAGGTTAGAAGTTTGTGAGGAAGGAATGGTTTGTTGTGTTATTGGTTTATGGATGGGTGAAGGGTGCTTAACCATGTTGGGTAGCTGAGGTCTTAAGGAGATAGGACAAGTACAGGTGTGATTGGTGCGGTCAAGGTATGAGGTCGATGAGTTTGTTTCTTTGGTTTGGGTGTCAGAGTAGGTGTGGTATTGACATTGGAGGATGTATCTAAATTCATTTTAATAGGTGGATGAGTAAGGCTGGTGGTTGGGGTGACCCCTAAAGTGGTAATAGGTTTAGTGGAGGTAAATGTTATGGGTATGGGTTTGGGTTTAGGTATAGGTTAGGTTATAGGTAAGGGTGTGGTGTGAGTGCTAACGGTATCATGGAAGGGGTTGCAATGTAGTAGTTGTATTTAGTTTGATGGGTCAATTTTTTTGGGTAGATAGTGGAGGTATTAGCGAGGATCTCTGCATTTGTGTTGAGACAAGGAGTAAGAGGTTCCCCCATAATAAAGCCCTATCCACATAATCTAAGTGATTAGCCAAATATTAGAACGAAACATCTGTGGGTGGATTTGGTGAGGACCTAATGGTAATTCCCATAAAATGCATCTTAGAGATAGGGAATTGGCCACTTAGCTTCCATGGGTAAGAGACCCAAAAATAGGTCTCATTGGATTTTGGGTAGCTAATGGAGAATGCTCGCAAGAGGCAAAGGTATCTCAACCGGGTCTATGATGAGAGCTCCTCTATAAGTGGAGGAATGGATAGGTGCTCCTCTGTAGGTGGAGAAGGTAATGGGTGCTCCTCTATGGGTGGAGGAGGTAATGGGTGCTCCTCTCGTGGGTGGAGTTGATGGGTGCTCCTTTGTGGGTGGAGGAGGTATGGTAGGTAAAGGTTTTCTAAGTGGTGAAGCTAGGGGTGAGAGGGGCTCAATGTTAGTGGAAGGCCCCTCTGTTGGTGATGAAGGAGATGAAAGGTTCTCCTCTGTTGGTGAAGGAACGGTGGAGGTTGGTTCCAATGTGGAAGGAGGATTTCAGGCTAGGATTTCCTCTATGGAAGGGATGTGAGGTAATTAAGAGGCTACAGGTACCTCGTTAAAGATTACGTGAACCTCACAAGTATGGGTATCGTGAGTGGATGTCTCACCAGTTTGATTGGATGAAGGGGCATGATTGGGAAATGGTTTTTTGAAGATTTTTAGATTTTGGTTGGGGTGGCGTTGGGATTATCCACAGTTAAATCACCTTTCTCGAGCATTTCTTGGACAATATTCTTGAAAGTGATGTAGTTTTTATCACTATGACCCTTCACTCAGTGATAGTTATAGAAATCATGCTCTTTATACCACGCGGCATGGGGCGAGCAGGGTCAAAACCAGTGTGTGTTTTTATGGGTGGAAGGGTGATGGCTCCAACTTTGATAAACTTTTCTAAGATAGAAGAGTAAGGTTCCCCAATTGGGGTATATTTTCACTACTCTTGTCTAAATCAAAAATCTTGGATAGGTGATAGATTAGATGAGGGTGTAGCCTGATTGGACAGATGAGCTAGGCCGGCCTTGAGTACCACTGCGTTAGTGGTACCCTTAGCCTTTGAATAATTGGTTGGTGGTTTGGAAGAAGAAGAGGTTTCATTTGACTTGAATGCCAAATTATTATTTCATAATTGGATTTTCTTCTCTTCGATGGCCCGAATCTCTAACTTGCCATAGTGAATGCATCATTGAATGTTTGGAAATTTTGGACCTATAAGGTCGGGGAGATATTTCTGGTGCAAGCTCGTGTGAAGAGCTCGATGAGTTCAATTTGTGGCAGTTGGAAGGTAAGTTGATTGATCAGGTTGCGCCAGGGAGTGAAAAAATCTTCAATAGATTTTTCCTTATACTAACGTGTGGAATATAGATTATACCAATCTAATGCAGTCCAAAGTGAGGGACATGGGAAAGGTTCTTAAAAGTAGGGCATCATCATGAGTGATCGATAACACCCATGTTTGAATGAGCGCAAATGTTGTTGTGGGTCTTCCTTGCTATTGGCGGTTGAATCAGTTGCGCCAGGGAGTGAAAAAATCTTTAATAGATTTTTCCTTATACTAACGTGTGGAATATAGATTATACCAATCTAATGCAGGTCCAGTGAGGGACATGGGAAAGGTTCTTAAAAGTAGGGCATCATCATGAGTGATCAGATAACACCCATGTTTGAATGAGCGCAAATGTTGTTGTGGGTCTTCCTTGCTATTGAAGCAGTTGAATTTAGGCATTTCCCAATACACAGGGTATGAATAGATAGGAATGGATGGGTGAATAGGCTCATTACAAATCTCATCATAGGTGAGAGTGTTTGAGATCTGGAAATCGATTCCTTTATTATCTGCATCTTGTCCAACATCAATTTAATTAGGTCATTGGTGGGTTGTGATGATTAGATGCCTCCTATAGCGTGAGGAGGTTGGTTTTGGGCATATAATGGGGGTGGCATTCTAGTGTATGGGGCTACCATGTAAGGTGGTGGAGAAGAAGGCAATGAAATAGGGGTACATACCTAGAATGAATAATAGATGAAACAGGTGGTTGTTAGTAGTATGTATATGGGGGTGGAAGGGTCATGGTAACCCTAGTGGTAATAGGGGCTAATGATTGTGGAATGGAAAGAACTACGATCTGAAATGGGGTAGGGTCACCAACACCGGAGGTGGGAATGTAACTACAGGTATGTATTAGATGTTAGGGGTGGATGAGGTCATTTTTGGGGTAGTCATCGGGGTATGGTGTATGTAATGGGTGTCACAGAGATAACATACGCGGTAGTCATGGTAGGTATAGAACCTAACTACGAAACAACCGGGTAAGGTGGATGTGGGAAGTGCGAGCCGGATGGGGCCGATGCAAAAGTGGGTGCAGTCGGGGGATAGATACGGGCATGCCATATATCAACCCGACTTGAGGTGTCTTGAGTGGATGAGTGAGAAAGGTAAACCGCAAGGTGGCGGGGTTCTAGTCGAGGAGTCGTGCGAACTCCTCGGCTCCGTAGCGATAGTAGTAGGCTAGAAAGGATCCATGGCTGGTGATAAAATAGAAGATGGTGAAGGACTAGGTGGGAGTGGTTGGCAACTGGCATGGAACATGAGGGCACTTGCTTGTCTTTGGGTTAGCAACATGTGAACCAAGATGTCGTGGGGCTGCTTCTCTCATAAATGACACAAAGAACAGTAGAACAGTGAATCTAGTGATAAAAAATGGATGAAGTAACAAATGGTGGATAAAATGTGAAACAAGCTAACCGATTTCAGTTAGGAAAACTAACGTCGATCGAGGTAACCACTTCCGGTCACTTTAGAAACTAGACAAAGAGTAAACAAGTGAGGCGAAGGTAAAATCGATAGGTATGCCAAATTTGAGGATGTTTAAAATGTCAATGAGAATAATGACAGTGACAGAGACCATGGAAAGTGGAAGAAAGTGAAGTGAAATGTCCTTTTGAGTAGGTTAGCAAAAGGACCTAAAACTAACATCGAGTTGGGTATAACCGATGGCGGTCGAGGTAACCGATGGCGATTCTTGTGAAATTGAAATAGTGATGAAAGAAAGTGGTTGTGAATTAAAATTTGATGTAGAATCGAGACCCGAGAATTCTAGAAATGATGATGATATGGCCCAGAACACTTAGGTGAAGCCGAGAATACTCTAGCTATGATGAGGAGGGTGCAAGGATGAACAAAAAAATTTGATGAACGTGATCTTTCACCTCAAAATACAAGCCAAGAAAAACACTAAGAAAATGCAATCTTAGGAGTGCCCTTTTCTATTATGTTCGTTTAGCTTATGCTATTTATGGATTGACACATGAATCGTGAAATAGATTTTTGGTGAGGATGGCTTCCTACAAATAATGAGATTCACGTATGTTATGGTGGGAGCGAGCTTCGCTCTGAAGTATGACTTGACAAAGCAATGAGCTAGGTGCCCATTATGTTGTGATTGTGTGATCACCTAAAGCTTCTTCTAGGTAGGATGTTGTTTAAGAATGTATGTATTTTGAATTTTTATGTGGTTTGGTAAGACTCAGAGAAAGAGAAAGGATAGAAGTGCTTTTCTACGATTCGTTTGTCAACCATCACCGGTCATGACTTCTAGCATATAGAATTCCAGCATATAGTTTGCCCTCAATTAATTTGAGCTAATACAATAAATCGAGAATGGAATGCAATTTTTTTAAACCCAAATCAAAAATGTGAAATTGGATAATAAAATGAAGAGGAAGAGGGATGCTCTTTCACTATAATGCAAAAACATGAAGAAATGATTCTTTTTAATTACACCCAAAAAAAGTTTCCTTTAGAGCAAATAGAAAGGAGATGTGGATTACAAGGAAGAAAATTAGTGTGTATGATATTTAGAAGGGAAAAAAACACACAATTGTTTCCTAGGAATGAATGAAATGCAAGGAACACCGGATGGGTCCCACTGGGCATGCCAAAATGTTTCACCTTTTTATTAGATTATTTCTTTGAATTGTTGGCCAAGCAGAGATAGGGTAACGGGCATAGGAGGAATACCTGTTCAAATGTCGGTTGATGGGTTGTTGCATGCATATGACTTCTAAATCCATAGCTAATCATGAGAGCTTCCTTTTGGCTAAGAGGAACTACCTATAATGAAAACAAGACCACCAAAAGGAATTAAACAATATGGGTAGTGAACTGCCTAGTGTAAGCTAGATCCGGGAAGTATGGTACTTCCTAGATGGTTGTCAGTCCATTGTTTTAAACAAATTAATGCTATAAATAAATTAAATCCTATTGTTATTTTAAAATGATTTAGGTATCTCACTTAAAACATAATAAGAAAATAGATCTAATCTAACAGGCTAAGCTAGAATAGAATCAAAGGTCAAATGATTGGTTCTAGGTCTCTGCAGTTCTGATAAAGGTCTCGGTAGGTCACAGGTGAATGAGGGTGAGGTAAAATTAGGTGGGTAGGTCTTTGTTTAAGGCTGTGTGGGAAAACACAGAGACCAGTGTCAGTTAGGGGTGACCGACGGTGGTTAGGTATAACCGGTGCCGGTTACTGTGAGATCTAGAAATGTCACAGAATAGGGTTTTGGTCTCCTTTGTGATTGCACAAAGGATTTTGGTTGGTCGGGACAAGGTATTGGGTGACTAGAGTAGGATTTTGTGAGGTTTTAATGGGTCTATGGAGGTGAAAATTTGGAGAAGGTCAATATGGAGCAAGATAAACAATGGATGATAAAATAATGATGAAATGAAATAAGCAAGAAAGTATGATGTTGTACTTACTTGGATTACGGTCCTAGATGCCCGTGTGTGAAGGATTGAGGTGTTGATGATGGGTTTGAAGGTTGTAAGTGATCACCAATCAAGAAATATTCTGCATGGGCTGCATGCACACTCCCTTTATTTGGTTGAATCAGATCATGGCTGGGATGGTTGTGTAGGAGAAGATGCTCAATCTCCTTCCTTGATGTGAGATTTTACTAGAATTAGCTCTCTGAAGATGTGTTATCTCTCTAAAGATGTGTTATCTCTCTGAGATGTGTTCTTGCTTGTCAACTTTCTCCCAATGTTTTTCCAACTTCCAAGTTCCAACCTTAAGAATAAGGTTGTTTTGGTTTAAAAGGGTAACCGACATGTGTTTAGTCTTAACGGCGATGGTTAGGGGTAACCAACGTCGGTCAAGGTGGGATTTCCTAGGTTTACTAAACTTAAGGAGATCCTCCTGATTTTCTTGGATCTCATGTCGTTAACCTGCGGATTAGACTGGGAGCTTCTTGTGAGCATGTGGGAATGAGGTTAGAGGGAATGTAGGCATTGATTTTTAGGGTTTGGGTAAGTCTTAGTTAGTTAGGGAAACTTTCTAAGAATAGGTCTTAGGTTGAGTTAGCTTGGTGAGGTGTCTAAGTGAACTATATGTGTAGATATTATTTAAATAGTAAATATAGTGAGGGTAAAGAATTAATTTAATTAAATTAATATTAGTGGGGTGAAGAGGGCCATGGATAGGTAAATGTAATAAAGGGTGCTTATATGTCGAGGGAAAAAGGGGGTGTGACCTAATTTTAGTGTCATAAGTGCTACCCATGCATCTTTGATTCTTCCTACCAATGGCCCTTGTTTGGATTCCATTGAGTAGCAAGTGACATTTACATGGGTCAAGGTGAGGCCTAGAGCATTTGTAACTTTTGCTAGCATCACATTGTCTGAGGCTCCAGAATCTATGACACAATTATTTAGCTAGAAGCCTTTAATGAGGAGTGACTGGTAGAAAGGTTCAACCTTGTTGGTTTTGGAGGCAATGAGGGCTACCATGTTTTGGGAAGGTGGTGTTGATGTTGTGGGCGTAAGCCTTTAGAATTAGGGTCCGAGGATACAGGTTACAACCATGAACTCAGTATTAATGAACCCACAAACCGGGCGGTGTGTTTCAGTAGGTATTCTATTTCGAGAGATGGACTTTGGTTTTTCTTGCATGTTCCACAAAGTCAAATGGGGTTATGGTGAGTGAGGAATAGATTCTAGAAATGGAGGAATATTTACATGGCAGAGGCTTTGCTTTACTTTTGGTGTTGAATTCTCCTTTTCGTGTGTAACAGCTTGGCTTGGAAAGGGGTGAGGGTGTAGCTTTTGATTGAACCTTAGATTTTTTTACAGGAAAAACATTTAAAGGATAATTGTTCTTAGAAAATTTTGAGTTGGGAGAAGAATTAGATGACTTACTTGGCATATTAGCATGATCCCCCTGACAACCAAAGTGAGTCTATTTTTTCTTTGGCCAACTCCATAGAAGGTGGTAATGGTGATCCTCTACTGATGATTTTATTTTGTGTGACCTCTAGAGGAGAATCTTCTTTATTCTTCTTATCCTTTACCATAACTATTGAGGATGAAGCACCTTTCCTAGGTTGTGCACGAGTGAAAAAAACATGAGAAACTTGGAGCTTATTCATCATCAACATACTCAATTAGGCCATTGTGTATATCAACTTCCTCAACCTCAAGATATTTTTCATGGTCTTCCATATTTTCTTCTTTAGTTTCATCAATTTCTACTTCCTACTCTAGCTCTTTAGTGTCACAGATGGCATTGACTAGTGCTGCTTCAAGAGCAATCCGGCAAGGAGGTGGAGAAATCCTTGGCCTATTTGGAGGGTTTGGTCTCCTTGAATCATTCCGCATTGTGATCTCGAGATAGTTTCTTCTTCAAGGAAACCAATTGATTTTCCATTTTTTGGAATATCATATCTCGTGTGGAAGAGTTTGCATTACCGATTTGTTTCCCATTAGGGCCTTTCACCTTTCTAGAAAGGATTAGATCTTCATCGGTCTCTATTGCAAAGTCATGGGCTTGCCTCACTATTCTTAGTTGGGCTCTTCCGGGAAGAAACCTACTTTTGATGGCAAAGCACTAATGAAAAACCTCTTCAAATTATTTTCAGGAGGCACCACATCTTTAGGGATCCTTATTATCACTCTATCATATCTTGCTACGAATTCCATCATTAACTCGAGAGGTTTCTTTATTCATTTTTCAAATTAGACTAAAATATCCTCACAATATTCTCGTGCTCTTGAACTTGTGATCGAATTCACTTCTTATATCATCCTAACAAGTGATATACCTCGGGGTAGCATGTAGAACCATTCGGATGCCTTTTCTTGAAGTGACTCCACAAAGAGTTAGACTGAAATGACTTCATCCTCAACACCAAACACACTGCAAGTAGTGATAAATGCTGCTACATGCTCTTCAAGGAGTTGAGAAACATCCCCTCGAATTTTGGGAATTTCTTCCTCAAGCCTCTCGGTAGCTTATGGATTGGTTGAGAAAGATCTAGTGGACTGGTGTTTCCTCCCCATGGTACATTATGCCCACGGGCCTCACAATCACGTTCACGCTCATGATTCCCCATTCTATTTCTATTTCTATTTCTATCTTCTAACCTTGCTAAGGTTGTGGCTTTTGTTGCTACTCTTTCGTCTGCCTTGGCTTGAAGTCTCGATTTCTTCAAGTTGAGATCTTATTTCTTCATTGGCTCTCACCTCTCTTTCTCTAGCTTCTTCTTCGGTCTCTACGTTGGTGAAATCTTCAAGGTTCTCATTGATGTATGGAAATTCACCATCCAAAGGATTTTCGACACTCAGGTTCCCAACATGGCCGATTGCTTGAAAAGGAGGCCTCTCGATTCCAAGTAGCTCTTGTCTCCTTTAAAGTTCCTCAAAAATGGGATTAGTTTGTCCTCCTTATCTCTGTTGTCAAGTGTATCTTCTATCCGTCAGCTTGAAAATCTATGCTCTTCTTTGTGGTGCTGGAATTTTTCTTTGCCTCTCCAATTCAAAGATTATGTTCTTCTTCAAGGTCCAAAATTCTCGTGGCAATGAAGTAGTGATTAGCACTTTGTCTATTATGTCGATAGCTTCCCTCAAATTTGAAGCAACATCTTCTTGGATGTGGAAGATAAATTTGGGTCTTTCAATAGGAGGGTTTCCCAAAATAGCCATGATTTGAATCCATGTGGCTCATATAGCCATTCAAATTCCAGAAATTTTTCTCTTTTTTATTTTTTTATTTTTTTGACCTTGTGGTCACATTTAGGTGCAGATGCTGCTAAATCTACCCCACGTTGGGTGCCAAAATCATTGGCGAGGAAATTTTTGGGTGGAAAAACTTTTGGACTCCTTTACAATTCTCTGGGAATCTAATTCCCTCTACTTAACCGGTGTATATTTCGTATAGGCATGTGCGTGAAAAGGTGGATTTCGTGGTGGCCTTTCGGTCGGGGATCCAACAGGGCACTCCATTAACCTCATGGAAAATGCTTACAATTATTTGCAAGGGGGGAATTTTCTATGAAGGTGGGAAAAGGAGTGAGAAGAGAGGTAGGAGAACTAATGTTGCAAGTAGAAAATCAGACTCCTACACGCACTAGTTAGAAATTTCAACACATGCATTCATGAGATGAAACAACTCTGTAAATGAAAACAAGACGAGATAAGATTGTGGACTCAAAGTTTACAATATCTCCTCATCAAAGAGGCTACAAAATCCTTCTTCTTGTATTGATTCTTAAATAGAAGTTGTACATAATGAGGGAATGGAAGAAATTTGAGAATGGAGGAAATTAGAAGAAAATGGCTATCTCCTTTGCTTTCTCTAAGTATAATGCACTCGAGTTTACAAGATCAATTGCTAGCCTTGTACAATGGCATGAAGAAGCCATTAAATCTCCTCCAAGAAATGGTTACAACTTCTTCTTTGTTAGCAAGAAATGGTTTACAATTTCTTTTCAATCATTCATGTTTGTTCAGATTCTTGATTCGCGAAGAAATACCAAAGGCAAAAAAACTTAAACTTTTCATAATGCAGCTTGTAAATTACACTTGTTTTGAAATTTTGAATTTGAAACATTCATCTTTCCTTTGAAACTTTAAACCAGATTCATCCACGTGGGAGAAATTTACTGGAGTGAGTGTGGAGGATTCCTTTTGCATTTTGTGACTTTATAGAGATTTGGAATTTTGGAACATTTTGGCCCGCTCACCCACTTTTGATATGGTCTTGACATGTGGCCTCATTTGAGTGGAGACAGATTCACGGGCCACTTTTATAATTTTACCTTTTTTTTATGCGGGCTCAAAAACACAAATTGTTTCGCAGGCCCACCTCCCTGCTTTGACCTTTGATGTGGGCTTAATATTTGACTTTCTCCCTTATATCATGATCGGGGTTGTGGGTCACTTTATGCCTTTTATCCCTTTTAGAAACAAGGCTCAAAACTCAAAAAGCTCTGACGATTTTCCTCCCTACTTTGACTTTCCAACGGCATGCCTAGGATTAGACTTTTCCTTTATGTTTGGCGGTTTGTGAGTCACTTTTTAACTTTAAGCCCCTTTAATAAAAAAATGCTCAAATTCTCAAGTTTCCCCAATGATCCACCTCTAATTAGATATGTCCACATACCCATGGATAATTGGGAAAAATTCAAAGGGGAAGAAAGCACCTTCATTTACAATGTTAAAAAATGCAAAGAAGAAGAAAACTCCACCATTTTGTGCTTGATTTTCAAATTTCTTTCATAAACTAAGGAATTGAAAACAATACAAGGTTTGACAATCCATGGCCATGAAAATATTGAAAATTTCATTCAAAGGAGGACAACAATAAAATTTTCACGCGTCCAAACAAGAAAATGGAAAATTCATCAAAAAGTGTAGATTGGAGAGTTTAAACAACTTCAAAGCATGAATTTATCTATCTTTTCGGGCTTCCAACTTTACTTGAACACTTCTGGAGGGCGTGAGCTCAAAATATTTGAATTTGACTTAGAAAATGAGGGGGATTTTAGGGCAACAACAATAGGATTTTATTTTTGTTAGTTTTTGCTTGATTTGTGTTTTGAGGTGTGAGGTCATATTCTCCATTTTTATTTCCTTTCACGCTCTATAATCATATTTGGTGTATTCTAAATATTTTTGAATGTGTTGGGATAAAATATTTCCATACTCGTGTTTCTAGGTTGGTCTTTTATTTGATATAGTCACTAAATTCATTTTTCTCCATATTTTCAAATTTCACGGTGGACCGATGTCCATTCAAATGATCGTAATTGGTTTACTCATCTCATTTTCATTGATTTACCCGATTTGTCGAGTTTCTAGTTGTTTCGGTCATTTTAACCAAATTAGCACTCATCACATTTCTGTTCTTTCTAGGGTTCCTTAGATACTTCACCATATCTATGTGTCTTTGAAGTCACTATCAAAGTCTAGGTTTTGCTTCATTTTCATCATTTATTGCCACATTTATAAAAAAATTATTTTACACATTAATCGGTATCATTCACCTTAACCGTCATCGGTTACCCTCTGTTGTAGACATCGATTTACTCCAACCACTATCGGTTCCTATGTTTTAATTTTGCAATTAAGACAGATCAGCTTTTCACTTCCCGAACTATTTTCTCCATTCCTTCTTTGCCTTTGTGTCATCTATAGAGATCATATTACCATGTCTACTATAATTCACATGGTTTTGACTCGTAAGCAAATCCAATGCCCTTGTATTCCACGCTAGCCTTCAACTACTCCCACCTAGCCCATCATCACCTTCCATTTTATCACCTATGGATCCCAATCATCCTATTATCATTAGTACCAGTGACGAGGAGTTCATAAGAATCCTTGACCAAAACCCTACTACTTTATAATATTATTTATCCCATTCATCCACTCGGGATTCATCAAGGTAGCTGGTATACGACATGCCTGTGTCCATTCCTCCTTCCCTCGTACCCACTTCTACATCGGCTACTACTAGCTCGGCCTTACCCTCTTCCACCTTACCACCTGTGGTGTCCCAACTTGACCCTACATCATTTATGCAGCCTAGAATTTACCAAGAACACCACGGACATGTTGGCACATCACACAACCTAGACTAAGAGCTCACCCAAAGTGCACAAAGGTACCAGGTCCCTCTTTAGGGTTGTTATTGCAGGTTTTTAGCATGATGAAGACTTAGCACATGTAGTTCCATTACTAACACATCTTTCTAAAAATCATACCAAATCTATATCTAAGGGAGATCATACTTTAAAAAATAATCATGATGGAATCAATTACAAGCAATATCCAATTACACACAAGAATACACTCAGATTCACCAATATCCTCCATTGTATTAAATAAGTATATAGAAGCTTCATTACAATAACAGTAGTATGTGTGTAACATATTTAGTGGCATAATCTCTCTTTGTATATTCATCATCATACATATATCTACTACGTAGTTCACTACATATATATATAAGGGTGGGGACTTTCCCTTCACGGCTTATCCAATCTCTTATATGTTGTTTGATATGCCCAAAGTACTCTTGTAGATACTTTATCATCCCAATCCTTTCATCCAACATCATAGATTTTTGTTAATGTCTGGCTCTAAATTTTGTTGAAAGCCTCAGTAGTTCCATTTTCCTAAGAATTATAGGGTGTAGTCTTATGGTGTTTAATCATGAACTCATCCAATAAAATTTTGATTGTTTCATTAAGAAATTGTGTGCCCCTATCATTGGTCAAACTCAAAGGACATCCATACCTTGTAATAATATTTTCCCATATAAAGTGGGTTGATGTAGCCATTGTACAGTCCTTTGCAAGTGTTGTTTCTACTCACCTCGTCGATAATCTATGCAATTTATGATGTAGTGTGATCCATTTCTACACGTAGCTGGTGAAATAGGACCCACAAAATCTATATCCCATTTCTCAAACAGTTCTATGCTAACAATAGGTCTCATAGGCATTTCATTTCATTGACTGGTTTTCAAGATGTTGACAATGATCACATGCCTTAACAAATTCCTTACAATCTTTATATAGGGTCTCCCACCATAATCCAAAGTGAGTATAATCTTGCATGTTGTGGCATCACCGCATAGTGGCCACCTGCAATACCACCATGAGCTTATTCCATAATATCCATGCACTCATGTTCTAATACATAATGGTGCAATACCTTATCTAAGTCTAATTTGTATAAGTCACCACTGATTAACATATAAGGTGCGGTGCATATAGCAAGTTGTTTCTTCTCCAAGGATTTCATTCCTTCTGGTGCCATCCCTTTTCCTAGAAAGAAAGCAATGTCCTCTAGTTTTGATGACATGCATTATAACCTATATAACTATACATATGGCATGGTATCCTCAATTTCCTATGCTTCTTCTCCTGACTATATTCTTGATAGATGGTCTAGTCCAGAATTACTTTTCCCTGGTTTTACCACAACTGTGAAATAAAATTCTTGAAATAAGATCACCCATCAACATATGTGCCCTTGTAAAATAGGTTTATTTACAAAATACTTCAATGCCATGTGATCTGTATAAAAGATAAATGGTGTAGCTAGTAGGTACTGGTGGAATTTATGTAGCACATAGATCATTGACAAAGCTTCACACTCTGTACTTGTGTAATTCTATTCTGCAAGACTTAGCTTTCTACTAGCAAAACAGATGGGATGATCTACAATACCTTCTCCAGGTTGAGCCAACACCATGCTAATGGCCATGCTAGAGGCATCAACATGTACATGAAATGGCTTTTCCCATGAAGGAAAATGCAGAATAGGCGCAATAGTAAGTTTCTCCTTCAATGTCTTGAATGCACGTTGTTGTTGTTCTCCCCAATAGAACGTAACTTTCCCTTTCAATAACTCTTCTAATGGTGTGGAAACTTTGGCATATCCTTTGATAAAATTTCTGTAATATCATGTATGACCCAAAAATCCACGCACCTCACTTTGACTGGTAGGCTCCCTTAGGCCTATAATGATTGCAACCTTTTCTAGATCAACCAACAACTCCTCCTTACAGATTATGTGTCCTAAAAGTATCCCATATGGTGTAGAAAATATGCACTTCTTTATGTTCAAAGAGATACTCAACTATCTACACCTTTCAAACATTAAGCGCAGATTGTCACAATGATCCTTAACTAATCCATACACCATCCAATCGTCTAAATATACATGTAAGAAGTGAATAAATTCCTTAAATGCTTGGACAAATATGCGTAAAAATAATGTATGCACATTTTTCAGACCAAAAGGCATGATAGTATAGGAGAATCTTACCCATTCAAAAGTAAATACAGTCTTTTCCTAATCCTATTGGAAAATTTGAACTCACAGTCATACCTAGAGAACCCATCTATAAACAAATAGATTTCACACCTGCAACACCTTCTAGTATTTCCTCAATGAATGGCGTAGGAAATGGATCAGTTACACATGTAGCATTCAACTCCCTGTAGTCCACACATATCCTAATCCATCCATCCTTCCTAATACTTGATCACCATTGGACTAACTCATTTTGACTCATCAAGGGGCTAGATAATCCCAGACTTCAACATGTTATCAATCTCTTCTTTGACCTTTTCACACAAATTGGGGTTCATCCTGTAGGGTCTCTTTCTTACTAGGCATGCACCCTCTTTAAGCTTTATTTTCATCTCTCCTAATGATTCATGCATGCCTTTAAGTTCATGGTACCCCCTTTAGTAACTCTATGATTTTTGCCACTTGAGTCCGACCAATAGTCTCCAATTATGGCTTCCTTACCCTCGATGTATTCTGTCTAATATTCACCTACTTTGTCTTCATAGGTTCATGATAGGTGCACATGGTCTTATCCACACTATCCAATACCTCATGCCTCCCTGTTGAATGGTTTACATCCAGATTATCTACTTCTTCATCATCCACTAAGTAGACCATTTTTCCTTTCTCTTTCTCAAGGAAAGTGCATTGAAGTACTATTGCATCGGCCTCTCGATGCTTCATCAAGATGCGCCCTAAGTCTTCTTTACCTAATAACTCCATAAGGATTCTTCAACCTTGGAATTATCTCCCATAGTTAAGTGTTTTATGACTTTCAATGCTTCTTCCACCGAAGACTTTGTAGAGAAAGAAGTACGCACTAGTGGAATTTGTGAATCTAAGGCAAAGAAGGCCCTTCTAACCTGAACTGGTGTGATAGATCGATCGGCAAGGATGACTGCTCGAAGGCTCCAATCAATATCGAGCTCTGGCGTGATTCGATCTATGGGTTGTGGAATACGTGGAAAATGACCTGGGATAGTTTCGTGTATGTCTCCAGATAAGGTCATATGGTGGGTAATGAATACAATCGACTCTACGGATGATTCTCTGGCCTAGTCCAGAATTCTCTAGCTTTGTTAGCCGCTATATCTAGTAAGGATAATTGTTCGACGATGGTGGGTGGAAGTGGGGTAGATCTGAATACTAATATACGTAGGCCAGTGTCTATGTCTGATTGACTTATGGATTCGTTAGGTTGCGGGATTTGTGGATCACAACCGTAGACTCTTGGTTGTTGCGGTCTGCTTTATGGTCATGTACGAAATCAAGTCCTAATCCCTAGTATCCAATAATCATATGCTTTCTCAGCTTCTATATTTAGGATCAATAACTGTGATCTTCTCAGAGTACCTCACAGGCGTTCTTGCAACCTGGATTCTTAGGCTGGTATCTATATCTAGAAGAGTGTCTCCTGCATCTGGCTGTGGGACCAAAGGATCACAACCAAAGGTTTGTTCTCTTTCGAACCCTTCTACAGTCATGTGTATGTTTGCCTAGGGTAATCTGTAGTTCGGTTGATTTGACCAAAACGTGTGTGCTTGGTCGTCTTCTATATTTAATCCCCTCAACTGAGAGCTGATCTGTCGTAAATCTGTTGTTGTTTGGAAGATTTGTATTCTAAGGTTCTGGTCTATGTCAACTATTGCCGTGATGAGATTGGGTTGAGGCACAATTGGCTCAAATACGTATTCCCTGGGCTCCCTGGGTCCCGTGATTGTCATACAAAACAATAATGTAAATCTAACTGCAACAAAGCAAATTTTAACTACGTGGAATAAATCTAGAACATATATATAATTTCTATTTTTGTATTTTCTGAGAAACTTTAAGAATTTAAGAAAGCAACTATTTAAACGTATCTAGAATTTGACAACTAAGATAAAACTTAAAACAAACAAAATAACCGAGTGTAGTTATTTGTCTGTGTAATTTGTAGATCTATTCTAAATAATGAAATAACTTGCTTAATCTATTTGCCAGACTCTCGATCCTACCTCAGAAGTGAGGAATGAATCATAGTTTCTCAGAAACTATCAATCCCCATGACTTCCTGGCAATATCGAAAGTAAACTTAACTGAAAAGAAGTGATTATCTACTCTATTTGATATATTTCTAACTTTAGAACTTTGAAAGCTAGAACCTGGATTCTGCAGAACAGTGGCGAATCCAATGGTGTGTGTGATCTTGTCCCCTCAGTGTGATCTCCTCGTTCCTTTGTGTTCACGTGAATCCAGAAAAGCGTGTAATGCTAGCATCAGCAGTAGATATTGGGACAAAGGTAGCTCAAAATGCAGACTGAATATAATGCGAGTAGGAGAGGGATAGCGCAAGAGTACAGAGCTTGGCTTATGCAATTCCTAGCGGGATTTATTGCGAGTCATGCAACATAAAGCGTCCAGAACCTGAAACTATCCTGTTTTGAGGAGCAAAACCTGCAACTTTAATGGCTTCCTAAGCTATTCTACTCCAATGGATTGGGTGAAATAACAACACTGCCTGCACAAGATGGATATGTGGCTTACCAACAGCTGAACAATGCTAACTAAACATGCAAAGAATTGAAACTATGGCTTCTAAGCAAAATAATAGACTGAACTATTGAAAATGAGAGCATGAAAAGTGAATGAGGGGCAGACCATTTGTTTGAGCACAAGCCATTTATTTATAGCTTTTCATTCACCCAAAGATCAAAACCAAACTGAACTCTAAAACTATAAACAATGGCCAAACACTATTCCAGGGGACCAAAAACATAAATGCAAGCCCAAGTCGGCAAAAAAAAGCTGGTGAATCATTGATTTTTACGTGAGTCGCGTTAAAAACTTTCTGGAAAATGCGTAAAGGACCGCCACTCTGAGCGGGGGGTTAGGGTTACGGGACCGCCCACGATCGGGCGGCGGTCACGAGACCACCGCCCCCCATGCAGGGTGGCGGTTTCGTCACTGAAGAGCAAAAGGCCAAGAAAAGAGGGGAAAAGGGAAAAACAAAGCACGCGGGGGCTAAGCGGGGCATGCGGGATGTTAACGCACACTTGGAGATCTTTTCCGGATTCTGAACACCTTGCGAGGAGACCTGTATCATCATTGGGGCACTTGTCACGTTGTTCCGGCAGTACAGTACCTTACAATTTTGGGTACGTACATATTGCCCCCTCGGAGAAGCGTTTTAGCCATGGAGAGGCGTAAAATGGTGGGTCAGTATGGCAATCCCGAAATGGGAAGTTAGAAGTTATACGACACGTCATCGTGTGTTGAAATGACGCCATCCAAAATTCCCGCTACCTGCAAAAAATGAAGAGAACTCAAGTGCAGATAGATACAATAGTTTGAAAAATAAATGCTAAGATAACAGGGAATGAGAACGTACCATTTGTGCGAGGATAGGAACTTACCTCCATCAGCGCTCCAAACCTGTGAAAAAGTCATTTTAAAACGAAACAGAGTGCTATATATATGAAAGTGGGCCCATTTTCCTATTCATTTGCGTGAGTCGATTTGATTGATTTTGAGCTCTGGGACCCACGGTGACGGTTTCTTGCGTGAGTAGAGTCAAAACGTCCATGGCGAGATAGCGATCATGCCTCCACGTGCGGAACATCGACCTCGCGAGATCACAGGTTAGTTTTCTTCAGTTTTTCCTTTTTCCCCCCTTAATTTTGAAATGTTAAAATCTTTGTCATGGGGGGATCATTTTTGAAAATGCTAGTGTTAAAAGGTCCACCTAGGGGGCGCCTCTTTGGGTAGGCTCTTTTTTAGGTTAAATGGTCATTTTTGCACTTTTTAGGCTTTTTAGTTTAAAAACCGCGTGGATTTTGGACCACGACCGCCGCCGCCTGCCCAGGGGCGGCGGTTACATGACCATCCCCTTTCGGGGCGGCGGTTACACGACCGCCACCCTTAAGGCGGCGGTTACAAAACCGCCCCCTGCTCAGGGCGGCGGTTTTGCACAGAATGCAAAAGAACCTTTTTTTGAAATTGTGTTTGTTTTTTAGCATTTCTACGTGTTTTCATGACTTTTCTAGTATTACTCGGATGCTTTAACTTGCTTTGTTTTGTGTGTTTTTGGGTGTATGCAGGCGAGAGAGGAGTACATCCGATGGAGTAGAGAGAGGGAGTGTGATTGGCTCCCAGGGGTACTAGATGCCCTCTCACAGGATGAGGAGGACACACTTCAGAGGGCTGGCATATTGCGCATATCACGCGTGCCCATGTTACACCATCTAGTCACATCCTTTGTGACCTATTCTCATACTGGGATGCAGATCGGAACACCTTCCGATTGCCAGGGGTCCGTGGTGAGTGGACCATTACATTGGAGGATGTCTATCGTATTCTGGGGTCCCGATCATCGGGAGACGACTCACCCTAGAGACAGCAGGCTCACGGGCACAGATTGCACAGTGGGCCACATATATGGGAGATGCAGTCATCTCCACGGGGTCGAAGAAGGGGGTGAGAGTTCGATCTATTCCTTCTTTGCCCATCCCCTTACTTCGCCAGGCCATCATGGGGATCCTTGCCTCGAGATTGATCGGGGACAAGGGAGGGGACACATTATTATACTGTTGGGCCCCCATTATTACACAGATAGAGGGGCATGGTCGGATATATGCCTGGGGGGTAGACATTCTTGGGACTACCTACCATGACTTATACAGGGTAGTCCATTTACAGGGGCAGTCATTGAGCCACCCGACTCTAGTCATGAGTTGGGTCTATGAGCATTTCATCCCTTATGGCAGGGGTGTGGAGGTGGCAGATCCTGGGGCTGTGAGGGCAGCCAGATGGACAGACATGTCGGTGCTTAGAGCACCTCATCGGCCCGATTGCCTCCCGACTACTTTGCCGACATGGAGGCCACACCATATCAGACTATGGCGGGCATATGGGGCGAGGAGACTCTTACCTTGATCTCCTGCTCCACGACAGGCAGCTTATTGACAGAGTGGGACGTGTGGAGATGCACCCCTTTGGCCGAGTTCCTCAGCAGTTTGGCTTACCATACACGGATATGCTTCCCCCAGTGGCGCCAGTCTACAGATCAGTTCGTGAGGCCAGAGGGGGGCCTAGAGGCCGAGGTTGGACAGTGGTTACTCCTGGCATTCCCATTGCAGCCAGGAGGATAGTACGTGCTAGAGGGAGAGCCGGTGCGCCTCAGGCACCTTTGCTTGATTGCTTGCGGGTCCTGCTCATAGCAGCGATGACCCTATTGATATTGACTCAGTCGAGGAGTTCACGAGAGGAGGAACAGAGGAGGAGGCCGATGACGGCGATCTGAGTGGCATGACACTCGGGATATTATGCGGCGAGAGAGAGGGGCGAGCGAGCGCGAGAGGGGTGACTCTCTAGTTTCGAGGAGCCACTCTCCCAGGGCCGTGGTAGAGAGGATGAGTCCATTGCGGGGTGATACGTTGCTCCCGCCACAGGAGCAGCCCCTCAGTCGGCAGCGGCATCCGCGGCAGGTGCCGGCCCCAGCGACCCATCCTGGAGGCCTGGTGATCCGAGTAAGTTACCCTTTCTCCCTTTTAATGTTTGCTTGTAGGCTCTCCTTAGTTGCAATCTTGTATTCCTAATTTCTTGTTTGGTTTCTAACTTGTTTTCTCCTTTGTTTGCAGAGACTGTTGATGAGTGGCGGGATTTGATCCACAGGGTATGTACTGATTCCCTGATGATCCCCATGGATAGGACCCGTGCAGAGCTATCCGTAGAGTAGATGTTGGGAGCCTTGATGCGCCGGTAGGCATACTGACGTCTTTGCTCCAATCTGGCATGTGGCCAGGATGGTATCGACCCTTCGCACCGAGCTAGCGGGGTACAGGGACGGTGAGCGTCTTATGAGGAGCCGTTCTCGTGGTGAGACTGCAGCTGCTCCTCGGGACCCTGAGCCCTCCGTACATTCAGAGCGCCGGCGTAGCCGAGTCCTAGGCGTGGGCGTGCACCTTCGGAGGGGTCGCGTAGGGATTGAGAGGCCACTTGGCTCTCGTAGATTTTGTACTATATATTCTTTGTATATCCCGGGCTCTTTGAGCATTTTGACCATGCTTAGTGCATGATGGCATTGTATATAAACATTGATCATTTATATATACGTATTTATTTTGGATCAAAATCTTGGCACTCATGGTTTCCTTTCTATTTCCAGTTTCCCTATGTATACTACGATGTATGTTTATATGCTTTTTAGAATGTATGCAATGGAGAACAAATGATGTAAATGTTTTTATTTCCTTTTGTGTTTCATGATGCTGATATATGGTGATGTAGATATAATGTGATTTTGAATCTTAGCTTCTGTAAGCAATTTTGGATACCTCATGTTTGTTTTGCAAAGTGATGAATACAAACCAGTATGATGAACAGATAAACTTGCCCCACTCCTAACTCCACGCAACTAGTAAGATGCGAGGGCTTATCACCAAGAGTCAAGAAGGGCACAAGTTATGAAATGTGCTAAAATGATAGTGATGAAAGACAGACAAAGCTTTGGTGGAACCAAATTGGAAGCTACAAGCTTACTCTACCCGAGTGACTTCATAGTTTAGAATGCAACTTACTTTGTGGTTTATCTAGACTTAGATCCGTAGATGGCCACATAGTAGACAAAATCTGGGTTTTTAGGATTTTAACTCTCTTGGAATTTTGAACATCTGATTCATTTATTTTTGACTCAAAGTTTCAAAGTTTGAATTGTTTGTGTATGACCATTTGCATTTATTTGTCAAGAGGACCCCCTACACTTTGCCCCATGCTACTAGTAAGAAGCGTGGGTTTAACACCGTGGGCAAAGCATAGGCGAGTAAGGGCATTTCCATCCTTTCCCAACCCTACGTCACTAGTAAGAGATGCGCAAGCTCATCACCAAAGGTTGGTGGGGCAAGGAAATGTGTAAAATTAAAATTTTCTGTTTGATCAACGTTTGACTTGTTTTCTTGAGTAAAACGTCAGTATGTGCTTATTTCCAAAGAGACATATATATGGGATAGATGTGACACCATGAAGCTTCTAGAATAGACCATAGGCAAGACACCTATCCTAAGAAGAAACTAAAAGTGAGAACAAGCCCGCAGATCTTGGTATGGTTACCGTTTAAGACTTTGTCATATCTAGCTTTATTTGATAAAATGATTCCGAGATAATTTGATGACATCATGAAAATGGAGAGGTATGATTAAAGAGTTTATGCCAACAACATCATGAGTTTGTAATGAATTGCTTTGAGAATAGATTCCTTGATCACAATTTGTGTACAAAACAAATGGACAACATGATCCTAATCTGTATGAAAATGCAATGTAGATAGTTATATAAGTAGTGCTAGCTGCTTATGCGTAGAACCGCTTGAGGTGCAGGGAATTGACTGTTTCACCAAATTCCTCACCTTCTAGCGTACATAAGAGGTATGCACCATTTCCATAGTCCTTCATGACTCGGTATGGGCCCAACCATTTGGGCCGGAATTTCCTTCCTTCGCCGGTCTTCTTGTCGATCCGGTTGTCTAGCCTTAGAACTAGATCACCTTCGTATATGTCACGTTCATAGACCTTCTTGTTGTACTGCCGGCACATCCGGTCAGCATAAACTCTATGTCATTGTTCAGCATCTAACCTAGTTTCATCTAGGCTTTCTAGTTGGGAAAGACGTGCTTCTCTGTAAGCGTCTTCATCCAGAATCCCTTGTAATGAAATGCGGAGACTGGGTATTTCAACCTCGAGTGGGAGAACTGCCTCTGCCCCAAACACTAGTGAGAAAGGAGTTGCTCCCGTTGGTGTTCTTATTGAGGTTCGGTGGGCCCACAAGGCCGGATATAACTTCAAATGCCAATCTCGTTTGTTTTCTTTCACAGTTTTAAGGAGAATGGCTTTTAGTGTCTTGTTTGTCGCTTCAGCCTGTCCGTTGGCTTGAGGGTAATACAAGGAAGCCGTATGATGGCTTATCTTAAATTTATTGCATAGCTCACGAACCTCTTCATTCTTAAAAGAAGTTCCATTATCGGAGATAATGATTTGTGGGATACCGTATCTGTAAATGATTTGGTTCA